>RXID01014380.1:0-130240 GCA_005019695.1 Trichopus zeylanicus subsp. travancoricus
CCGGCGATGCTCGCCGAAGTGTTCGAGGTCGCGGAAGCTCTTTTTCAAGAAAGAAAGTAGCAACAAGAAATAAGGAGAAGATATGGAGAAACTCTCGGATTCTTATTGCAACTTCTCTACAATTTTCTGTGTTTTCTTAAGATTTCTACGATGATGATTTACAATGGAGGCGTGCCCCTTATATAGAGGGCACGGTGATGTAAGCGCTCACATCAGCTGGTGGTATGAGCTAAGCGCTTACATCAGCATAATAGTGACCTATGCTAGGGTAGGCCTTTAGCCTTTACATAAGACTCCAAGGGAAGTCTTGTCCTAGGCATAGCCTTTATATCCTAAGGCGTAGCCTTTACAAAAGACTCCAAAATAGATCTTATCCTAAGGCGTAGCCTTTATATCCTAAGGCATAGCCTTTACAGAAGACTCCAAAAGACGTCGCTGTCATAGGCTGGTAGCTCGTCCTTTGGCTAGGCTCGTCCTATTGCTAGGCTTTGACTTCTTATTTCGTAGCTCTAGCTGCTACTGTACTGTACAACAGGATTCTACTTTCCTGTATTAGCTACTATACTTCCCACCACGCTCCGCCTGCTACAGGACAATGGTAGGTATTGTCGGCGTCTGCTTGTCGCGCGCTCTCTTGTTCATGAACCATTTGCGGATGTTGTCTTCAGAGATTGGTCCATGTAGTCTTAGCGCCCGAGTCAGGTCCTGTGTTTGCTTCTTTCTAGGGGGCCTGTCGCTTTGACGGAAAAGGCTGTTGAGCATCCGCAGCTGCGTTGGTGTCGGTGCCCATCGTCGTCCGGCTGTGGGTTCTGTGTTGCATGCCTTTGGCAATTTGAGTTGCATGGAGCCTGTCAGATGCTCCCTTGTTTGTTTGATAAGCAGCTTAATTTTGGATTGCTGCTCCTTGTCATAGTCTGCACATGCTATGTCCTTGAGAATTCTGTTGGTGTGGTCGTAGAGTTCTTGTATGATGAATCCCGGGTATTCTGTACGCCTTGGTACTTGCTCACCCTACAGGATGTAGTGAACCACACAGTTGTGCATGACGCTTTCTGCAGGGACTACCTCAGTATGAAAACTATAGAAAAGTTTCCTTGTATCCCTGGATTCTCTTGGACTCCCATCTTCTGTGAGTGCTTCTTTTGGGCAGTAAAGCCATTGTCCTATGAGGGACATCTGTCCTCCTTTGTCTTGGAAAATCCCCTTGATAATAATTACATAGGGATGTTCATATATCGATTCGGGTGCCAGTAGTACCTCGTCATGAAGATGGTAGGTTCTTCCGTCTAGCCTGAATGCGAGGTAGTGTAGTTTCTCCTCTGGGCCCCTTCCGGAGGTTAGGACTGCCTCTCCTACGGGCTCTGCTGGGTACTCCTCTTGTGCCAGGGGGGAAGTACTTGTTGTTGGCGTAATGGAGCTTTGCCCGTTGGTATGCCTAGTGCACTCTTCCTTCTGCGGTTGGCATCCTTCTTTGGGTTCCTGCAGAACACATATGACTTCATTTTGTATGAGTGGGTGGAGGGAGTTATGGAGGTTCTGAGGATCCTCCCCTTCTGAGATGCTGTATATTGTATCACTCTGGTCCTCTCCTTCCTGCACTGATATTAAGTCATAATTATCTGGAACATTTAGTTGCTCGAAGATAGCAACCATCTTTACGTTCCTTCTGTCATTAGATGCCTCCTCATCTCTTGGGAGGTAGCAGAATCTTCTTGGCATTACTGCCGGCTTGTAGCTTCCGAACCGCAGATAGATGCTCCCATCAAGGAGGCTCCTGCTCATGACCTCCTCAGGTTGAGTTGGTGCGGAGAGCTTCATTGGCCGGACAGTCCAGCTGCGCCCTTGTAGCGCCTCTGCTGAGTATCTACGTCCTGGGAGGGCGTGTACTCCGTGGCTTGCTAGGTAGTCGACGACTGCTTGAATTTCATAGGAAAAGCCTACGTTTGGGGCATTCGAGAGCCTTCCTACCATGCCTCTAGTGATTAATAAATTGCACTCACCACTTTGCCAGTTCTCGTATCCCTTAGTTAGGATAGAGACTTGTATGTGCATGTAGAAGTCCTTGACAGTCATCATGACATATACTAGCTGACTGCCTTTTGCTAGGTCCACCTCCATCGTGACCAGTAGTGCTTTGTTTCCTTCGTTCTGCTGTACGGACGGTAGGGTCCATATTTCATTGCTGAAGCTTCTTCGAAAACTTCCCTGGTTCTGCTGCCCAGACACCGTTGTTGTTCTGGATATTGCTGGAGCTGTGTTGGCTGCTGGTGGGTAACCTGGGGGTCCTGGTTCCATTGAAGCATCTGTGGGGGGCATGTACGGCCTGCTCAGAGATGTTGCCGAGGTTAGTGTACTTATGTACAACCTCTCAGATAGCCTTTCGGCTAGTTTTCGCAGGGCAGGGTTCTCCATCCCCGGTGCTTCCTCTTTGATGCCTGCTGCAATAACAGTAGCACTATGAGGGGGACAAGTGTTACCTTCTTCCTCATGCCTCTCAGAAGGTATGCTGACTGGTTCCACCTCATCAGGCTCTTTCTCATCATCTTCGTCTCCCCATCCAGTTGGTTCGGGCTTTGGTTGAGCCTCCCCTTCAACTGTTGTCTTGCAGACACTTTCTTGTAGTAGGATACTGTTGCACTCCAGTTCCTCGCTTGTTTCTGCTTCCTTTTCTTTAAGCTGCTTAGAGTCTTTTTGCAGGCTTGCGCCTAGCTCTAATTCCTTGACACTTTCTTTGTAGTAGCCCACCTCCTTCTCCAGCCGTTCAATTTCCCTTCACACCTTTCTTGCATCAGCCTCTGGTTGGGGAATGGTTCTGGTGGAGCTGGTGTAACTAGGACCATTGTTTTAAAGTAATAGGGTCCACATAGGTTACAGGCAGTAACCTTGCATTTGGGGCAATGAATCCTTGCCCGCTGCATTGTTTGGATCTTGCAGCACACGCACTTTTCTTCTTGTGGCTGCACGAAGTTGTTATGCTGCCAAGAATGAGAATATTTTCCTTGGAAGTAAGGCAGCGTTACCTGAGGGCGATATCCTCCTTCTAGTTCTCCCAGAATATAAACTTCTTTCTCCTGCTCAGATGGGTCGAGGGAGCTGTGCAGACTTTGGGTTGATAAAGAGGGGTGACGGTCCTTTTTGCGTTGTGCTTCTTGAAGTTCTTGTAGACACTTCGCATTAAAAGGGATCTCTACATAGTTGGTGTTGTAAGATTGTTGGTAGCTTTGCTGGGCCAGATAACACCAATTGTAGTAGTCTTCCCGTAGGGTAGGCAGGTAGTAAGCCATCAGCCTTCAAGCTTTTGCACTTCCTCCGCAAGTATCTGATAGGGATCTGGAAAGACCCTCAGTTTGCCTCGTGCCTCCTGAGGCCTTTGCGTGCGCCTCTCGTGCTGTTGGAGAAGCTTGTCCAGCAGTTCAAGGCTGCCGCCTGGTTCTCTTTACTGGGGTTGTTGCCTGAACGCCTCAAGTACTAGTTCTCGGGCCTCCTGTTTTGAAAGGGGCCTGCTGTCTAGGACTGCAGTTGTTAAAGTCTTCAGAGAAATATCGAGCCTCGAGATCTCTTGTGTGCAAGCTTGATGCAGTTCAAAGAGTTGTTTTAAATTCTTTAAGTTAACTTTTGATGCAATACTGGTTTTGTAGTAAATAACAGACAAGTTCTAAGCTAGTTGATTGGTGGAAACTTTTGTTACTAAAGCAAGGTCAAGATACTCAAGGCTAGAGGTTCGGGAACGTTCATACCCCTCCTGAATGGATTTTTCCCGTGCTTCAGACATATGGGCTAAAAGTTCACAGTTACCATAATTTCCCAAGGATAAATTCCCGTATTAGGTTAAACATGGCAATTCCTTACTGGATTAAAACAATGCTTCAGGATCATACAGGTGTGCCCTTGGGCTTACTCACGGCCACTCGCCTTCACTGCCAAGTTAGGACCTGTCCTTTTTCCTTACACACACCTCTTCACCCAGTCAGTAAAAACCATGCTTAATTCTAATCCGCAAATTACCACAAAGGAAAAGATAGCACTTATGAAATCTTAACACAACATCTTAACACAGTAGTGACAATCAGGATTTGGGTAAGTACGACCCTTACCTCGCACTCTTGGCACCTTGACCTCTTGGGGGTTCTACTCCGCCATATCTTTAGCTAGCTCTGATACCATCAAATCGACCTTCCTAACGCCGGCGATGCTCGCCGAAGTGTTCGAGGTCGCGGAAGCTCTTTTTCAAGAAAGAAAGTAGCAACAAGAAAAAAGGAGAAGATATGGAGAAACTCTCGGATTCTTATTGCTAAATTCACACGATACTTCTATTGCTTACAATGCTTGGATACTTGGATGATCATTTACAATGGAGGCGTGCCCCTTATATAGAGGGCACGGTGATGTAAGCGCTCACATCAGCTGGTGGTATGAGCTAAGCGCTTACATCAGCATAATAGTTACCTATACTAGAGTAGGCCGATAGCCTTTACATAAGACTCCAAGGGAAGTCTTGTCCTAGGCGTAGCCTTTATATCCTAAGGCGTAGCCTTTACAGAAGACTCCAAAAGATATCTTATCCTAAGGCGTAGCCTTTATATCCTAAGGCATAGCCTTTACAGAAGACTCCAAAAGACGTTGCTGTCATAGGCTGGTAGCTTCGTCCTTTGGCTAGGCTCGTCGTCTTACTAGGCTTTGACTTCTTATTTCGTAGCTCTAGCTACTACTATACTGTACAACAGGATGCTACTTTCCTGTATTAGCTACTATACTTCCGGAAGTATAGTAGCTAATACAGGAAAGTAGAACCCTGTTGTACAGTACAGTAGTAGCTAGAGCTACGAAATAAGAAGTCAAAGCCTAGCAAGAGGACGAGCCGAGCCAAAGGACGAGCTACCAGCCTATGACAGCGACGTCTTTTGGAGTCTTCTGTAAAGGCTATGCCTTAGGATATAAAGGCTACGCCTTAGGATAAGATCTCTTTTGGAGTCTTTTGTAAAGGCT
This sequence comes from Trichopus zeylanicus subsp. travancoricus, assembly GCA_005019695.1. Classification (NCBI taxonomy): domain Eukaryota; kingdom Viridiplantae; phylum Streptophyta; class Magnoliopsida; order Dioscoreales; family Dioscoreaceae; genus Trichopus; species Trichopus zeylanicus. Next base: position 4,987 of record RXID01014380.1, read on the forward strand.
ACGCCTTAGGATAAGAGGGCTATGCCTAGGACAAGACTTCCCTTGGCGTCTTATGTAAAGGCTATAGGCCTACCCTAGTATAGGTAACTATTATGCTGATGTAAGCGCTTAGCTCATACCACCAGCTGATGTGAGCGCTTACATCACCGTGCCCTCTATATAAGGGGCACGCCTCCATTGTAAATCATCATCGTAGAAATCTTAAGAAAACACAGAAAATCGTAGAGAAGTTGCAATAAGAATCCGTGAGTTTCTCCATATCTTCTCCTTATTTCTGGTTGCTACTTTCTTTCTGGAAAAAGAGCTTCCGCGACCTCGAACACTTCGGCGAGCATCGCCGGTGTTAGGAAGGTCGATTTGATGGTATCAGAGCTAGCTAAAGATATGGCGGAGTAGAACCCCCAAGAGGTCAAGGTGCCAAGAGTGCGAGGTAAGGGTCGTACTTACCCAATTCCTGATTTACACTACTGTGTTAAGATGTTGTGTTAAGATTTCATAAGTGCTGTCTTTTTCCTTTGTGGTAATTTGCGGCTTAGAATTAAGCATGGTTTTTACTGACTGGGTGAAGAGCTGTGTGTAAGGAAAAAGGACAGGTCCTAACTTGGGAGTGAAGGCGAGTGGCCGTGAGTAAGTCCAAGGGCACACCTGTATGATCCTGAAGCATTGTTTTAATCTAGTGAGGAATTGCCATGTTTAACCTAATGCTGGAATTTATCCTTGGGAAAATTATGGTAACTATGAACTTTTAGCCCATATATCTGAAGCATGGGAAAAATCCATTCAGGAGGGGTATGAACGTTCCCGAACCTCTAGCCTTGAGTATCTTGACCTTGCTTTAGTAACAAAAGTTTCCACCAATCAACTAGCTCATAACTTGTCTGTTATTTACGACAAAACCTGTATTGCATCAAGAGTTAACTTAAAGAATTTAAAACAACTCTTTGAACTGCATCAAGCTTGCACACAACAGATCTCGAGGCTCAAGATTTCTCTGAACACTTTAACAACTGCAGTCCTAGACAGCAGGCCCCTTTCAAAACAAGAGGCCCGAGGACTAGTACTTGAGGCGTTCAGGCAACAACCCCAGCAAAGAGAACCAGGCGACAGCCTTGAACGGCTGGACAAGCTTCTCCAACAGCACGAGAGGCGCACACGAAGGCCTCAGGAGGCACGAGGCAAACTAAGGGTCTTTCGGGATCCTTATCAGATACTTGCTGAGGAAGTGCAAAAGCTTGAAGGCTGATGGCTTACTATCTGCCTACCCCACGGGACGACTACTACAATTGGTGTTATCAGGACCAGCAAAGCTACCAACAACCTGATGAGTACGAGGCTCCGGAGGAGGAGTACTTCACCAGAAGAAACAATTACCCTCTAACCTCTTCTTATTACAGGCCTTCTTACAACACCAACTATGTAGAGATCCCTTTTAATGCATAGTATTTACAAGAACTTCAAGAAGCACAATGTAAAAAGGACCGTCACTCCTCTTTATCAACCCAAAGTTTGCACAGCTCCCTCGACCCACCTGAGCAGGAGAAAGCAGTTTGTGTTCTGGGAGAACTAGAAGGAGGGTATCGCCCTCAGGTAACGCTGCCTTACTTCCAAGGAAAATGTTCTCATTCTTGGCAGCATAACGACTTCATGCAGCCACGAGAAGAAAAGTGCGTGTGCTGCAAGATCCAAACAATGCAGCGGGCAAGGATTCATTGCCCCAAGTGCAAGGTTACTTCCTGTAACCTATGTGGACCCTATTACTTTAAAACAGCGGTCCCAGTTACACCAGCTCCTCCAGAACCAATCCCTAACCAGAGGCTGATGCAAGAAAGGCGTGAAGGGGAAATTGAACGATCGGAGAAGGAGGTGGGCTACTACAAAGAAGAGTCAGAAGTGAACAAGGAATCTGTACCTTCTTCAAAAGACAGTGAGGAGCATAACCTGCCAAATGAAGGGATGGAACCTCTAGGTGAAAATGAGCCACCACAAGCGAAGCTAAGAAGGGAAGAACCAAGCATGACCAACTCTGAAGAGGTAACAAACCCTCGTGGTATGCTAAATCAAATGACTACGCTATTTATGCTAGAAATCGACCGGCTACAAGAAACACCGCAAGATCCGGACACTGTAAATCTGAAAAAGGCCAGGAAAAAGAAGAAGAATACTCTTACACCTACTATGACGAATCAAGAACAAGGAGGACCGAGAAAGGTCACAGAATCCGACATTCCAGAAGGGGCTGTGTTTAACCCCCTTCCAGATAAAGGAGGCATCCATGCCTTTGGCAAGGAGGAATGGGATACCCTAGGGGAACCCAGTGGTAAGTTTGATTATTATGTCCGATACTCACCACCCCCATCATTCTACTTGCCCTTTCCCAAGGCCAGCGAAGCTACTGGATGGAACGATGATGAAGGATCGGCTAAAGGAAAGAAACCTGCCAACTCCTCTATAAACAATGAAGCAAATGGCCCGCAGGACGCTACAGCAACAGAAGCTGAAATACTCCGTCTGAAGGAAGTCAGCCATGGAGAGGTCAAAGAGGCATATCACCTTCGACCACAAGAAGAGAGGGATAAATGCCAGGGGAAAAAGCAGAGGAAAAAGAAAGTTCTGCATTGCTTCAACTTAAATGAAGAAACCTACAATCTGGCTGATGAGGTAATGCTTTTCCCTAACACAATGAATGAAAAGCCTTATGTCATGATTATCAAGAAGATTTTCCAAGACAAGGATGAAAAACTATGCTTTACTGGGCAATGGTTATATCACCCGGAAGAAGCACGCCTGATTGATGGGAGTACAAGGAGATTCAGGGATACTAGGGAACTCTTTTATAGTTTCCACACTGATATAATCCCTATAGAATCTATCATGCACAAATGTGTAGTTCATTACCTCCCACAAAACAAGCGGCTGCCACTCCGTACAAAGCATGCTGGATTCATTGTGCAGGAAATTTATGACCACACTCAGAAGATGCTAAAGGATCTAGTGTCCAATGATTATGACATGAAAAGGGAATGTGAAATTGGGCTCCTGATCGAAAGGACAACAGCACTGCTGGGCAAACACCCAGAAGCCTTTACCAATTCGGCTAGCAGCTTGCAGAACACTCACAACACCAAGGCGAAGCATCTACACTCCAACGCAACGGCAAGCGGAAGGATCAGCAGCACTGGAGAAGAAAACCGCCCACAAAGGGGTACATACTGCATGCACCAAACAATGCAAAAGGTGAAAACCCATTGCCCCAAATGCAAGCTTATACAGGAGCAACGATATTATATTGCATGGTGCGAAGGAGAAATTGAGCGACTGATGAAAGAAGTCGAAGGGAGAGCACAGGAGTTAGAAGCAGACCTGCACAAACACTATAAGGAAAAGAAAGAAAAATCGGCAGCAGGACCAGCGGAAGAACAAGAACATACCAATGTTCTATTCCAAGCAAGTGCAATAGACAGAGCAACCCAGCTCAGCTCAGAACCAAGAATGGTAAACAATATGCTCTACAGTATGCTTATTGTACTTGAAATACCAAATCTTCCCAGGATCCAAGTACAAGCAATACTAGACACAGGAGCTACCGCATGCTGTATTGATGAAGCATCGGTACCGCCTGAAGCACTGGCGCCAACTAATTGCATCATACAAGTCAACGGCATCAACTCTCAACAAATGACGAACAGGAGACTCAAGTAGGGAAAGATGCTCATCGGAGCTAGCAGTTTCCAAATCCCCTGCACATACAGTTTCCAAATGAAGCCCGGGAATGGAATCCAATTCATTATTGGATGCAACTTCCTGCGAACTATGCATGGGGGAGTACGTATACAAGGTAATACGGTTACCTTTCATACTACCCCTGAGCAAGCGGAGAAGGCCACCGCTGTGGACAATCTGGAAGCGGCCCTGGTCCTTCGCGTGCGCCTCTCGTGCTGTTAGAGAAGCTTGTCCAGCCATTCAAGGCTGTCGCCTGGTTCTCTTTGCTGGGGTTGTTGCCTGAACGCCTCAAGTACGAGTCCTCGGGCCTCTTGTTTTGAAAGGGGCCTGCTGTCTAGGACTGCAGTTGTTAAAGTCTTCAGAGAAATCTCGAGCATCGAGATCTCTTGTGTGCAAGCTTGATGCAGTTCAAAGAGTTGTTTTAAATTCTTTAAGTTAACTCTTGATGCAATACAAGTTTTGTCGTAAATAACAGACAAATTGTGAGCTAGTTGATTGGTGAAAACTTTTGTTACTAAAGCAAGGTCAAGATACTCAAGGCTAGAGGTTCGGGAACGTTCATACCCCTCCTGAATGGATTTTTCCCATGCTTCAGACATATGGGCTAAAAGTTCACAGTTACCATAATTTTCCCAAGGATAAATTCCAGTATTAGGTTAAACATGGCAATTCCTTACTAGATTAAAGCAATGCTTCAGGATCATCCAGGTGTGCCCTTGGGCTTACTCACGGCCACTCGCCTTCACTGCCAAGTTAGGACCTGTCCTTTTTCCTTACACACAGCTCTTCACCCAGTCAGTAAAAACCATGCTTAATTCTAATCCGCAAATTACCACAAAGGAAAAAGAAGCACTTATGAAATCTTAACACAACATCTTAACACAGTAGTGAAAATCAGGATTTGGGTAAGTACGACCCTTACCTCGCACTCTTGGCACCTTGACCTCTTGGGGGTTCTACTCCGCCATATCTTTAGCTAGCTCTGATACCATCAAATCGACCTTCCTAACGCCGGCGATGCTCGCCGAAGTGTTCAAGGTCGCGGAAGCTCTTTTTCAAGAAAGAAAGTAGCAACAAGAAATAAGGAGAAGATATGCAGAAACTCTCGGATTCTTATTACAACTTCTCTACGATTTTCTGTGTTTTCTTAAGATTTCTACGATGATTATTTACAATGGAGACGTGCCCCTTATATAGAGGGCACGGTGATGTAAGCGCTCACATCAGCTGGTGGTATGAGCTAAGCGCTTACATCAGCATAATAGTAACCTATACTAGAGTAGGCCTATAGCCTTTACATAAGACTCCAAGGAAAGTCTTGTCCTAGGCATAGCCCTCTTATCCTAAGGCGTAGCCTTTACAAAAGACTCCAAAAGAGATCTTATCCTAAGGCGTAGCCTTTATATCCTAAGGCATAGCCTTTACAGAAGACTCCAAAAGACGTCGCTGTCATAGGCTGGTAGCTCGTCCTTTGGCTAGGCTCGTCCTCTTGCTAGGCTTTGACTTCTTATTTCGTAGCTCTAGCTGCTACTGTACTGTACAATAGGATTCTACTTTCCTGTATTAGCTACTATACTTCCCACGCAGCTATAGTTAGTAGTTGTAATAGGAGTTGGTGTAGGAGTAGGTGTCATAGTCGGAGCAGTGTTAGTAGTGGTAGTGGTTGTAGTAGTAGTAGTAGCAGAAGTAATAGTAGTACCTATAGTAGGAGTAGTGGTAGTAGCAATAGAAGCAGCAGTAGTAGTAGTAATAGTAGTAGCAGTAGTACAGCAGCAGTAGTCGCAGTAGTAGCTGTAGTAGCAAAAGTAGCAGTAGTAGCAGTAGTGGTAGTAGCAATAGTAGCAGTAGTAGCAGTAGTGGTAGTAGCAATAGTAGCAATAGCAGTAGTAAGATTTGTAGTAGTAGTAGTTGTAGTACTAGTAGTACTAGTAGCAGTGGTAGTAGTCGCAATAGTAGTCGTATATTTAGTAGTAGTTATTGTTGTGGCAATAGTAGTAGCTGTTGTAGTAGTAGCAGAAGTTGCAGTAGTAGAAGTAGTCCCAATAGTACTAGTAACAGTAGTAGTAGTAATAGCAGTAGCAGTTGCAATAGTTGCAGCAGCAGTAGTAGCAGCAGTAGTTGCAGTAGTTGTATTAGTAGTAGCAGCGGTAGAAGTAGCAGTAGTAGTCGTAACATTAGTAGTAGTATTGGCAGTAGTAGTAGTAGTAGCCGTGTAGTAGTAGTAATAGTAGTAGAAGTAGTCATAGAAGTAGCAGCAGCACTCGTAGCTATAGTAATAGTTGCAGCAGCAATCTTAGAAGTAGTAATACAACTTCTACTACTAGTAATGCTACTACTACTGCTACTACTTATGCTGCTTCTACTATCACTACTACTGCAACTACTACTATTATTGATAGTACTACTACAATTGCTGTTACTACTGCTACTACTACTACGACTGCTACTACTATTGCTGCTACTAATGCTACTGCTACCACTTCTACTACTGCTACTTCTGCAACTCCTACTATTGCTACTACTACTACTACAAACACTACTACTATTGCTTTGCTACTGGCACCACTACTACTGCTCCAACTACTACTACTATTACGACTGCAACTGCTACTACTACTCGTACTACTACGACTACAACAGCTACTACTACTACTACTGCCACAAAAGCTGATACTATTACAACAACTATTATTACTACTACCATGACTACTGTTACTACCACTGCTAATACTACTACTACTACTACTACAATTGCTTCTACAGCAGCAGCTACTACCAATACTACTACAATTACTGCTACTACTGCTGCTACTTCAACAAATACTACTAGTGCTGATACTACTGCTACCACTACTATTGCTTCAACTAACTACAACTACTACTACCATGACTCCTACTACCAATTTTGCTACTACTGCTATGGCTACTCCTACTACTACTACTACTTCTACTACTACTGCTATTACTATTATTGCTACTAATAGTATATCTTCCACAACTACTTCTATTGCAACTACTACTACTAGTAGTACTACTTCTCTTACACCTGCAACAACAACAACTACTACTACTTCTCCTACAACTACTACTACCACAACTGCTACTACTGCTACAATTACTGCTACTGCTAGTGTTACAACAACAACAACAACTGCTACTACTGCTGCTGCTACTACCACTATTACTACTGCTACTATTACTTCTACCACAACTACTACTACTATTTCAGCTACTACTACTACTACTACCACTGTTATTGCTACTCTAACTACTTCTCATACTACTACATTTTCTGTTGCTACTACCAGTAATACTCCTACTTCTCCTACTACTACTTCTACTGCTACTACTACTACTTCTACTTATACTACTACTTTTATTACTATTGCTACTACTACAACCATTGCTGATACATCGATTACTACTGCTACTACTACTGTTGCTTATGTTACTATTACTTCTACTACTATAGCTACTGATACTACTACTACTACTACTACTACTACTATACTACTAATAGTACTACTTCTACGATTACTGCTACTGCTACTACTACTACTTATCGTGCTAGTACAACAACAACTACTACTACTACTACTACTCCTCCTACAACTACATCTACTACTACTACTACTGCGACTACTACTACAACTATTACTACTACTACTGCTACTACTGCACATACAACAACAACTACTACTATTACTACTCCTACAACTACTGTTGCTGCTACTACTACTCCTACTGCTCCTACAGCTGCTTCTAATGCCACTGTTACTACAATAGCTACTTCTACTATTACTGCAACTACTACTACAGCAACTACAACCATGACGACTACTACAACTACTACTACTACTACTGTTACTATGGCAGCTACTGCTCCGATTACTACCACTACTACGACTGATACTGCTGTGACTACTGCTTCAACTATTACTATTACTGCTACTGCTGCTGCTACTACTACTGCTAGTAGAACTTCTACTATGACTACTACTAATACTAAGACTACTACTACTACAACAACTACTACTACTTTTGCTAATACTACTGGTACTACTACTGTTACTACTACTACTACTGTTACTATCGACACTACTGCTATGGCAACTACTACTACTCCTACTACAACTGCTATTGCTACTACTACTACTATTGCTATTGCTGCTACTGCTACTACTATTATTATGACTACTGCTTCTGCTATTGGTATTGTTGTTACTACTACTACTAATACAAGTACTACTGCTACAACTACTAGAATGCTACTATTGCTACTACTACTACTACTAGTACCACCGCCGCTGCTGCTGCTGCTACTGCTAGTGCTATTGCTACTGCTACTACTACTACTACTACTATAGCTGGAACTACTACTACGGCTACAGCTGTAGTAGTAGTAGTAGTAGTAGTAGTAGTAGTAGTAGTAGTAGTACTAGTCATAGTAGTGGTAGTAGTAGTAGTCGTAGTAGTAGTACTAGTAGTGGTAGTAGTCGTAGTAGTAATAGTAGTAGCAGTAGTACTCGCAGCAGTAGTAGCAGTAGTACTAGTAGTAGTAGCAGTAGGTATTGTTGTTGTTGTAGTAGTAGTAGTGGTAGTAATGATAGTAGTAGTTATAGGAGTAGTAGTTGTGTTAGTAGTAGTAGTAGTAGTAGTAGTAGTAGTAGTAGTAGTAGTAGTAGTAGTAGTAGTAGTAGTAGTAGTAGTAGTAGTAGTAGTAGTAGTATTAGTAGTAGTTACGTAGTAGTAGTATAGTAGTCGTAGTAGTAGTAGTAGTAGTAGTAGTAGTCAGTAGCCGTACAAGTCGTAGTAGTAGTGTCGCCAGAGTAGCAGGCCTAGTAGGTAGTAGTAGTAGTTAGGTAGCAGTAGCAGTAAGTAGTATTAGTAGTAGTAGTAGTATTAGTAGTGTACGTAGTAGTAGCAGCAGTAGTAAGTAGTAGTAGTAGTAGTAGTAGTAGGAGCAGTAGTAGCTGTGTAGTGTAGCACAGGTCGTAGTTTAGTAGTAGTAGCGAGTAGTATTAATCGTAGTTGTCATAGAAGTAGTAGTAGTAGAGTAGTAGTAGTAGTAGTAGTAGTAGTAGTAGTAGTAGTAGTAGTAGTAGTAGTGATAGTCGTATTAGTCGTAGTAGTCGTAGTCGTCGTAATAGTCATCGTCGTCATCGTCGTAGTAGTAGTAGTAGTAGTAGTACTAGTAGTAGTAGTAGTAGTAGTAGTAGTAGTAGTAGTCGTGGTAGTAGTAGTAGTCGTGGTAGTAGTAGTAGTCGCGGTAGTAGTAGTAGTAGTAGTAGTAGTAGTAATAGTCGTAGTCTTAGTAATTGTAATGGTAGTAGTAGTTGTAGTTGTCGTAATAGCAACTGTAGTAGTAGCAAAATTAGTTGTGTAGCAGTTGTAGTAGCAGCAGCAGTAGTTGTAGTAGTAATTGCAATAGTAGGAGTAGTAGTTGTAGTTGTAGTAGTAGTAGTAATAGTAGGAGAAGCCGTAGTAGCAATAGTAATGGTAATAGAAGTAGTTGTAGTAATAGCAGTATTTGTCGTAATAGGTGTAGTAGTAGCAGTAGTTGTAGTACTAGCTGCCGTGGTAGCAGTAATAGTTGTACTATTAGTAGTAGTAGTAGTGATAGAAGTTACAGTAGAAATAATTGTTGTAGTAGTATTTTTAGAAGTAGTGCAAGCAGTAGTTGAAGTAGTAGTAGTATTAGTATCAGTAGTAGTAATAGAAGTAGGAGGAGTTATAGTAGTAGTAGAAGTTGCGGCCACAGTTGCAGCAGCAGTAGTAGTTATTGTAGAAGGAGTTGTAGTTGCAGTAGTAGCAGTAGTCATAGTAGCAGCAGTATTAGTCCTCGCTGAAGTAGTGGAAGTAGCAGTAGTAGTACTAGAAGTAGTTGTAGTAGTAGTTGCAGTTGTAGCCGTTCTAGTTGTAGTAGTAGTAGTTGTTGTTGTAGTAGTTGTTGAAGGAGTTGGTGTTGGAGTAGGGGTAGTAGTAGAAGTAGTGGTAGTAGCAGTAGTAGTGGTAGTAGGATTAGTAGTAGCAGAAGTAGTAGTAGTAATATCAGCAGTAATAGTAGCAAGAGTGGCTGTAGTTGTAGTGGTAGTGACAATAGTAGTAGTAATAACAGTAGTAATAGCAGTAGTAGGAGTTGTAGATGTAGTTGTAGCAGCAGTACTTGTAGTTGTAGCAAAAGTAGTAGTAATATTAGTAGTAGTGGAAGTAGTAATAGTAGTAGTAGTACTATTATGAGTAATAGGTGTAGTAGTAGTTGTTGTTGTAGTAGCAACAGTAGTAGTAGTAGTAATTGTAGTAGCAACGGTAGTAGTAGTAGTAGTAGCACTAGTAGTAGTAGCACTAGTAGTAGTTGCAGTAGTAGTAGTAGTAGTAGTAATAGTAATAATAATAATAGTTGTAGATGTAGTAGCGGTACTGGCAGTGGCAGTAGTGGTAGTAGCTATAGTAATCACAATAGTAGGAGTTGTGGCTATAGTAGTGTTAGTAATAGGAGTAGGCATAGGAGTTGGGGTAGTCGAATGAGCCGTAGTATTAGTAATAGTAGTAGTTGGAGTAGTAGTAGGAGGAGGAGGCAGAGTAGCGGGAGTAGCAATAGATTTAGTAGCAGTAGTAGTAGTAATAGAAGTAGAAGTAATAGTAGTAGTGGCAGTGGCAGAAATGGTAGTAGCAGTACCAGTTGTTGTCACAATAGTAATCGCAATAGTAGGAGTTGTGGTTGTAGTAGTGGTAGTGGTTGTTGTAATAGTTGTAGATGCAGTAGTAGTAATAGTTGCAGTAATAGTAATAGTAGTGGTAATTAGTAGTACTGGTAGTATTTGTAGTAATAGGTGCAGTAGAGTACTAGTAGTACAAATAATAGTAGTAGTAGTAGTAGTAGTATTAGTAGTAGTAGTAGTAGTAGTAGCAGGAGTAGTAGTAGTAGTATTAGTAGTAGTAGTAGTAGTAGTAGTAGTAGTAGTAGTAGTAGTAGTAGTAGTAGTAGCAGCAGCAGCAGAAGTAGTTATAATTGTAGTAGTAGTAACAGTAGAAGTTGTTGTTGTAGTAGTTCTTATTATACTACTACTAGTAGTAGTAGTATTAGTAGTAGAAGTAGTAGTAGTAGCAGCAGTAGTAGTAGTAGTAGTAGTTGTTGTTGTTGTTGTTGAAGTACTAGTAGTAGTTGTAGTTGAAGTAATAGTAGTTGTACTAGTAGTAGTAGTAATAGAAGTAGGAGTAGTAGTAGTAGCAGGAGTTGCAGCCGCAGCCGTAGTTGTTGTAGCAATACAGTAGTCGTGTAGTAGTAGCAGCAGCAGTAGTAGTAGTAGTAGCTGTACTAGACGTAGTGGTAGTAGAAGCAGCATTAGTAGTAGTAGGAGACGTAGTAGTAGTAGTGTTAGTAGTGGTAGTCGTAGTAGTAGCAGTAGGAGTGGTAGCCATAGTAGCAGTAGTAGTAGTTGCAGTAATAGTAGTAGGTGTAGTAGCAATTGTAGTAGTAGTGATAGTAGTTGTAGTAGTTGCAATAGTTGCAGTAGTAGTAGCAATAGGAGTTGTGGAAGTAGTAGCAATAGCTGCAGTAGTAGTGGTGGTGGTGGTGGTAGTAGTACTAGTAGTAGTATTAGTAGTAGTAGCGTATTAGTAATAGTACTAGTAGTAGCTGTCGTAGCCGCGGCAGTAACGATAGTAGTAGTAGTCGTCGTACAAGTATAAGTAGCAGTAGTAGTAGTAGTAACTATTGAAGTAGTCGTACTAGTAGTAATAGTAGTTGTTATGGAATTAGGAGTAGTAGTAGCATAGTTGTTGTTGTTGTTGACGTAGAAGCAGCAGTAGTAGTGGTAGTAATAGGAGTAGAAGCAACTGTAGTAGTAGTAGTAGTAGGAGTAGTACTAGGAGGAGAAGTAGTAGTAGTAGTAGTCGCGAAAAAAGAAAAGGTAGTAGGAGTAGTAGCAGAAGTAGTAACATTATTAGTAGTAGTCACAGGAGTAGTGCTAGTAGTAGTAGCAGAAGTAGTCATAGTAGCAATAGTAGTAAAAGTAAAAGTAGTAGAATTAATAGTAGCAGCAATAGTAGTAGTATTAGTTGTAGTAGCAGTGGTGGTAGTAGGAGTATTAGTAGTAGTAGCAGCAGCAGCAGCAGTAGTAGTTGTGGGAAAAGTAGTACAAGTAGTAGTGCAGTAATAGTCGTAGTGACAACAGTAGTAGAAATTGAAGTAGTAGAGGTCATACTAGAAGAAATAGTAGTAGTTTCAGTAGTAGTAGTGGTGGTGGTAGTAGGAGTAGTAGTAGTAGCAATAGTTGTAGCAACAACAGCAGTAGCAGTAGTAGTAGCAGTAATAGCAGCAACAGCTGGAGTAGTAGTAGCTATAGTCATAGTAGTAGTGCCAAATGTAGTAGTAGTAGTAGTAGAAGTAGAGGTAGTAGTAGTAGTAGTAGTAGTAGTAGTAGTAGTAGTAGTAGTAGTAGTAGTAGTAGTAGTAGTAGTAGTAGTAGTAATAGTAGTAGTTGTAGTAGTAGTAGGAGGAGGAATTCTATTAGAAGCAGCATTAGTAGTAGTAGAAGTAGTTGTTGCGGTCGTAGAAGAAGTTGTAGTAGTAATAGTAATAGTAGTAATATTGATAGTAATATCAGTAGTAGCAGTTGCAGTGCTAGTAGTTGTAGTACTTGTAGTAGTGGTGGTAGTATTAGTAGTAGTAGTTGTTGTTGTTGAAGTAGTTGTAGTAGTAGCAGCAACAACAGCAGTAGTAGTAGTAATAGAAGTAGTAGCAGCTGTGTTACTATTAGTAGTAGTGGTAGTTGGAGTAGTAGCAGTTGTTGTTGTAGCAGTAGTAGTAATAATAGTAATTGTTATTATTGTTGTTGTAGTAATAGCAATATTTGCAGGAGTAGTAGTAGCACTAGTACTTGAAGTTGTCGTAGTAGTGTAGTAGCAGTAGATGTAGTAGTAGTTGTAGAAGTAGTAGTAGTGGTAGTAGTAGTTGTTGTTGTTGTAGTAGTAGTAGTAGCAGCAATAGTTGTTGTTATTGTTGTAGCAGTAGCAGAAGTTGTAGCAACACCTTTTGAAGTAATAGTTGTAGTTGTAGTAGCAGCTTTTGAAGTAGTAGTAGTAGCAGTAGTAGAAGTAGTAGTAGTAGTTTTAGTAGTAGTAGTAGTGGAATAAGCAGTAGGAGTAGTAGTAGTAGTTATTGTAGTAGTAGTAGTAGTCATTGTAATAGTAGTAATAGGAGTAGAAGAAGCAGTAGAAGGAGTTGTAGGAGTAGTAGTGGTAGTAGGAGTAACGGAAGTAGTAGTCCGAGTGGCTGCGGTAGCTGTAGTGGCAGTAGTCTTAATAATAGGAGTAGTCAAAGTCGTCAGAGTAGTATCAGTTGTACTAGCAGCAGTAGTCATAATAGTAGTAGCAGTAGCAGTAGTTGTAGAAGTAGTAGTAGCAACAGTAGTAGTAGAAGTAGTAGAAGTAATAGTAGCTATAATAGAAGTAGTATAAGCAACAGTAGTGGTGGTGGTAGTAGGAGTAGTAGTAGCAGTAGTAGTAGTAGCTGTCGTATTAGTAGTCGTAGGAAAATTAGTAGTAGTAGTAGTTATTGTTGTGGCAGCAGTAGAAGTAGTAGTAATAGAACTAATAGTAGTAGTAGTAGTAGTTGTTGTTGTAGTGGTAGTAGTAGCAATAGTTGTAGTGGTGGTGGTAGTATTAGTAGTAGCTTTTGTAGTTGTTGTAGTAGTTATAGTTGTGGCAGCAGTAGTACTAGTAGTAATAGTGATAGAAGTAGTAGTAGTAGTGGTACTAGTAGTAATAGTGGTAATTTGATTAGTAGTAGTAGTAATTGTTGTTTTTGTTGTAGTAGTAGTGGTAGTAATTGTAGTAATAGTGATAGTTGCCGGAGTAGTAGTAGTGTAGTAGCAGTAAATGTAGTAGTAGTTGTAGAAGTAGTTGTAGTATTATACATAGTAGTAGTAGTAGCAGTAGTAGTGTTGTTGTAGTAGTAGCATAAGTAGTAGCAGCAATAGTAGTTGTAGTCGCAGTAGCAATAGTTTCGGTATTAGTCGTGGTAGCAGTAGTAGTAATAATAGAAATAGTAGTAATAGTAGTAGTTATTGTAGTAGTCATAAGAGTGGTAGTATTTGTCATAGTAGTAGTAGTAGTAGTAATAATAGTAGTTGTTGTAGTTGTCATAGGAGTGGTAGTAGTAGTAGTAGTAGTGGTAGTAGTGGAAGTAGTACTAGTAATAGTAGTAGTAGTAATAGCAGTATTAGTAGTTAGAGTAGGAGTAGTAGTAGTAGGAGATGGAGTAGGAGTATTAGTACTAGCAAAAGTAGTAGTAGTAGTAGTAGTAGTTCTATTGGTATTAGTAGTAGTAGTAGTAGCACGAGTAAGAGTTGGAGTAGATGACGAAGCAGGAGTTGGAGTAGTTGTAGTCATAGTAACATCAACAGTAGTAATAGTTTTATTAGTAGTATTACTAGTGGAAGAAGTTGTAGCCGAAGTGGCAGCAATATTAGTTGCAACAGAAGTAGTAGTTGTAGTAGAGTAGTATTAGTTTTAGTAGTAGTAATAGTAGTACGAGTTGGTGTAGTTGTAGTAGTAGTCATAGTAGTAGAAGTAGTAGTAGTTGTTGTTGTAGTGGTGGTGGTAGGACTAGTAGTAGTAGTAGCAGCTGAAGTAGCTGTAGTATTAGTAGTAGTAGTAGTGGTGGTGGAGGTAGTGGTAGTACTAATAGGCATAGTGGGAGGAGTAGTAGTAGTTTGGACAATAATAGTAGAAGAAGTAAGAATAGTAGCCATAGTAGTAGTAGTAATTAAAGTAGTTACAATATTAGTAGTAGGAGTAGTTGTACTGGTAGTAGTAGTTGTTGTTGTTTTAGAAGCAATAGTAGTAGTTAGCAATTATTATAGTAGTGGTAATAGCAGTAGTAGTAATAGTAGTAGTAGTGGTTGTAGTAATAGTAGTCGTAGTAGTAGTAGGAGCAAGAGTAGTAGTAGTAGTAGTCATAGTAGTAGTAGCAGTAGTCACAGTCGTAGTGGTAATAGTAATAGTAGAAGTAATATTAGTAGTATTAGGAGTAGTAGTAGTAGTCGTCATAATAGTAGTAGGAGTAGGAGAAGTAGTAGTTGTAGTAGTCGTAGTAGTAGTAGTGGTAGTAGTAGTAGTTGTAGCAGCAGCAGCAGCAATGGTAGTAGCCGCAGTAGTAGTGGTCGTAGTAGTAGCAGTCGTGGTAGTAGTAGTAGTTGTTGTCGTAATAGTCGTAGAGGTAGCAGTAGTTGTGGTAGTTGTAGTAGTAGTAGTTGTTGTAGTAGTAATAGTAGTAGTAGTAGTCGTAGTTGTTGCAAAAGTAGTAGTAGCGTAAGTTGTAGCAGCAGTAGTATTTTTAGTATTAGTATTAGGAGTAGTAGTAGTAGCTGAAGTAGTAGTAGTACGAGTAGAAGTAGTAGTGGTATTTACTGTTGTAGTAGTATTAGTAGTAGAAATACTAGTAGTTAGCAATAGTAGTAGTTGTTGTAGTAGGAGTAGCAATAGTAGTAGTTTGCAATATTCGCAGTTGTAGCAGAAGAATTTGTAGTAATAATTGTAGTCGTAGTTGTTGTTATTTTAGTAGTAGTAGTAGTAGTGATTATAGTAGTAGTTGTAATAGCAGATGTAATGGGAGTAGGAGTAGTAATAGTAGTAGTTATAGCAATAGTATTTGTAGTAGCTATGGTAGTAGTAGTAGTTGTTGTTGTTGTAGAAGTATCTATAGTAATAAGACTCATATTAGTAGTGGGATTAGTCGTAGACGTTGTAGTAGAAGTAGCAGTAGTAGTTGTAGTAATAGTAGAAGAAGTAGTTGTAGTAGTGGTAGTTGTGGTAGTAGTAGTGGTAGTAGTGGAAGTAGAAGTGGTACTAGTAGTAGTAGTAGTAGTACTAGTAATAGTTGTAGTAGTTGTAATAACAGTAGAAGTTGTAGAAGAAGTAGTAGCAGTAGTAATAGTGGTAGTAGAAGTACTAGCACGAGTAGTAGTAGTCGTTGAAGTTGTTGTTGCAGTCATACTACCAGCAATAGTAGCAGCAGCAACAACAGGAGTAGAAGTGGTAGTAGTAGCAGTAGTAGTAGCGGTAGTAGTAATGGTAGTAGTAGTAGTGGAAGTAATAGTAGTAGTTGTTGTTGTACTAGTAATAGCAGTACTAGGAGTGTTAGGAGTAGTAGTTATAGTGGTAGTAGTAGGTGCAGTAGCTGTAGTAGTAGTAGTAGTAGTAGTAGTAGTAGTAGTAGTAGTAGTAGTAGTAGTAATAGTAGTAGTATTAGTAGTAGTAATAATAATAGTAGTCGTAGTTGTAGTAGTAGTTTTAGTCCTAGAAGTAGTAGTAGCAAGAATAGTAGTAGTTGTTGTTGTTATAGAAGTAGTAGTGGAAGAAGAAGAAGTGGTTGTAGTAGTAGTAGTAGTAGGAGGAGGAGGAGGAGTTATTGTTGGAATAGGTGTAGGAGTAGGAGTAGTAGTCAGAGTAGTCGTAACAGTAGTGGTTGTAGTATGAGTAGTAGTGGCAGTAATAACAGCAGTAGTAGTAGGAGTATTAGTAGTAGTTGTGGGAGTAGTAGTAGAAGTAGTAGTGGTGGTAGTTGCAGTAGGAGTTGGAGTTGTGGTGGTTGTAGCAGCAGTAGTTGCGGTAATAGTCATAATACTAATAGTAGTTGGAATAGAAGCAGGAGTGGTAGTCGTTCTAATTGCCATTGTAGTAGTTGTAGTATTACTAGTCGGATTAACAGCAACAGAAGTAGTAGTAGTAGTAGTAATAGTGGTAGTCGTAGGAGTAGTTGTAGTAATAGTAGTAGTAGTAGTAGTAGTCATTATAGTAGCAGTAGAAGTAGTAGGATTAGTAGAAGTAGTAGTGGTAATAGTAATAGTTGTAGCAGTGGTAGTAATAGTAGTTGTGGTAGGAATAGTAGTAGTGGCATTAGTAGTAGTATTTGTTCTACCAGTTGTGGTAGTAGACACAGTAGTTGTAGTTATTGTAGTAGTAGTTGTTGTTGTTGTAGTAGTGTTAGTAGTAGTAGTTGATGTTGTAGTAGGAGTAGAAATTGGGAGTGGGAGTAATCGTAGTAGTAGTTGTTGTAGCAGCAGTTACCGTTGTCGTCGTAGTATTAGTAGTAGTAGAAGTTGTTGTTGTAGCAGTTGTAGTAGCAGTAGTAATAGTAGTAATAGCAGTATTAGTTGTAGTAATAGTAGTATTAGCAACAGTATTATTTGTAGCAGTAGTAGTAATAATAGCTGTAGTGGATGTAGTAGTAGTTGTTGTGTTGTTGTTGCAGTAGCAATAGTAGTAGTAGGAGGAGTAGTAGTACTAGCATCAGCAACAACAACAACTGTAGCAGTAGTAGTAGCAGTTGTTGTAGTAGCAGTTGCAATAGAAGTTGTAACAGCTATAGTAGTAGTAGTTGTAGTAGCAGCAGTAGTAATGGCAATTGTAGTAGTAGGACAGGTAGCGACAGCTGAAGTAGTGTTGTAGTAGAAGTAGTGGTTGCAGTAGTAGCAGTAGTTGTTGTTGTAGCAGTTGCAATAGGAGTAGTAGTAGTAGTAGTAGGAGTAGTAGTAGAAGTGGGATTTAGTGTAGGAGTAGTAGTAGGGTGGGAATTGGACTCGGAATAGTAGTAGTAGTTGTTGTTGTAGTTTTAGTAGCAGTAGTAAGAGTAGTAGTAGTAGTAGTAGTAGTAGTAGTAGTAGTAGTAGTAGTAGTAGCAATACTAGCAGAAGTAGTAGTAGTAGTAGTAGTAATAATAGTAGTTGTGGAAGCCGTCGTAGCAGTGGCAGTAGCAATAGCAGCAGCAACAGCAGCAGCAGCAGTAGTAGCAGTAGTTATTGTTGTTATTGTTGTTCTTGTTGTCGTTGTAGTAGTAGTAGTAGTAGTTGTAGTAGTAAAAATAGTCGTAGTAATAGTAGCAGTAGTTGTGGTAGTAATACTACTAGTGGTTGTAGTAGTACCAGTTGTTATACGAGCTATAGTAGTAGTTGCAGTAGTTGTAGTTGTTGTAGTGGTAGCAGTAGTTGTAGGAGTTGGAGTTGGAGTTGGAGTAGGAGTAATCATGGTAGTAACAGTAGTAGTTGTAGCAGTAGTTGCCGTTGTGGTCGTAGTATTAGTTGTTGTTCTAGTAGTAGTAGCAATAGTATTATTTGTAGCAGTAGTGGCAGTAGATGTTGTTGTAGAAGTAGTGGCAGTAGCAGTAGTAGTTGTGGCAGTAGTCTTAGTTGGAGTGTTTGGAGTAGTAGTATTAGTACAAGTAGTAGTAGTGGTAGAAGTAGTAAGGGCTGTAGTAGCAATAGGAGTTGTTATACTAGTAGTGTTGTAGTAGTAGTCTTAGTAGTAGTAGTAGTAGTGCTAGTAGAACTAGGTGCAGTAGTGGAGGGAGTAGTAGTATAAGCAATTTTACTAATAGTAATGTAGTAGTAGTCTTAGTTATAGTAGTAGTAGTAGTAGTAGTAGTAGTAGTAGTAGTAGTAGTAGGAGGAGGAGGAGGAGGAGGAGGAGGAGGAGGAGGAGGAGTAGTAGCAGTAGCAGTTGTTAAAGTAGTAGTAGTTCTAGTAGTAGTTTTTGGAGTAGTAGTATTAGTACTAGTACTAGTAGTTATAGCAGTAGTCGGAGCAGCAGTAGCAGTAGGAGTAGTCATAATAGTAGTAGTAGTAGCAGCAGTTGTAGTAATAGTAGTTATAGTAGTAGTAGTAGTAGTAGTAGTAGTAGTAGTAGTAGTAGTAGTAGTAGTAGTAGTAGTAGTAGTAGTAGTAGTAGTAGTAGTAGTAGTAGTAGTAGTAGTAGTAGTAGTAGTAGTAGAATGAGTGTAGTAGTAGTAGTAATAGTTGAAGTAGTAGTCGTAGAAGTCGTTGGATTGTTAGGAGTAGTTGTAGTAGGAGTAGTGGCAATAATAGTAGTAGTAGTAGAGGCAGTAGGAGTATTAGTATGAGTAGTAGTAGTTGTGGTAGTTGTAGTAGTGTTTGTATTTGTAGTAATAGGGGTAGTAATAGTAGCAATTGTACTAGTAGAAGTAGTTATAGTAGAAGTAATAGGAGTAGAAGTTGCAGTTGTAGTAGCATTAGTGGAAGTAGTGGTAATAGTTGTTGTAGTAGTAGCAGTAGCAATAGCAGTAGTAGCAGTAGTAGCAGTAATAACTGTAGCATCAGAGTAGTAGTTGTTGTTGTTGTTGTAGTAGTAGTAGTATTAGTAGTAGTAGTAGCGGTAGTAGAAGCTTTAGTAGTAGTAGCAGTAGTAGTAGTAGTAGGGGAAGTCATGTTAGTTGTAGTTGTAGTTATTGCAGTAGTAGTGGTAGAAGTTGTTGTAGTTGTAGTAGTCATAGTAGCATTATTAGGGATGGTAGCAGTGGTAGTAGTAGTCATAGCAGTTGTAGTGGTAGTAGTAGTGATACTGGTAGTTGTAGCAGTGGTGGTAGTAGTACAAGAGGTAGTTGTAGTGCTAATAGAAGTAGTAGCAATAGTAGTAGTAGTAGTAGAAGAAGTAGTAGTAGTAGTAGCAATAGGAGCAGAAGTAGTAGTAATAGTATCAGATGTAGATGTTGTTGAATCAACAATAGTAGTAGTCATAGAATTAGTAGCAGTGAAAGTGACAAAAGTAGTAGCAGTAGTAGTAGTAGAAAAATTAGCAGTAGCAGCAATAGTTGTTGTTGTAATAGAAGCAGTAGCACTGTGGCAGCCGTAGTAGTAGTAGAGGGTAGATTATTAGTAGGAGACATAGAGCAGTACTAGCACTAGCTGCAGCAGCGGCAATAGCAGTACCAGTAGTAGCAGAATTTGTAGTAGTAGTACTAGTAGTATTAGTAGGCACAGTGGTAGTTGTCATTGTAGTAGCAGTTATAGTCGTAGTAGTAGTAGTAGCAATACATGTAGTAGTAGTTGTTGTAGTAGTAATAGTAGTAGTAGTAGCAGCTGCTGCAGCAGTTGTAGCAGCAGTAGCAGTAGTAGTAGCAGTAGTAGTAGTAACTGTAGTTGTACTAGTAGTCGTAGTAGTAGTAGGAGTAGTAGTAGGAGTAGTAGTAGTAGTAATAGTAGTAGTAGTAGCAGCAATTGCAATTGTTGCAATAGTAGTTGTAGTAGTAGTGTTTGGAGTAGTTGTATTAGTATGCATAATAGTAGTAGTTATAACAATAGTAGGAGCAGTAATAGCTGTAGGAGTAGTCATAATAGTAGTAGTAGTAGCAGTAGTATTAGTAATAGTAGTAGTAGTAGTAGTAGCAGTAGTAATAGTAGTAGTAGTAGTAGTATTAGTACCAGTAGCAGCAGCAGCAGCAGCAGCAGTAGTAGTAGTAGTATTAGTACCAGCAGCAGCAGCAGCAGTAGTAGTAGTAGTAGCAGCAGCAGCACTAGCAGTAGTAGTAGCAGTCGGAGTGTAGTAGTAGTAGTAGTAGTTGGAGAAGTAGCAATAATAATAGTAATAGTAGTAGAGGCAGTAGGAGTATTAGTATGGGTAGTAGTAGTTGTAGTAGTTGTAGTAGTGTTTGTATTAGTAATAGGGGTTGTAATAGTAGCAATTGTACTCGTAGTAGAAAGCATAGCAGTAGTAGTAGTAGTTGTTGTTGTTGTTATTTTTTTACTAGTAGAAGTTGTAGTAGTAGCAATAGTAGTGGTAGGCGTTGGAGTGGTTGTTGTAGCAGTTGTAGAAGTAGTATGAATAGTAGTAGTCGCAGTAGGTGTAGGAGTAGCAGTAGCTGTAGGAGTTGGTGTGGGAGTAGGAGTAGTAGTAGGAGTAGCAGTAGTAGTAGTGGTGGTGTTAGTATTAGCAGTAGTAGTACCAGTAGTGGTAGGAGTAGTAGTATTAGCAATTATACTAGTAGTAAAAGTGGTAGTAGTAGTAGTAGTAGCCAAAGTTGTAGCAATAGTGGTAGTAATGGTAGCAGCAGCAGCAATAGTGGTAGTTGAACTAGTATTAGTAGTATGGAAGTAGCAGTAGTAACAACAGTTGCTGTTGTAGTTGTTGTTTTTGTTGTTGTTGTTGTTATTGTAATAGTCACAGCTGAAGTAGTAGTGGTAGCAGTAGTAGTAGTAGGAGTAGCAATTGTAGTAGAAGTAGTAGCAGGAAAAGTTGATGTAGTAGTAGCATTATTAGTAGTAGTAGTAATAGTTGTAGCGATAATAGCAGTAGCAGTAGTAGTAGTAGCAGTAGTAGCAATAATAGCAGTAGCATCAGTAGTAGTAGTAGTAGTAGTAGTAGTAGTAGTAGTAGGGGATATAATCTTAATTCTAGTTGTAGCCGTTGCAATAGTAGTAGTTGTTGTAGTAGAAGCTTTAGTAGTAGTTGTTGTTTTAGTAGTAGTAGTAGGGGAAGTAATCTTAGCTGTAGTTGTAGCTGTTGCAGTTGTAGTTGTAGTAGTAGTAGTAGTAGGGGAAGTCATGTTAGTTGTAGTTGCAGTTATTGCAGTAGTAGTGGTAGAAGTTGTAGTAGTAATAGTAGTCATAGTAGCATTATTAGTGGAAGTAGCAGTGGTAGTAGTTGTCATTGTAGTTGTAGTAGCAATAGTAGTGATACCAGTAGTTGTAGCAGTGGTGATAGTAGTAGAAGATGTAGTTGTAGTGCTAATAGAAGTAGTAACAATAGTAGTAGTAGTAGTAGCAATAGGAGTGTATGTAGTGGTAGTAGTATTAGATGTTGTTGTTGTTGAATCTACAGTAGTAGTTGTCGTCAAATTAGTAGCGGTGAAAGTAACAAAAGTAGCAGCAGGAGTAGTAGTAGCAGAAGTAGTAGCAGCAGTAGTAGTTGTTATTGTAATAGAAGCAGTAGCACTATGGCAGCAGCAGTAGTAGCAGCGGGTTGAGTATTAGTAAGAGACGTAGAGTAGTACTAGCACTAGTTGCAGTTGCGGCAACAGCAGTACTAGTAGTAGCAGAATTAGTAGGAGAAGTGCTCGTAGTATTAGTAGCCGCAGTGGTAGTTGTCATCGTAGCAGCAGCAGCAGCAGTAGTAGTAGTAGCAATACATGTAGTAGTAGTAGTTGTAGTAGTAGTAGTGGTAGTAGCAGTAGCAATAGTAGTAGCAATAGCTACAGCAGTTGTAGCAGTAGTAGCAGTAGTAGTAGTAGCTATAGTTATGCTAGTAGTAGTAGTAGTAGTAGTAGTAGTAGTAGTAGTAGTAGGAGGAGGAGGAGTAGTAGTAGGAGTAGTAGTACTAGTAGTAGTAGTAGTAGTAGTAGTAGTAGTAGTAGTAGCAGCAGCAGCTGCAATAGCAGTTGTTGTAATAGTAGTTATAGTAGTAGTAGCAGCAGCAGTAGTAGTAGTAGTAGTAGAAGTGGAAATAGTAGTTGTAGCAACAGTAGATGTCGTTGTAGCAAGTGCACTATTAGGAGTAGAAGTAGTAGTAGCAGTGGTAGTAGTAGTAGTAGTAGTACTATTAGTAGTAGTTGCAGTATTAGTAGTAGTTGTAGTAGTAGCCGCAGTAATAGAAGTAGTAATAGCAGTAGTAGTAGTAGCAGTCGTAGTAGTTGCAGTTGTAGCAATAGTTACAACAACAGAAGTAGCAGTGTAGCAGTAGTAGTTATAGTTGTAGTATTAGTAGTAGCAGTAGTTCTAAAAGTAGTTGTTATAGTAGTAGTTATAGTTGCAGTAGTAGTAGAAGCATTAGTAGGAGCAGTAGTAGCAATAGTAGTGGTAGGGGCAATATTTGCAGTAGTGCAGTTGTAGTAATAGTATTTGTAGTAGTAGCTGTAGTAGTAGTCATAGCAGCAAAAGTTGTAGTAGTAGCAGCAGTCGAAGGAGTAGCAGTGTAGTAGCAGTAGTAGCTGTAGCATTAGTAGTAATAGTTGTATTAGTAGCCACTGTAGTAGTAGTAGTGGTAGTAGTAGTAGTAGCAGCAGCAGCAGCAGCAGTAGTAGTAGTAGTAGTAGTAGTAGTAGTAGTAATAGTAGTAGTAGCAGTAGCAACAGCGGCAGTAATAGCAGTAGCAGTTGTCATAGTAGAAGAAGTGGTAGTAGTAGCAAGAATAAAGTAGTTGAAGTAGTAGTAGCTATAGTCATTGTAGTAGCTGTGGTAGTAGGAGGAGGAGAAGACGTAGTAGTACTAGTACTAGTACTAGTAGCAGTATTAGTAGTAGTGCTAGTAGTAGTTGGAGTAGTAGTAGAAGCATCAGCAGTAGTAGCAGTAGTGTTAGTTGTAGAAGCAGCAACAGTAGTAGCAGTAGTAAGAGTAGTAGTAGTAGCAGCTATAGTAGTAGTTGTAGTAGTGGCTGATGTAGTGGTCATAGGAGTAGTCATAGTAGTAGTCGTAATAGTAGGAGTAGCAGTCGTAGCAGAAGTAGCAGCAGCAGCAATAGTAGGAGAAGTAATAGTAGAAGTAGTAATAGTAGTAGTTGATATTGAAATAGTAGTTGTAATAGCAATACTAGTTGTAGTGATACTAGTAGTTGAAACTGTAGTATTACCAGGAGTAGTAGTAGTAGTAGCTGAAGTAGTAGCAGTAGTAAGAGTTGTAGGAGAGGTAGTAGTTATAGTAGAAATAGTTGCTATAGTAGTGGTATTATTTTTTGTAGCAGCAGTAGTAGCAGTAGCAGTAGTAGTAGCAATAGTAGTAGCGCTAGCAGTTGTAGTAGCAATTGTTTTAGCAGTAGTAGCAGTTGTGGCAACAACAGCTGCATTAATAGAGTAGCAGTAGTAATAGTAGTAGTAGTAGCAGTAGTAGCTATCGTAGTAATAGTAATAGTAGCAGTTGTAGTAGTCATTGTAGTTGTTGTAGTTATTGTTGCAATAGTATTAGTTGTAATTATGGAAGTAGTACTAGAAGTAGTAATAGTAGCAGCAGCAGTATTAGTTGTATTAGCAGTAGTAATAGTAGTTTGAGCGAGAGTAGTAGTAGCAGGGGTAGCACAAGTTGCAGTAGTAGTACAATAGAAATGGTAGTAGTTGTAGTAGTTGCAGTTGTTGCGACAGTAGTAGTAGCAATAGTTATAGTAGAAGTAGTAGTAGTAGTTGCCGTTGTAGCAAGTTACTATTAGGAGTAGAAGCAGTAGTAGCAGTAGAAGTAATCAAAGATGTAGTAGTAGTTGTAGTAGTAGCAGCAGTAGTAGTAGTAGAAGTCGTAATAGTTGCAATTGTAGCAACAATTGTTGTAGCACTAGAAGTAGTAGTTGTAGTTGTAGTAGTAGCAGTTGTAGTTATAGTAGTAGTACTAGTTGTAGTAGTAGTTGTTAAAGTAGTTGTAGTATTAATAGTAGTAGTTGCAGTAGTTGTAGAAGCATTAGTAGGAGCAATATTGGTAATAGAAGTAATAGTAGAAGCAATATTTGCAGTATTGGCAGTAGTAGTAATAGTATTAGCAGTAGCAGCAACAACAGTAGCAGTAGTAGTAGTCGAAGGAGTAGTAGTGTAGTAGCTGTAGTAGCGGTAGCATTAGTAGTAGTAGTAGTATTAGTAGCCGCTGTAGTAGTTGTAGTAGTAGTAGTAGCAACAACAGTAGTAATAGCAATAGGAGTAGTCATAGTAGAAGAAGTAGTAGTAGTAGCAAGGGTTATAGTAGTAGAAGTAGCCATGGTAGAAGTAGTAGAAGCTATAGTCATTGTGGCAACAGTGGTAGTAGGAGGAGGAGAAGGCATAGTAGTAGCAATAGTAGTAGTAGTAGTAGCTGTATTAGTAGTGGCAGTAGTAGTTGGAGCAGTAGTAGAAGAAACAGTAGTAGTAGTAGTAGGTTAGTAGTATAAGCAGTAGTAGTAATAGCAGTAGTAGCAATAGTAGTAGCATCAGCTATAATAGTAGTTGTAGTAGTGGCTATTGTAGTAATCATAGTAGTACTCGTAGTAGTAGCAGTAGTAGCTGCAGTGGCAGTAGTAGTGGGTGTAGTAGTGGTAGCAGACGTAGTATTAGCAGCAATAGTAGGAGAAGTAGTAGTAGAAGTAGTAGTAGTAGTTTTTGTTGTAATAGTAATTGTAGTAGCAATACTAGTTCTAAGTTTTAGGTGTAGTTGTTGTTGCAACCGTAGTATTAGTAGTAGTCGTAGTAGTAGTAGTAGTGGTAGCCAAAGTTGTAGCAGTAGTAACTGTAGTAGGAGGAGTAGTAGCTGTAGCAGAAATAGTAGCTGTAGTAGTAATAGTATTTTCAGTAGCAGTAGTAGTAGTAGAAGTAGTAGCAACATTAGTAGCACTAGCAGTTGTAGTAGCAATTGTTTTAGCAATAGTAGTATTTGTGGTAACAACAATAGTAATAGTAGTGTAGTAGTCGTAATAGTAGTAGTAGTAGTAGTAGTAGTAGTAGCAGTAGCAGTAGTGGTTGTTGTTGTAATAGTATTAGTAGTACTTGTGGAAGTAGTACCAGAAGTAGTGGTAGTAGCTGAAGCAATATTAGTTGTATTGGTAGTAGTAATAGTAGTTGGAGTGAGAGTAGTAGCAGCAGGGATAGTTGTAGTTGCAATAGTAATAGCAGCAGCAGCAGTAGAAGTAGTAGTAGTAGCCATTGTAGCTGCTACAGCAGTAGTAGTAGCAGTATTAATAGTAGTAGTAGTAGCAGTAGTTGTCATTGTAGCAAGTGTACTATTAGAAGTAGAAAAGGTAGTAGGTGTAGAAGTAATCGGAGAAGTAGTAGAACTATTGGTAGCAGTTTAGTAGTAGCAGTAGTAGTGGTAGCCGCAATAATAGAAGTAATAGTAGTAGTAGTAGTAGTAGCAGTTGTAGTAGTAGCAGTAGTAACAACAGTTGCAGTAGTGGAAGTAATAGTAGTTGTAGTTGTAGTAGTAGAAGTAGTAGTTATAATAGTAGTTCGAGTAGTAGCAGTAGTTTTAAAAGTAGTTGCAGTAGTAGTAGTAGGAGTTGCTGTAGTAGTAGTAGCATAAGTAGCAATAGTAATAGCATTAGAAATAGCAGTATTAGTAACAATAGTAGTAGTAGTAGCAGTAGTTGTAGTACTGGTAGTAGTAGCAGAAGTAGTAGTAGTTGGTGAAGTAGTAGTAGTTGTTATTATTGTAGTAGTAGTAGTTATAGTAGTTGTAGTATCAGTTACAATAGTAGTATTAGTAGTAGTAGTAGTTGTAGTAACTGTAGAAATAGAAGAATGAGTAGCTGCATTAGTTTTAATAGTAGTAGTAGTAGTAGTAATGGTAGCAGTAGTAGTAGTAGTGTTAGCAATAGTATTGGTAGTAGCATCAACAGTAGTAGTAGTAGTAGTAGTAGTAGTAGTAGTAGTAGTAGTAGTAGTAGCAGTAGAAGCCGTAGCAGTGTAGTATCAGCAGAAGTAGTAGCTATAGTAGTGGCAGAAGGAGAAGTCGTAGTAGTAGTAATTGTGGTAGTGACAACAACTACAATAATAGTAGTAGTAGTTGTTGCAGCAGCAGTAGTAGTGGCAACAACAGCAGTAGTAGTATTAGTAAGAGTATTAGTAGTAGTATTGATAGCTATAGCAGCAGTAGTAGTTGTTGTTGTTGTTGTAGTTATTGCAGTTGCAGTAGTAGTAGTAGTAGCAAGAATAGTTGCAGGAGCACAAGTTGTAGGAGAAGTAGTTGTAGTAGTCATAGCAGTAGCAGTAGTAGTAGCAGCAGCAGCAGTAGTAGTAGTTGAAGCAGTAGCAACTGTAGTAGTAGCAAGAGTTGTAGCAGTACCAGTAGTAGTTGTTGTTGTAGTACTAGTAGTAATTGTTGTTGTAGTAGAAGTAGTAGTAGTAGTAGTAGCAATAGTAGTAGCAGCAGTAGTATTAGCAATAGTACGAGTAGTTTTAGTAGTAGTAGTAGCAATAGTTGCAGTAGTAATATTAGTAGGAGATGTAGAACGAGTTGTAGTATTAGTAGTAACAGCAGCAATACCAACAGCAGTCATAGTTCTAGTTGTAGTAGTATTAGTAGCAGTAGAAACAATAGTAGTAGTAGCAGCAACAGCAGTAGTAGTGGTGGTAGTAACAGCAGTCTAAGCAATAGTAGCAGTAGTAGCCGTATTAGTAGCATCAACTGTCAGAGCAGTAGCAGTAGTAGTAACAGCCGTAATTGTTGTAGTAGTAGTAGCAGTAGTAGTAGTAGTAAAAGTAGTTATAGTAGCACTCGCAATCGCAAAGGCTGTAGTTGTTGGAGTAGAAGTAGTAGTAATAGTAGTACTAGTCGTTGTATTACAAGCATTGGTTGTAGTAGTAGCAGAAGTAGTAGTCGTAGTAGTAGTAGTAATAGTAGTATCTACTATTGTAGTAGATGTAGTATCAGTAGTAGTAGTAGTGTTAGTAGCAGTAGCAGTAGTAGCAGAAGTAGAAGTAGCAGAAATAGTAGTAGTAGTAGTAGTAATAGTAGTACTAGTAGATGTAGTAGTCATTGTAGTAGTTGTGGTGGTAATAGGAGTAATAGTAGCAAAGGAGAAGTAGTAGTAATCACAACAGAAGTAGTTGTGGTAGTAGCAGTAGTAGAGGTAGCAGTAGTAGTACTAGTAGTAGTAATTGATGTAGTAGGAGTAGGAGTAGTAGTAGCAATCGGTGTAGGAGAATGATTGGTACTAGGGGTAGTAGCAGCAGTAGTAGTAGTCCTTGCAGTTGTAGCAGCAGTAGTTGCGACAATATTAGTAGTAGTGGTAGCGGCAACAACAGTAGTAGTAGCCGCAATTGCAATAGTAGCAATAGTAGTAGCAGTAATAGTAGTCGTTGTAGTTATAATAATAGTAGTACTAAAACTAGTAGATATAGTAGTAGCAATAGTAGAAAAAGTAGTAGTAGTTGGAGAAGTAGTAGTAGTAGAAGTAGCAGTGGTAGTTGTCGTAGCAGTTGTAGCAGAAGTTGCAGTAGTAGCATGAGTAGTAAGAGTACTAGCATTAGAAGTACCAATCAAAGTAGCAGAAGTAGTAGTAGTAGTAGTAGTAGTAGAAGTAGTAGTAGTAATAATATAATTAGTATTAGTAGTAATAGTATTAGTAATAGTAGTATTATAGTGATAGTATGAGTTGTAGTCATATTAGTAGTAGTAGGAGTAGTAGAAGAAGTAGCCATTGTAGCAGTAGTTGTATTAGTCACAGTAATTATAGTAGCAGTAGCAGTAATAGGAGTACTAGTAGAAGTAGCAGCAGCAGTAGTAGTCGCTGAAGTAGTACAAGTCGTAGTAGTAGTATCAATAGTAGTAGCAATACTAGTAGCAAGAGTAGTAGCAGAAGAACTAGTAGTGGCAGTAGTAGTTGTAGTTGTATTAGGAGTAGAAGAACCAGTAATAGTAGTGGCAATAGTAGCTGCAGTAGTTGTAGTAGTAGCAATAGTAGTAGCAGTAATAATAATAGTTGTAGTAGTAGTAGTAGTAATAGTACTAGTTGTAGTAGTAATAGTGGCAGTTGTAGTAGTAGTGGTAGTAGTAGTACTATTAGTAACAGCAATAATAGTAATAGTTGGAGAAATAGTAGAAATAGTAGTAGTAGTAGTAGAAGTAGTAGTATAAGTGGTCATTGTAGTAGTAGCAGAAGTAGTAGTTGCAGTACTTGTAGTTGTAGGAGAAGTAGTAGTAGTATTAGCAACAACAATAGTAGTATTAGATGTAGTAGTAGCAGCAGCAGTAGTAGTAGCAATCGTTGTGGTAGTAATAGTAGTAGTGGTAGTAGCTGTGTTAGTAGTAGCAGTTATAGCAGTAGCAATAGGAGTAGTTGTAGTAGTAGCAGTAGTAATAGTTGCAATCGCAATAGCAGGAAGAGGAGTAGTAGTAGTTGCATTAGTAGCAGTAGCAATAGCAGTATTAGTAGTGGTTGCAGTACTACTAGTAGCAGCAATAGTAGTAGAAGTAGAAGAAGTACTAGTAGTAGTTGTTGTTGTTTTTGTTGTTGTTGTAGTAGTAGTGGTAGTAGTGGGGGTAGTAGTTGGAATAGGTGCATGAGAAGGAATAGTAGTAGTAGCAATAGTAGTAGATGTAGAATTAGGAACAGTCGTAGTAGTTGTAGTAGTAGTAGCAATAGCGATCGTAAAAGTCATAGTAGTAGTAGTAGTAGTTGTTGTTGTTGTTGTAGGAGTAGTAGTAGTAGTCGTAGGAGTAGTAGTAGTTGTTGTTGTCATTGTAGTAGTAGTGGAAGTAGTTATACTAGCAGTAAGAGTAGTAGATGTAGTAGTTGTGGTAGTAGTAGCCAGAGTAACAGTAGTAGAAGTAGCCATTGTAGTAGTAGAAGTAGTAGTAGTAGGAGGAGGAGGAGTATTACTCATAGTAGTAGGAGCAGTAGCAACAACAATTATAGTGTAGTAGCAGTAGTACTGGTAGTAGTAGCACTTGTAGTGGTAGTAGTAATAGTCGTAGTAGTAGTAATTGTAGATGTAGTAGTTGGTGTATTAGTAGTAGTAGCAGTAGTGGTCGTGGTAGTAGTAGTAGCAATAGCTGTAGGAGTAGTGATTGTGGTAGTAGTATTGGTACTAGTAGTAGTAGTAGTAGAAGTATTACTAGTAGGAGTAGCAGTGGTAGTAGTAGTAGTTGTTGTAGTAGTAGTCGTAGGAGTAGTAGTAGTAGTAGTAGTAGAAGTAGTAGTAGTAGTAGTAACAGAAGTAGTAACAGTAATTATTGTTGTATTAGTAGGAGTAGTAGCAGTAGTACAACTAGCTAGTAGTAGAAGTCGTATTAATAATAATAGTAGTACTAGCAACAGAAGTAGTAGTAGTAGTAGTAGTAGCAGTAGCAATAGCAGTAGTTGTAATAGTAGTAATAGTAACAGTAGTAGTAGCAGTTGTAGAAGTAGTAGTAATAATAGTAGTAGTAGTAGTAGTAGTAATAGTAATAGAACTAGAAGCAGATGTAGTAGTAGTTGTTGTCGTAGTAGCAGCCGTAGTAGCAAAAATTGCAGAAGTAGTAATAAGAGTAGTAGAAGTAGTAATAGGAGCAGTAGTAGTAATAGGAGTAGCAGTAGGAGTAGTAGTAGCA
The DNA here is from genome assembly GCA_005019695.1 of Trichopus zeylanicus subsp. travancoricus. Classification (NCBI taxonomy): domain Eukaryota; kingdom Viridiplantae; phylum Streptophyta; class Magnoliopsida; order Dioscoreales; family Dioscoreaceae; genus Trichopus; species Trichopus zeylanicus. The sequence continues at coordinate 34,473 of RXID01014380.1, forward strand.
GTAGTAGTAGTTGTTGTTGTTATTGTAGAAGTTGCTGTAGTAGTAGTAGTTGTTGTAGCAGAAGTTGTTAGTGTAGCAGTAGAAGTAGTAGTAGCAATAATAGAAGTAGTGGAAGGAGTAGTAGTAGTAGTAGCAGTGCAAGTAGTAGTACCAGAAGAAGTAGAAGTTGTAGAAGTAGTAGTAGGAGGAGTAGGTGTAGGAGTAGGTGTAGTAATTGGATCAGTAGTAGCAGTAGTAGGAGTAATAGTAATAGTAGGAGTAGTTGTAGGAGTAGAAACAAAAGTAGTCGCAGTTGTCGCATAAATAGTGGAGGTAGTAGGAGGAGTAGTAGTAGTAGCAGTAGTAGTAGTTATAGTAATAGGAGTAGTAATAGTAGTGGTAGAAGTAGTAGTAGCAGCAGTAGTTGTGGTAGTAGTAGTTGGAGTGCAATAGGAGTAGGATTTGGAGAAGAAGTTGTACTAGTAGTAATTCTAGTAGTAGTAGAAGTGGTCGTAGTAGTAGCAGTAATAGAAGTATTAGTAGTAGTAGTAGTAGAAGTGTTAGCCATTGGAGTAGTAGAAATCGTAGTTGTGGCAACAATAGTAGAAGTAGTAGTAGTAGTAGTAGCAATAGGAGTAGTTGCAGAAGTAGTAGTTTTAGTCGTGGGAGTAGTATTCATAGTACTAGTGGTAGGAGTAGTTGTAGCAGTAGTACTTAAAGAAGTAGAAGTTGTAGCAGTAGCAATAGTAGTAGTATTTGTAGTAGTTGCAGTTGGAATAGTTATAGAAGTAGTAGTTTTAGCCATCGAAGTAGTAGTCATTGTAGTAGTAGTAGGAGTAGTAGTAGCAGTAGTTGTTGTAGTAGTAGTAGTTGTTGTCGTAGTAGTAAGAGTAGAAGCAGTAGTAATAGTAGTAGCAATAGGAGTAGTAGTCGTAGTAGTAGTTCTTGTTGTTGTAGCAGTTGTAGTTATTGGAGTCGTAGCAGTGCTAGTAGTAGTAGTAGTAGTTGTAGTGTAGTAGTAGTAGTTGTACTAGTAGTAGTAGTAGTAGAAGTAGTAATGATAGTAGTAGTAATAGTAGTAGTAGTAGCAGTAGTAATACAAGTAGTCGTAGCAGTTGTAGTAATAGTAGTAGTTGCAAAAGTAGTAGTAGGAGGAGAAATATTTGGAGTAGTAGTATTAGTAGTAGCAGCGAGAATAGCAGCAGCAGTAGCAGTAGTTGTAGTTGTAGTAGTAGTAATAGTGTAGTAATAGCCATAGTAGTACTAGCGGTAGTAGCAACAGTCGCTGTAGCAGTAGTAGTAGTTTTAGTAGTAGCCGTTTTAGTAGTAGCAACAGCAATAGTAGCAGTGGTAGTTGTAGCAGCAGTAGTAGTAATAGAAGTAGTAGTAGCAATAGTAGCAGCAGTTGTAGTAGAAGAAGTAGAAGTAGTAGCAATAGCAGCAGCAGTAGCTACAGTTGTTGTAGTGGTTGTAGTACTAGCAGTAGTTGTTGTAGTAATACTAGTAGTAGTAGTAGTAATAGAAGTAGCAGTAGTAGCAGTAGTTGTTGTAGCAGTAACAGTGGGAGTAGTTGTAGGAGTGTTTGGAGTAGTGGTATTAGTACGACTAGTAGTAGTGGTAGTAGGAGTAGTAGTAGCAATTAGAGTAGTCATCATAGTAGTAGAAGCAGCAGTAGTACTAGTAGTAGGAGGAGTAGTAGTGATAGTAGTAGTAGTAGCAATAGCAGCAGCAGTAGTAGTAGCAATAGTAGTAGTAGTAGTAGTAGCAGTAGTAGTAGCCATAGTAGTAGTAGAAGTGGTACTAGCAGAATTGGAGTGGAAGCAGAAGCAGTAGTAGAAGTAGAGGTACTAGTAGTCGCAGTAGTAGCAGAAGTAGAAGTATTAGTGCTAATAGTAGTAGTAGTAGTAGTAGTAGTAGTAGACATAGTAGCATTTGTAGTAACAATAGTAGTAGCAATAGCAATAGTCATTGTAGCTGTAGCAATTGGAAGAGAAGAGGTAGTAGTAGTAATAGTAGTAGTAGTAGTAGTAGCAGTAGTAGGAGTAGTATTAGTACTAGTAGTAGTAGTTCGAGTTGTAGCAGTAGCATCAGTAGTACCCGTAGTTGCTGTAGTAGCAGTAGTAGTAGCGATAGTAGTAACAATTGCAGTTGTTGCATTAGTAGTCGTAGCAATATTTGTAGTAGTAGTAGTAGTATTAACAGCAGTTGCCATAGTAGCAATAGTAGTATTAGGAGTAGTAGTAGTAGTAGTAGTAGAAGAAGAAGTAGTACGAATAATGGTAGTAGTGGTTGCAGTAGTTATAGTTGTAGTAGTAGAAGTAGTAGTAGTTGAAGTAGTAGTAGTAGCTTTAGTAGTAGTAGCTGTAGTAATAGAAATAGTAGTAGGAGTTGTACTAGTAGTAATGTAGTAGTAGTCTTAGTTGTTGTATTAGTAGCAGCAGTAGTAGTAATAGTAGTCAAAGCAATTATAGGATTAGTAGTAGTAGTAGTAGTGGTAGTAGCAGTTGTAGTACTATTACTACTATTGCTACTACTACTGTTACTACTACTGCTATGAGTACTAGTACTGTGGCTACTAATACTACTACCACTTCTACTACTACAACTACAAGTACTGTTGCTACTACTACTCTTACTACTACAGCTACAACTACCACTACTCGTACTACTACTACTATTACAACTACTTGTGCTACTGCTGCTTCAGCTCCTACTACTGCTACTACAACAACTATTGCTACTACCACTACTACTACTACTGCTACTACTCAGACTACTGTTGCTACTACTACTACTACTACTATTACTACTACTACAACTACTGCTCTTGTTGCTACTTCTGCTCCTACTACTGCTACTACTACTTACTACTACAACAACTATTGCTACTACTGCTACTACTACTACTACTACTACTACTACTCCTCTTGTTACTACTACTACTACTACTTGTACTACTGTTGCTACTACTACTATAACTAGTACTACAATTACTACAACAACTACTTTTACAACTACAACTGCTACTACTACTACGACTACTACTACTACTGCTACTACAACTTCAACTCCTTTTACCATTACCACTACTTCTACTAATATAACAAATACTACTACTGCTACTTCTACTACTGCGACTACTACAGCAACTACTACTACTGCTACTCCTACTACTAATTCTACAACTGTTACTGCTACTTGTGGTACCACTTTTGTTGCTACTCCAACTACTACTTCTACAACAACTACTACTACTCCTACTACTCCTACTCCTACATCTACTCCTACTACTACAATTATCACTACCACTACTGCTACTGGTACTACTTCTACTACTTCTAGTACTTCTACTTCTATTACTGCTACTACTGCTACTACTTCTACTGCTACTCCTACTACTACTACTATTACTGCTGCTACTACTCCTAATACAACTACTGCTACTACTCCTATCACTACTACTACTACTACTATTACTACTGCAACTAGTTCTACAACTTCTACTATAACAAATACTATAGCTACTACTACTGCTACTACTGATACTATTGCTAATACTTCTACTATAGCTATTACTAATACTGTTGCTACTGCTATTACTCCTAGTACTACTACTATTACAACTACTACTTCTACTACTACCACTACTGCTACTTCTACAACAACAACAACGATTACTACTTCTACTAATTCTCCTACTGCTGCAACTACTACTACTATAGCTCCTACTACTGCTACTACTATGACAACTTCTACTACTACTACTACTACTACTACTACTACTACTACTACTACTACTACTTGTACTCCCAACTCCTACTCCTCCTCCTACTACTAGTACTAATACTACTACAACTACTACTATAACTGCTACTATTACTTCTACTACTATAACTACTACTACTGCAACTACTGCCACGCGAGCTCCTACTCGTATTACTACTCCTACTCCTACTACTACTACTACAACTGCTGCTACAGTAATAACAACAACAACTACTACTACTACTTCTATTGCTAGTACTACTATTACTACCACTACAACTACTACTACTCCAACTCGTACTCCTACTTCTACGCCTACCACTACTTCTCCAACTAATCCAATTACTGCAACTACTTCTTCTGCTACTACAATTGCTGTTGCTACTACTAGTACCACTACTATTACTACTACTATCGGTGCTACTACTATTACAACTACAACAACTAATGCTGCTGCTACAATAACTACTACTACTACTGTTGTACCACTTCTTCCCCTATTACTACTACTACTACAACTACTACTAGTAGTACTACTATTACTATCACTACAACTATTACTACTGCTACTGCTACAAATGCGACAACAAGAACTACTATTACTACAAATACTATTCCTACTACAACTATTACCACTACTATTACTACTAGTGTTGCGACTACTATTGCTGCTACCACTACTACTACTATTACTACTAATACTACTAGTACTACTATTACTGCTACTATGACTGCTACATCTGTTGCTGCTACTACTACAACAACTACTACTACTACTAGCGCAACTATGACTGCTATATCTGATCCTGCTACTACTTTTACAACTACTGCTACTACCATTACTGCTACTACTATCACTACTATTACTACTAAAACTACTGTCGCTACTACTGCTACTACTGCTACTTCTACTACTGCTGCTACAACGACAATAACTACTATTCTTGCTACTACTTTTGCTACTACAACTGCTACTACTACTGTTACTGCTACCACAGTTACTACTGCTACTTCTATTACTACCACCACTACTACTACTCTTATTTATGTAGCTACCACTATTACAGCTGCTACTACTTCTACTAGACTACTATTGCTACTACTATTCGTGTTGCTGCTACTACGTCTTCCACTACTGCTGCTACTACTACTTCTAATACTACTGCAACTAATTCTACTACTACTGCTCCTTCTGCTACTTCTGTAACTACAACTACTATTTCTACTACTGCTAGCACTACTACGACTACTGCTACTACTACTACTAGTACTACTACAACTTGTCCTCCTCCTACTACTACTGCTACTACTACTACTACTACTACTACTACTACTACTACTATTACTATTATTACTGCTACTACTACCACTAGCAATACTACAATTACTGTTGTTGTTGCTGCTAATGCTACTATGACTACTACTACTACTACTAGAATTGCTTCTACTACTACTGGTATGACTACTATTACTACTACTTCTGCTACTACTACAGTTACTACTACTACTCCTGCTACTACAGCTGCTACTGCTAATACTGCTGCTGCTGTTACTATTACTACTGCAACTACTACTTCTACTTCTAATACTGCTACTGTTTCTATAGCTACTACTACTACTACTCCTACTAGACGATACAACTGCTACTGACGACTGTTGCTACTACTACAACTGCTACTACTACTGTTGCTGCTACTATTACTACAACCGTTACCAATGCAGCTGTTGCTACTACCATTGCAACTAGTACCACTACAGTTGCTATGACTGCTACTGCTTCTGCTGCTTCTATTACTACTAATGCTGCTACTGCTACTATTTCTATTGCATCTACTATAACTTTTACTAGTACTACTGCTACTACTTCTACTAATACGACTACGACTACTACTACTAGCATTGTTGCTGCTACTACTAATACTTTTGCTACTACAACTACTACGACTACTACTACTACCACTATTACTACTACGACTACTGCTATTACTACTATTACTACTACTAGTAATACTACCACCGCCGCTAATGTTGTCGTTGTTGCAGTTGTTGTAACTGGTACTACTACAGCTGCTACGACTACTACTACTATGACAACAACAACAACTACTGCTGCTGCTACTATTGCTACTGCTATGGCTGTTAGTACTACTATGACTATTGCTATTGCTACTACTACTATTGCTGCCATTACTTCTGCTACTACTACTTTTTCTACTACTATTGCTGCTGCTACTTCTATGGCCGCCGCTGCTGCTACTACTAGTACTGCTGCTGGTACTACTACTGCTACGACTAATGCTACTGCTGCTGCTACTATTGCGGCTATTAATACTACTACTTCTACTACTACTACTACTGCTACGACTAATGCTACTGCTGCTACTACTATTGTGGCGATTAATACTACTACTTCTGCTACTATTACTACAACAACAACAACAATAACTACTACTATTACTATCGTTGCTACTGTTGCTACTTCTAACGCTACTACTACTACATCCCCTACTACTTCAACTACTACAACTATACTGCAACTGCTTCTACAACTACTATTACAACAACTTTTGCTACTTCTGCTACAATTACAACAACAACTACTATTACTATGACAACTACGACTTCTACTACTACAACAACTACAACTATTTAAACAACAACTACTACAAGTACTTTTCCAGCAATAAAAAATACTACTACCTCTCCAACTACTACTGCTGCTACAAGTACTACTATTACAACAACAACAACAACAACAACAACAACAACTACTACTACTACTACTACTTCTGCTACTGCTACTATTGCTACTAATGCTACAACTACTTCTACTACACCTACTGCTACTATAGCTACTACTGCGACTACTTCTACTACTACAACTACTTCTATAACTATCACTACTACTACTATTTCTCAAACAACTACTACTATTGCTACTACAACTGCTAATACTACTACTACCACTACAATTATGGTTATAGCTACTACTACTACTCCTACTTGTACAACAACTACTACTTCTGTTACTAGTACGGCTACTACTACTCCTGCGGCTACTACCACTACTATTGATGCTGCTGTTGCTACTGCTACTACTACTACTATCACTACTACTACTACCATTGCTTCAACTACTATTAGTTCTACTCATACTTCTGCTGCTGCTACTAGTGCTCAACTGCTATAACTACTACTATTGCTACTACTGCTACCACTGCTACTGCTAATACTACTATAACTAATGCAACTACTGCCGCTACTACTACTATTGCTGCTACTACTACTGCAACTTCTACTGCAACTAATTCAATGACTACTACTATTACTACAAATACTACTAATACAAATGTTGCTGCTACTACTACTTCTATAGCTACTGCTACAACTTTTCGTACTACTACTACTTCTGCTACTAGCAGTGCATTACTATTACTATTACCCCTACTACTGCTACTGCTACAACAACTATATCTATTGCTACTACTACTACTATTGCTACCACTAGTACGATTGTGACCACTAGTACTTCTACTACAACTATTATTACTACAACTACTTTTACAACTACTACTGTTGCTGCTAATATCAATTGTGCTCCTAGAAAAACTACAATTACAACTACAACTACTACTGCTACTACTACTACTATTGCTACAACTACTGCTTCTGCTAGTACTACTGCTGCTACTACTTCAGTTACAACTACTACTACTACTTTAACTACTACTACAATAGCAGCTACAACAACTACTGCTAGTCCTACTATTACTGCTACTAGTAGTAGTACTACTACTACTATTACGGCTACTACTTATACTACTACTATTACAACACTACTACTACTACTCCTGTTGCCGCTACTACTAGTTCCGCTAGAACTAAAGTTGCTGCGACTATTGCAACTACAATGCGACTACTAGTGTAGCTGCTCTTACAACAACTACTACTACTATTGCTACTACCAATGCTACTACGACAACTACTACTGCTACTGCTACTACGACTACTAGTATTACAGCTATTACCACCACCACTACTACTACTACAACTATTGATAGGGAAACTTCTACAACCCCTGCTACTACATTTGCTACTACTACTGCTGCTACTTCTACTGGTACAACTACTACTACCACTACCACTTCTACTACAACAACTTCTGCTACTACTCCTATTACAACAACTACTACCACAACCACAACTACTACTACTACATAAACTACCACTACTACTACTACTACTACTATAACAGTTACTACTACTACTGCTACTACAACAGTTGCTTCTGCTGCTACTACTAATGCTACTACTACTATGACTACGACTACTACTGCTGCTGCTTTTACAACAACGGCTTCCGCTACTACTACTAATGCTACTACTGCTAGTACTACAACAACAACTACTACTATGACTACTACTGCTACAACAACAACAACAACTACTACAACTACTTCTTCTTGTTCTTCTTCTTCTTCTTCTTCTTCTCCTTCTACTACTACTACTACCATAACTGTTATTACTACTACCACTACTGCTACTACAACTGCTTCCACTGGTACTATTGCTTTTACTGCGACTCCTACAACAACAACTACTACTACTATAACAACTACTACTATGACTGCTACTACTACTACTACTATTACTACTACTTCTGCTACTACTTCTACTACTACAACTACAACCATTCTGGCAATGGTACTACTACTACTTCTGCTACTACTACTACACCTATTTCTGCGACAACAGCTACAGCTACTAGTACTAATACTACTGCGACTATTGATACTACTACTACTTCTTCTACAACTCCTACTTCAGCTACTACTACTATCGCTGCTACAACAACTACTACTAAATCTACTACTACTACTACTACAACAACTACTACTAAAACTACTACTACGACTACTATCAATACCACCATTACTACTACTACAGCTACTGCTACTGCTGCTACTACTACTATTACTACTACTATTAAAACTACTACCACTACTTCAACTACTATTCCTGCGGCTACTACTTCTCCAACTACTACTACTGCTCTTATGACTACTACTATAGTCACGACTACTACTACTACTACTAGTGCAAATACTCCTAGCACTGCTGCTGCTGCCGCTGCTGCTACTACTACTACTATGAATGTTGATGCTACTACTACTACTAGCAGTAATAATGCTACCACTTCTGCTACTACCAGTGCTGCTACTATTACTACTACTACGACTACTACTACTACTACTACTATTAAAACTACTACCATTACTGCTACTACTACTGCTACAACTACTACTCTTGCGGCCTCTACTTATCCAACTACTACTGCTGCTATTATGACAACTACTATAGCAACTGCTACTACTAGTAGTAGTTGTACTACTACTACTAGCACTACTGCTGTTGCTGTTGCTTCTATTACTACTACAAGTATGACTGCTGATGCTACTACTACTACTACTAGTACCAATGCTACCACTGCTACTACTACTAGTGCTGCTGCTACTACTACTACAACTACTACTAGTGCTGCTACTACTACTATTACTACAGCAACTACTACTCAGGCTACTACTATTATAACTATTACTACTAGTAATTCTATTGCTGCTACTGCTGGTACCACTACTACTACTACTGCTACTACTTCTACTACTCCTATTACTTCTCCTACGACTACTGCCGCTACTACTGCTACAACTACTATAGCTACTATTACTACTATGTCTACTACTACCTTTACTACTAATATTACTAATACTCCTTGTACTACTGCTATGACTACTACTACCACTACTACAACAACAACAATAAGTATTTATACTATTACTTGTAGTACTACAATAATTGCTACTACTACTAGTAGTACTACTAGTACAAGTACTGCTACTACTACTACTACTACTGCTGCTGCTAAAACTACTGTTAATACTACTACTACTACAACTACTACTGCTACTGCTAATACTATTCCTATTACTACAACAACTGCTACTATTCCTACGACTACTACTGCAGCTGTTGCTACTACTACTACTACTGATACTATAACAAATACAACAGCTGTAGTAGGAGCAACAGCTGTAGTAGTAGTAGTAGTAAGAGTGTAGTACTACTAGTAGTAGTTGGAGTACTAGGCATAGAAGTCATAGTGTGAGGAGTAGCAATAGTAGGAATAGTAGTAGTAGTTGTAGTACTAAGATTAGTAGAAGTAGTAGGAGTGTTACTGCAATTACTACTACTACTACTACTAATGCTACTATTACCACTACTACTACTACTACTACTACTTCTTCTACTATTAGAAACATTACTCCTACAGCTACTGCTACGACTACTACTACAACTGCTGCTACTATTACAACTACGGCACCTACTAGTATTGTTACTACTGCTACTGCTACCACTACTACTGCTATAACTCCTTCCACTACTGCTACTACTACAACTATTACTACTCCTATTACAGCCACCAACAATACTACCACTACAGCAACTACATTTGCTGCTACTTCTACTACTACTGCTAGAGTTGCAACTATTACTGCTACTACAGCTACTACTAGTATTATTACTACTACTGCTGCTGCTACTACCACTGTTGCTGCAGCCGCTGCTACTACTACTACTACAACAACAACTACTGCTACAACTACTGCTACTTCTACCACTAATGCTGTGACTACTACTACTAATAGTACTTCTACTGCTGCTCTGCTGCTTCTACTGCTATTGCTGTTGCTGCTGCTACTACTACTGCTGCTGCTAGTACAACTACTGCTACTATTACAACTGCTACTACTATTACTGCTACTACTACAACTACAACAACTGTTACTACTACTACTACTACTTCTACTACTACTACTACTACTACTACTACTACTACTACTACTACTACTACTATTGCTATTGCAACTGCTACTATGATTGTTACTACTATTGCTATTACTACTACTACTGCTGCTGCTCTTCCTAGTACTACTTCTACTATGACCGCTACTATTACTACTACAATAACAGCTACTGCTACTCTTACTGCTATTATTGCTACAACTTTTACTACGACATCTACTACTACTGCTACTACCACTACAACAACAATAACTACTGGTGCGGCTACCACTACTACTATTTCTACTATTATTGTTGCTATTACTACTACCAAAACTATTACAACTAATACTCCTGCTACTACTAATAATACTACTATTTCTACTACTACTTCTACAACTACTTTTGCTCTTACTACGACTACCACCGCTACTACTACTACTGCTACAATTGCAACTATATAGCTACAGCTTCTACAAAGACTACTGCTACTATGTTCCTAATTATGACAAGTACTTCTACCTCTCCTACTACTAACACTCCTGCTACTAGTACTACTACTACAACTATTACTATTTCAACAACTACTGCTACTACTACTACTATTTCTACTTGTACTACTGCTACTGCTGCTACTACTGTTACTACTTCTATGACTACTACTTCTACTTCAAAAATGACAACAACTACTGCTGCTACCACTATTAATACTATTACTGCAACTACTATTACGGCTACTTCAACTGCTACTATTCCTACTGCTACTTGAACTACTACTTTTGTCACTACTGCTAACATTACTCCTGCTACTACAACTACTACTACCTCTATGTCTACTACTACTTCTACCATTGCCACAACAACAACTACTACTATTACTACTGCTTTAACAACTACTACTTCTACACATATTGTTGCTATTGCTACTACTACTACAATTGCTACAACTACTAAAACTGCTACTACTGATACTATTGCAACTGCTGTAGCTACTACTTCTACAATGACTAGCACTGCTACTACTACTATTGCAAGTAGTGCTACTATTGCTGCTACTACTAGTAATTCAACTACTACTACAACTACTAATACTACCACTACTAATGCTACTACAACTACTACTGCAACTACTGCAACAGCAACAACTACTTCTTTTCCTACTACTACTATTTTTTCTACTAGTACAGTTAGTACTTTTACAACTATTATCACAACTACTGTTACTGCTACAACAGCTACAACTACTGCTACTACAACTGCAACTTTGACTGCTACTGCTACCACTACTATGATTGCGACTACCACTAAAACTACTACTATTATTACTACTACTGCGACTGTTACCACAACTACTACTATTATTTCTATGACTGCTACTTCTACCACAACTATGACTGCTACTATCAATTCTGCTGCTAGAACAACTACTAGCACAACCACAACTACTACTGCTACTACTACAACAATTGCTACTACTACTGCTTCTGCCATAACGACTGCTACTTCTGCTGTAGTTACTACTACTACAACTATTTTAACTACTACAACAATAATAGCTACAATGACAACTGCTACTTGTACTATTACTGCAACAACTACTACTACTACTACTACTACTACTACAACACGGCTACTACTACTCCTGTTCTGCTGCTACTAGTTCTACTATAACTAAAATTGTTGCGACTATTGCTACTACTACTTTTGCTACTACTAATGCTACTACAACAACAACTACTACTACAGCTGCTGTTCCTACTGCTACTACTACTGCTACTACTGCTGCTTCTACTGCTATAACTACTACTACTACTACTGCAATGACTACTAGTACTACCACTACAACAACAACTACTGTTGCAGCAACCGCTACAACAACTACTACTACTTCTGCTATTGCTTCCACTACTAGTACTACTGCAACTACTACTAGTGTTGCTGCTGCTGCTACAGCTGCTATTGTCCGACTATTACTGCTACTTCTACTATTACTATTACTATAACTAGTACTACGACTACTACTACTACAACTACTGCTATTACTACTACTACTACTACTAGTAGTACCACCACTACTACCACTACTACTGCTACTACTACTACAATTACTGCTACTACTTATGTTGCAACTACTTCTTCTTCTACTACTGCCACTACTACTACTACTACTACTGCCACTACTACTAGTACTACTACTATTACAACTACCATTGCGACAACTACAACAACAACTACTACTAGTACTACTACTACCACAACCACTGCTACTATTACTACTGCTACTATTACTACTGCTACTACTACTGCTACTGCTACAACTACTACTTTTCCTAGTACTATTGCTATAATGACTACTTCTGTTACTACAAGTACTTGTAGTAATAGTAGTAGTAGTAGTAGTAGTAGTAGTAGTAGTAGTAGTAGTAGCAGCAATAGTAGTAGTAATAGTAATAGTAGTTGTATTAGTAGTAGTATTAATAGTAGCAGTTGTAGTAATAATAATACTAGTAATAATAATAATACTAGTAATAATAATAGTAGTAGTAGTAGTAATAGTAATAGTAGTATTTATAGTAGGTGTATTAGTAGTTGTTGTAGTAAAAGTAGTAGTGGTACCAGTAGTAGTTGTAATAGTAGCAGTAGTAGCAGCAGCAGTTGTTGTAGTAGTAGGAGCTATAGTGGTAGTAATAGTAGTAGTAGTTGTGGTAGCATTAGTAGTAGCAAAAGCAGTAGTAGCAATAGTCTCAACAATTGTAGTTATAGTAGAACTAGTAGTAGTAGCAACAACAGTAGTAGTAGCCATATTGTTGTTGTTGTAGTAATAGCAGTAGTAGCAGTAATAGTGACAGTAATAGTACAAGTAGCAGTTGTCATTGTACCAATTGTTGTTGTAGTAGTTAAGGTAGTTGTAGTAGTAGTAACTATAGTAGTAGTGGCTGTCGTAGTGGCAGAAGCATTAGTAGTAGCAATTGTAGTAGTAGTAGTAGTAGTGATTGTAGTAGTAGTTATTCTAGCAGCAGAATCGATATTAGCAGTCGTAGTTCTGGTAGCAGTAGTAGTCGAAGTATTAATAGTAGTAGTAGTAATAATAGTAGTAGTTTTAGTAGTAGTCGCAGTCGTAGTAGTGGAAGCAGTAGCAGTCGTAGTCGCCGTAGTAGTAGCAGTAGTTGGTGTCATTGTAGCAGTAATAGTAGTTGTGGTAATAGTTGTAGTAGTAGTAACTGTACTAGTAGCAAAAATAGTAGTAGTAGGAAAAGAAGTAGTTGTTGCTGTTGCAATAGTAGCAGTAGTAGTAGCAGCAACATTAGTAGTAGTAGTAGTAGTAGTTGTGGTAGTAGTTAAATTAGTAGTAGTAGCAGAAGTAGTAGCACTACTTGCAATAGTAGTAGTAGAAGAACTAGTCATTGTATAAATAGTCGCTGCAAGAGTTGCAGTAGTATTAGTAGTAGTAGTTGTAGCAATTATAGTAGTAGTAGCAATAGCAACAATATGTGTAGAAGTAGTAATAGTTAAAGCAGTAGTAATTGTAGTAGTTGTCGTTGTGGTAGTGGTAGAAGTACTAGTAGACACAGAAGTAGTAGTGGTAGCAGTAGCAGGGGTAATATTAGCAATAGTGACAAAAGTTGTAGTTGAAGTAGCAGTAGGAATAGTAGTAGTAAAAGTAGCCATCATAGTAGTTGCAGTAGTAGTATTAATAGTGGCAGCGGCAATAGTTGTTGTTTTTTGAGAAGTAGAAGTAATAGTTGTAGAAGTAGTAGCAGTAGTAGAAGTAGCAGTACTAGTAGTAGTAGCCGTAGTTGTAGCAATAGTAGTAGTTGTAGAGTTGTACTAGTAGCAGGATTGTTAGTAGTAGGAGAGGTAGTAGTACTTGTTATCATTAAAAAAGTAGTAGTAGTAGTCTTTGTAGAAGCAGTAGCTGTATAGCTGCAGTTGTAGTAATAGTAGTAGCAGCAGTGGTAGTTGTAGTAACGACAAAAGTAGTTGCAGAAGTAGTTGCCGAAATAGTGGTATTATTAGTAGTAGCAGGAGTATTAGTTGTAATAGTTGTGGTAGTAGTAGCAGCAATAGTAGCAGAAGTCGTAGTAGTGGTAGCCACGCTAGTAGTTATTGTAGTAGTAGTAGTTATTGTTGTTGTAGTTGTAGTAGCAATAGTAGTAGAGGTCGTAGTAGAAGTAGTAGTAGTAGTAGTAGCTGTTATTGTAGTAGTAATAGTACCGGTAGTAGTAGAAGTAGTAGTAGGAATAGCAGTAGTAGTAGTAGTAGTAATAGCAATAGTAGTAGCAGTCGTAGTAGCAGTTGTAGTAACAATAGTCATAGTAGTAGTAATAGTTGCAGTAGTTGTAGTAGTAGCAGTAATAGTAGCAGTAGTTGTAGTAGTAGTTGTTGTTGTAATAGTAGTTGTAGTAGTAGTAGTAGTAGTAGCAGCAGCAGCAGCATTATTATTAGCAGTAGTAGTAGCAGCATTAGTGGTAGAATTAGCCGTAGTTGTTACAGTAGTTGTAGTAGTAGTAGCAGCGGCGGCAGCAACAGTGGCAGTAGTAGTAGTAGTAGTAGTAGTAGTAGTAGTAGATGTAGTAGTAGCAATAGTTGCAGCTCTAGCAGTAGTAGTAGTAGTTGCAAAAGTAGTAGTAGTAGTAGTAGTAGTAGCAGAAGTGTAGTCATAGTAGTAGTCATAGTAGAAGTACCGATAGTATAACGGTAGTAGCCGTAGCTGTAGTGGTAGTAGCGATAGCAGTAATAGCAGTAGTAGCCATAATAGCAGTAGTACTAATAGTAACAGTAGTGATTGTAGCAGCAGTAGGGTAGTAGTAGTAGTAGTTGTTGTGATAGTAGTAGTAGTAATGATAGTAACGATAGTAGCAGTAGCAGCTGTAGTGGTAGTAGCAGCAGCAGTAGCAATTGTAGTAGTAGTAAGGGAAGTAGTAGTAGTAGCAATACCAGCAGCTGCAGGAGGAGGAGGAGGAGTAGTAGTAGTACTAGCTGTTGTAGTAGTATTAGCAGTAGGAGTCGTAGTAGTAGTAGTAGTGGTAGTCGTAGTAGTGGTAGTAGGAGAGGTAGTAGCAGTAGTAGTAGGAGTAGTAGTAGTAGGAGAAGAAGTTATAGTAGTAGTAGCAGATGTAGTAGTATTAGTTTTAATAATAGTAGTAGTAGTTGCAACAGAAGTAGTAGTTGAATAAATAGTAGCAGTAGTAGTCTAAGTAAGAGTAGCAGTAGGACTAGTATTTGTAATAGTAGGAGTCATAGTAGTACTAGTAGTTGGTGTAGCAGCAGCAATAGTAGTAGTGGAAATAGTAGTAATAGCAGTTGTAGAACAAGTATCAGTAGAGGTAGTAGTGGTCGTTGTAGTAGTAGTAGTAGGAGTAGTAGCAGTAGCAGCAGTCATAGTGGTGGCAATAGTAGGAGTAGTAGCAGTAGCAATAGTCATAGTGGTGGCAATAGTAGTAGTGGTAGGAGCACTAGTAGTAGTAGTGTTTGCAGTTGTAATAGGTGTAGTAGTAGAAATGGTAATAGTACTTGTAACAATATTAGTAGTAGTAGTAGCATCAGAGGTCATAGTAGTAGCAGCTGCAGTACTTGTACGCGTAGCAGCAGTCGAAGTAGTTCGAGGAGTAGTAGTAGCATTAGTAGTAGTTGTGGTAGTACTCATTACAGTAGCAGTAACAGCAGCAGTAGTTGGAGCAATAGTAGTAGTAGTAGTACTAGAAATAGGAGAAGTTAAAGTACTAGTAGCAGTAGTAGAAGTAGTAGTAGGAGAAGTAGTGGTAGTAGTAGTAGTTGTTGTTGTTGTAGTAGTAGTAGTAACAGTTGTAGAAGCAGTAGTTGTAGTTGTAGTTGTAGTTGAATCAGTACTAGTAGTAGCACTTTAAGTGGTTGGAGATATAGTAGTAGTAGTAGTAGTAATAGTAAAAGTAGTAGTAGCAGCAGCAGAGGTAGGAGTAGCAATATTAGTGGTAGTTGTAGCAGTAGTAGTGTTAGAAATTGCAGTAGCAATAGCTGCAATTGTAGTAGTAGTGGTAGTTGTAATAGTAGTAGTAGAAGTAGTACAAATTGTAGTAGTACTAGTAATAGCAACAGTAGTAGTAATAGTAGTAGCCGCCTTAGTAGCATTCGGAGGAGTAGCAGTAGTACTAGTAGTAGTAGCAGTAGTTGTAGTAGCCATAGTAGTTGTTCTAGTAGTAGAATTAGTAGAAGTTTGAGTAGGATAAGTAGTAGTAGTAATAGTACTAGAAGCAGTAGTAGTAGTAGTAGAAATTGTAGTAGTATTAATAGTAGTTGCAGTAGGAGTAGTAGTAGTAGTAGTTGCAGCAGCAGCAGCAGCAGCAGGAGTAGTAGTAGTAATAGTAGCAGTAGTAGCAGTAGAAGCAATTGTAGCAGTAGTAGTGGTAGTATTAGCTATAGTCACAGAAGTCGCAGATGTAGTTGTAGTTACTGTAGTTGTAGCAGTAGTGGTAGTTGCTGTAGTCATAGTAGTAGTAGCCATAGCAAAAGTAGTGGGTAAAGTAGTAGTAGTAGCAGCAGTAGCGACTACAACTACTCCTGCTAATACTACTACTACTACTACTACTAAGACTATTGCTACATTACTAATAGTACAACTGCTAATAATCCTACTACTACCATAACTACTACTGCTGTTACTGCAATTGCTGTTGCTACGACTACTAGTACTATTACAACAACTACTACCACTACTATTCATACTCCTGCTCCTACTACTGCTACTAGTATGACTCCTCCTACTAATACTACTACTACTACTACGACTCTTCCAACTACTACTGCTACTACTACTGCTCCTACTCAAACTACTACTCTTATTACTACTCCTTCTCCAACTCCTCCTACAACTACAACTACTACTACTAATACAACTACTGCTGCTCCTACTACTACTCCTCCTCTTACTACTACAATTGGAACGACTACGCCTAGTACTATTGTTATAACTACTACATCTACCAGTAGTACTGCTACTACTAATACTACTACTAAGATTTGTACTACTACTACTACTATTTATGCTCTTGTAGCTTCTACTACCACTACTACTAATAATAATACTAATACTACTAGTACTACTACTACTACTACTGCTTCTACTTCTAGTACAATTGCTACTACTACTCCTACTTCTTGTACTACTACTACTAATACTAACACTACTACTACTACTCTTACTGCTGCTACTATTCCTACACCAATTGCCATTACTACTCCTATTACTACTATTGCTGCTACTGCTTCTAATACTACAGCTAATCCTAATACTTCTATGACTCCACCTACTACTACTACTACTCCTACTACCACTACTACTCCTAACACTCCTACTGCTTCTACTACTGCTGCTGCTACTGCTATTATTACTACTACTACTTCTACTACTACACCGCTGCTATTACTACTACTGCTACTACTATGATTACCACCGCCGCCGCTACTACTTATACTACTACTACTACTACTACTACTACTACTACTTATACTACTACTACTACTACTACTTCTTCTGCTACTACTATTAGTGTTACTACTTTTCCAATGACTAGTTCTGCTACAACTACTGGTACTACTGCATCTGCTACTGCTATTGCCACAACTACAACACTACTATTATTGCAGTCGTTGCTACTACTACTGCTACTACTGCTGCTGCTACTACTACTACTACTATTATTACTAGTGCAACTATTACTACTACTATTATTGTTGCTGGTACTACTACATCTTCTACTACTACTGTGATACTACTCCTGCTACTGCTGCTACTACTGCTACTACTATTGCTACTAATACTACTTCTACTATGACTACTAATGTTGTTGCTATTGCTACTACTACTACTACTGTTGCTGCGGCTCCTACTACTATTACTACTACTATTACCGCTATTGCTAATACTACTGCTACTGCTACAATTGCTTCTACTGCTACAACTACTCCTATACCTACTTCTTCTCCGACTTCTACAACTGCTACTGCTACTACTGCTTCTCCTACTACGACTACTACTAGAAAAGCAATTGGTACTACTACTAGTGCTACTTCTACTACTACCACTACTAATACAACAACTACTTCTACTACTGCTACTATCGCTACTACTATTGCTACTATTACTACTACCACTACAACTACTATAACTGCTGCTGCAACTACTGCTACTACTAATACAACTACTACTATCACGGCTACTACAACAACTACTACTACAACTACTACTACTAATACTACTACTAATACCAATACTACTATTACTTTTACTACTACTTCTCCAATACTATCATCACTACTACATCAAGAACAACAACAACAACTACTACTACTAGTATTAATACAACAACTACTGCTACTACTGCTTCTACTGCTACTACTATAACTACCTCTACTACTACGACTACTAATACTACAACTGCTACCAATACTTCCACTGCAACAACAACTACTACTACTACAATTTCTACTATTAGTGCTTCTACTTGTACCACTACTGCTACTAGTACTACTAGTACAACAACAAATACTACTTCTACTACTACCTCTGCCATTAGTTCTCCTATAACAACAACTAGTACTGCTACTACAACTGCTACTACAACTATTACTACATCTGCCACATCTACTGCTATTGCTACTGCTACTGCTACTACTACTATTACTACTACTATTACAACTATTACTGCTACTTCTGCCACTATTACTAATACATCTACCACAACTACTACTACTTATAATACTACTATTACTATTACTACGACTACAACTTCTGCTATGGCTACTATTGCTACTACTTCTACTACAATCACTTCTACTACTAGTACTACTAGTATTAGTGCTACTACTGCCACTAATACTTTTTCGACTACTACTACTACGTCTATTCCAACAACGACTACCACTATTGCTACTGCTACTGTTGCTATACTTACTACTACTACTACTACTAGTACCACCAGTTCAACAACAACAACTGCTACTCGTGCTACTACTACTGCTATTACTGCTACTTCTGCTACTACTACTATTGTTACATCTGCTACAATTGCTACTACTGCTACTACTATGACTACTACTACTACCACTACAGCTACAACTGCTGTTGTAGCAACCGCTACAACAACTACTACTACTATCACTACCGCTACTACTTCTGCTCCTCATTCCACCACAACTACTACAGCAACTACTACTAGTGGTGCTTCTGCTGCTACAACTGCTATTGTCCTACTACTACAGCTACTTCTACTATTACAATAACTACTACTAGTACTACCACTACTTCTATATAACTACTACTATTACTGCTGCTACTACTAGTACCACAACTAGTACCACTACTGCTTCTACTACTACAACTACTACTACTACTACTTATGTTGCAACTACGACTTCTTCTACTACTACAACAACTACTACTACTATTGCCACTACTACTAGTACTACTACTATTACAACTACCACTTCGACTGCTACAACTACACTTACTACTAGTACTACTACTACCACAACAACAACAACTACTACTACTGCTACTGCTAGTACTACTACAACTACCACTTTTCTTACTACTATTGCTACAACGACTACTTCTATTACTACAACTACTACTACTCCTGCTAATACTACAACTGCTACTACTGCTGCTGCTATTACTACTAATACTACTAATACCACCACGACTTTTACTACTACTGCTATAACATATTACTTCTACGACAACTATAACTACTTCTGTTATTACATCTCCGACTGCTACTACTACTACTTCTGCAACCATAGCAACTCCGGCTACCACTGCCACAAGTACTTCTATTGTTAATACTACTACCACTAGTACTTCTGCTACAACTAATACTGCTGCTACTACTACTACCGCTGTTGCTACTACTACAAGTACTACCGATGCTACTCCAACTACCACTACTACCATTGCTGCTACTACTACTACTAATACAACTAGAACTACTCCCGCAGTCGCTATTGCTACTATTACTGCTACTACTTCAGCTACTACATATATTACTACTTCTACTACTACTCCTCCTGCAGCTACAGTTGCTGTTGTTACTCTACTAATACTAGTATTGCTACTACAACTGCTGCTGCTGCTACTATTGTTACTACTACTACTACTACGACGACGACTACAACAACTACTGCTACTATTGCAGATGCTACTACTAGGACGACTACTATTACTACTACTACCACAACTACTGCTACTATAATTACTAGCACTACTACTACTACTCCTACTGCTGCTGCTACTATTACTACCACTACTACTAATAATACCGCTTGTACTACTACAACTATTACTGCTTCTATTACAATTGCTACTAATACTGCTTTTACTACTGCTACTACTACTGCTGCTGCTACTGCTACTACTACTGCTGCTACTATTACTACTACTTCTATTACCGCAACTACTAATACAACTGTTGTTGCTATTCCTGCAGCTAGTACTATTGCTACTACCGCTACTCCTACTAATGTACCTACTTCTTCACCTACTGGCACAACTACTACTACTGTTGCTACTACTACAATAACAACAACAACTACTACTACTACTATTACTACTACCACTACTACTACAACAACAACAACTACTACTACTGGGGCTAATCCTACTACTACTCCTATTCTTGCTACTATTGCTACTACCACCAATACTACTACTAGTACCACTACGACTACTGTTACTATTGCTACTACTACGACAACTACTACAGTTATTACCACTACTACAACTACTCTGATACTACTACTTCTACCACTACTACTACTACTAAAATTACTACTACTATTACTACTGCTTCTATTGCTACTACTGCTACTACTACTTCTGCTGCTGCTACTACTCCTCCTCCTCCTACTACTACTACTTCTACTATTACAGCTACTACCCCTACTTCTACAATTACTACTACAACTCCTACTACTACTCCTACTACTACTACTACTAGTCCTACTCAACTACTACTGCAACAACTCCTACTAGTACTACTCCTAAACAAACTCCTACCATAACTACTACTGCTACTACAACTACTACCATTACTACTAGTACTACTACAACAACTACTACTACTACTGCCGCTACAACAACAACTACTACTACTACTGCCACTACAACAACAACTACTACTACTACTGTCGCAACAACAACAACTACTGCGACTACTGCCGCTACAACAACAACTTCTACCACAACAATAACCACTATTACTACTAGAAGCACTATCGCTACAGCTGCTACCACAACAACTACTGCTACTGTTACTATTACTAATACTACTACTACTATTGCTTCTTCTACCCATACTACTAAGACTATTACTACCACTACTTTTACTATGACTACTACTAATACTACTACTACCACCACCACCACCACCACCACCACCACAACCACCACCACCACTATTACAACTACTAATCCTACTACAACTGTTGCTAGTACTATTGCAACTACTACTAGTACTATAGCTATTACAACTACCACTCCGACTACTACAAGTACTACTACTACTTGTACTACTACTAGCAGAACAACAACAACTACTACTACTGCTACTGCTACTACTACTGCTACAACAACTACTTTCCTTACTACTATTGCTACAACAACTACTTCTATTATTACAACTACCACTACTCCTGCTAATACTACAACTGCTACTGCTACTGCTGCTATTACTACTAATACTACTAATACCACCATGACTACTACTACTACTGCTATAACTTTTACGTCTACGACAACTACAACTACTTCTCCTATTACATCTCCAACTGCTACTACTACTACTTTTGCAACCATAGCAACAACAGCTACCACTGGCACAAGTACTGCTATTATTAATACTACTACCACTACTACTGCTGCTACAACTAATACTGCGGCTACTACTACTACCACTGTTGCTACTACTGCAAGTACTACCGATGCTACTCCAACTACTAATACTACCACTACTGCTGCTATCACTACTAATAAAACTAGTACTACTACCGCAACCGCTATTGCTACTATTTCTACAACTACTTTTGCTACTAAAGCTACTACTAATTCTTCTTCTACTACAACTAATACTCCTGCTGCTACAGCTGCTGCTGCTACTCCTACTAATACTAGTACTACTGTTGCTGCTACCACTGTTACTACTACTACTACTACTACTACTACTACTACTACTACAACTACTACTACTACTGCTATTGCAAATGCCGCTGCTAGGACTATTACTACTACTACTACTACTACTGCTGCTACAATTACAAGCCCTACTACTACTACTGCTAATGTTGCTGCTACTATTACTACCACTACTACTACTAATACCGCTTGTACTACTACTACTATTACTATTACTACTACTTTTGCTACTAATACTCCTTCTACTACTACTACTACTACTACTACAACTACTTCTGCTGCTGCCACTACTACTTCTATTACTGCAGCCGCTAAAACTACTACTACTGCTGTTGCTGCAGCTGGTACTGTTGCTGCTACCGCTACTCCTAGTAATATACCTACTTCTTCACCTACTGGTACAACTACTACTACTACTGCTGCTACTGCTACTGCTACTACTTCTACTACTACTCCTTCTCCTCCTCCTGCTACTGCTTCTACTATTACAGGTACTACCACTGCTTCTACTATCACTACTACAACTCCTACAACTACTACTAGTCCTACTCAACTACTACGGCAACAACTCCTACTAGTACTCCTACTCCTAAACCAACTCTTACCATAACTACTACTACTACTACTGTAACTACTACTATTACAACTGGTACTACTACAACAACAACTACTACTACTACCACAACAATAACTACTATTACTAGTACTAGCACAATCGCTACAACTGCTGCCACGACAACAACAACAACTACTGCTACTATTACTAATACTTCTACTGCTGCTACTTCTGCTACCCATACTACTAAGACTATTACTACAATTACTTTTGTTACGACAACAACAACAACAACTACTACTACTACTACTACTGCCACTATTACAACTACTACTCTTACTACAACTGTTACTATTACTACTTTACTACTACTGCTATTACTACTACTGCTACTGCTGCTACTGTTACAACTACATCAACTACAACTACTCCAACTATTACTACTACTACTACTACTAGTGCTAGTACTACTAATACTATTACTATTGCTACTACTAATACTTCTATTAGTACTCGTACTACTCCCCCTACACGTATTCCTGCTACTACTACTCCTCCTGCTCCTACCATTACAAAAACTACTACTATTACTACGAAAATTGCTACTACTACTCCAACTACTACTAATGCTACAACTACTACAACTACTACTATTATTCGTACTACTTCTGCTACTCCGACTGCTGCTACTATACTACTACTACTACTACTACTACTGCTACTACTGCAACTGGTACTACTACAATTGCTGCTGTTGTTGCCGCTACAATTGCTACCACTACCACCGCTGCTACAACAACAACAACTACTACTACGACTACTACTACTACTACTACTACTGCTGTTGCTACTACTGCTACAACTACTACAATAACTACTACTACTACTGCCACTGCTACTACTGCAAAAGTTGCTACTACCAGTACTATTCCTACTCCAGCTCCAACTCCTACTCCTACTACTACTGCTACAACTAGTACAACAACAAAAACTACTATTTCTAACACTACTTCCATTGCATTGACTACTGCAACTACTACCGTTGCTTCTACTACTACTACTTCAACAACTACCACAGCTACTACTACTAGTAGTATTACACAACTACTACTACGACTACTTTTACTAGTACACGACTACTACTACTATAACAACTACCGCAACTACTGCTACTACTGCATCTACTGCTACTACTACTTCTACTGCTAGTCTTTCTACTGCTACTATTGATATTATTACAACAACTACTGCCGCGAAAACTTCTGCTACTTCTAGTTCAATTACCAAAAAATGTACAACAACGAATACTACTATTATAATACTACAATTACTACTACTACTGCCACTAATACCAATAGTACTACTTCTACTACTGCTACTACGACTACTCCTTCTTCTGCTACTACTACTGCTTCTACTAATGCAACTACTACTACTACTGCCACTACCACTACTATTGCTACAACTATGATGAATACTATTGCTAATGCTACTACTACTACTTCTTCTACTACTAGTGCTACTATTACTACTACTATTATACTACCACAATTACTGCTACAACGACTGCTGCTGCTGCTTCTACTACTGCAACTACTGTTACTACCACTACTACGACTGCTGTTGCTACTATAACAACAACTACTACTGCAATTGTTGCTACTACAGCTACTGCTACTCGTAATACTACACCTACTACTACTCCTTCCCCTACACCTATTCCTATTACTACTCTTGCTCCTACTACTACTGCTGCTGCAACTACTACAACCGCTATTACTACTACTACTACTTCTACTACAACAACTGCTACAACTACACCTATTACTACTACTACTACTACTACTACTACTACTACTACTACTACTACTACTACTACTACTACTACTTATACTACTACTACTAATACAACTACTGCTACTACTACTGCTACTACTGTGACTACTACTACTACGACAGTTGTTGCCGCTATAATAGCTAATGCCACTACAATTGCTGCTGCTACAGCTACTACTACTGCAACTACTACTCTTAATACTACACAAACTACAACTCCTTCTCCTACACCTATTCCTACTACTACTCCTACTACTCCTACTACTAAACTACTACTACTACCATTACTCGTACAACTCCATCTGCTACTACTACTACTACTCCGATTAATACTACTCCTCCTCCTCCCCCTCCTCCTCCTCCTATTACTACTACTACTACAACTACAACAACAACTACTACTACTCCTCCTCCTCGTCCTCCTAGTACTACTACTACTCCTCCTCCTCCTCCTCCTCCTACTACAACTACTACTACGGCTGTTGCTACTACTACAACTACCACTACTACTCCTACTATTACTACTACTCCTACTAGTACTGTTACTCCTTCTCCTACACTTATTCCCACTGCTACTCCTACTGCTACCAATACTACTACAACTACTGCTATTACTACTATTACTACTACTACTACAACAACAACTACTACTACAACTACTACTACAACAACTACTACTACTACTACTGCTACTGATTCAACTAATTCTACTTCTACTACAACTACTATAGCTACTAGTACTACTACAACAACAACAACTACTACTACTGTTCCTACTACTACTACTGCTACTAATGCTACTGCTACGAATACTACTGCTACTAGTACTACTACTACTGTTGTTGCTGCTATTGCTACCACTTCTATTGTTATTGCAATAGCTATTGTCACTATTACTAGCGCTACTACTACTACAACTACTACTCTTATTGTTACTACTACTACAATTTCTGTTGTTGTTGCTGCTGCTGCTACTTCTGCTACTGCTACTACTACTACTAATACTACCACAACTAATACTATTATAGCTACTACCACCACAAATACTACTACTCCTACTTCTCCTCCTCCTCCTCCTCCTCCTACTACGACTACTACTCCTATAACAACTTCTGCTACTACTACCTCTACTACATCTCCTACTACAACTACTACTACGGCTACTACGTCTGCTACTACTACTATTGCTACTACTATTACCACTATTGCCACTACTACGACAACAACAACAATAACTACTACTACTTTAGCTGCTACTGCTACTACTCTTACTGCTGATACAGCAACAACTGCTTCAACTGCAACTGCTACTACTACTACTATCACTACCACTATAGCTACTTCTGCTACTACTGTAACTGCTGCGGCTACTATAGCTACTACTAGTGCTACCGCTACTGCTAATACTACTGCAACTACTACAACTACTACTTCTACTACTATGACTACTACTACTAGTATTACCACAGCTACTACTACTGCTACTACTACTGCTACTACTCTTACTAATACTACTACTGCTACTGCTACTGCTACTACTACTACTACTACTACTACTTCCACTACTACTTCTGCTACTACTACTACTACCTCAACTACTACAACTACTGCAATAATTGGTACAACAGCTACTTCTACTACTACTACTCCTGCTGCTACTACTACTACAACTACAGTAGTAGTAGTAGTAGTAGAAGTAGAAGTAGTCGCGATTGTAGTAGTTGTAGGAGGAGTAATAGTAGTAGTAGTAGCAGCAGTAGTAGTAGCAGTAGTAGTCGCAGTACTAACAGTAGTAGCCGTAGTAGCATCAATAGTCATAGTAGTAATAGTAGTAGCCATAGTAGCAATAGTAATAGTAGTAGTAGTAGCAGCAGCAGTAGCAGTGGTAGTAGAAGTAGTAGTTGTGGTAGCAGTAGTAGTTGTTGTAATGGTAGTAGTAGCAGCAGTAGAAATAGGAGTATTAATAGTAGCAGTTGTTGTAGTTGCAATTGATCTAGCAAAAGTGGTAGTAGTCAGAGAAGTAGTACCGGTAGTAATAGCCATATTAGTAGTCATAGTAGTAGCAGGAGTAGGAATAGTAGTTGCATTAGTAGTAGTAATAGTTGTCGCTATTGTAGTAGTAGTGGTAGGAATGGTAGTAGCAACAGTGGTAGCTGTAGTAGCCATTGTAGTAGCTGTAACAGCAACAGTAGTTGCAATAGTAGCAGTAGCAACTGTAGTGGTAGTTGTAACGATAGTAGTAGTAGTAGAGTAGCGAAAGCAGTTGTATTAGTCGTAGTAGTAGTTGTTGTAGTAGCAGTAGTAGTAGTAATAGCAGCGGTAGTAGTAGTAGTAGTAGTTGCAATAGTAGTATTAGTTATGTAGCACTTGTAGTAGCTGCTGTTGTTATTGATATTATTGTTATAGTTGTAGCAGTTGCAGTAGTAGCAAAAGTAGTAGTAGTTGTTCTAGTCGCAATAGTAGGCATAGTAGCCGTAGTAGTAGTAAAAGTAGTAGTATTAGTAGTGGGAGTGGCAGTAGTAGTAGTAGCAGCAATAGTAATAGTAGCAGTAGTAGTAGTAGTAGCAGCAGTAGTAGTAGTAGTAGTAATAGTAGTAGTAGTAGTGGTAGTAGCAGAAGTAGTGGTAGTAGTAGAAGTAGTTGTAGTAGAAGTAGAAGTAGTTGTCATAGTACTAGCAGTAGTAGTTGTAGTCATAGTAGTAGTAGTAGTAGTTGCCGTAGTAGCAGTAGTAATAGCAGCAACAATAGCTATAGTAGTAGTAGTAGTAGTAATGGTAGTGGTAGATGTAATAGTAGCAGTGGCAGAAGTAGCAATAGAAGTAGTAGTACAATAAATAGAAGCAGTAGTAGTAGCAGTCGTAATAGTAGTAGTACTAGGAGAAGTAGTAGTAGAAGTAGTAATAGTCATAGTATTAGCAATAGTAGCTTTAGTAGTAGAAGTAGCAGTAGTTGGATAAGTCGTAATAGTAGTAGTAGTAGTAGTAATGGTACTAGCAGTAGTAGTAGTAGAAGCAGTATCAGTTGAAATGGTTGCAGAGGTAGTAGCCATAGAACTAGTAGTAGTAGAATTAGTAGTAGTAAAAGTGGTAGTTGTAGTAGTACTAGTAATAGTTGCAGTAGTAGTAGTAGTTGTTATTGTTGTTGTAGTTGAAGTAATAGTAGTAGCAAGACTAGTAGTAGTAGTAGTAGAAGTAGTAGCCATAGAAGCTGCAGTAGTAGTAGAAGTAGTAGTAGTAGTTGTGGGAGTAGTAGTAGTTGTGGCAGTTGCAGTAGTACAGTAGCTGTAGTAGTAGTAGTAGTAGGAGAAGTACTAGTAGTAGAAGTAGTTGTAGTAGTTGTAGTAGTAGAAGAAGATTTAGTAGTTGTAGTTGTAGTAGTTGTAGTAGTTGTAGTAGTAGAAGAAGATTTAGTAGTTGTAGTTGTAGTAGTTGTAGTAGTAGTAGTAGTAGTAGTAGTAGTAGTAGTAGTAGTAATAGTAGTAGTAAGAGTAGTATTTGTAGTAGTAGTAACAAGTGTAGCAGTAGTAGTTGTAGTGGTAGGGGTATTAGGAGTAGTGCTAATAGTCATAGTAGGAGCAGCAGTAGTAGCAGTAGCGGTAGTAGTGGTAGTAGTAGTAGTAGGAAAAGTACTAGTAGAAGTAGTCATAGTGGGAATAGTAATGGCAATAGTAGTAGTAGTAGTAGCAGTAGCAATAGTAGTAGTAGAAGTAGTAATAGAAATAGTCATAGGAGCAATAGTAGAAGTAGTGGTAGTACCAGATGTAGTAGTAGGAGTAGTAGTGGTAGTAGCGATAGTAGTGGGAAGAGTAGTAGCAGTAGTTGTAGCAAAAATTGTAGCAGTAGTTGCTATAGTAGTAATGGTAGCAGTTGTAGGAGTAGTAATGTTAGTGGCAGTAGTGGCATTAATAGGAGTAGTTATAGTAGCAGCAGTACTAGCAGTAGCAGTTGTAGTGATAGTTAATGCAGCAGTAGCGGCTGCAGCAGTGGCAGCTATTGCAGTAGCTACAACAGAAGCTGTAGCAGTAGAAGTAGTAGTTGCAGTAGCTATAGTAGAAGTGAGTAGTGGTTATAGTTGTAGTAGCAGTAGTAGCAGTAGTAGTAGTAATAGTAGTAGTAGTAGCAGCAGAAGCAGTAGCAGCAGCCGTAGTAGTAGTAGTAGTAGTAGAAGACGTAGCAGTCATAGAAGTAGTAGTAGAAGTAGTAATTGTAGCAATAGTAGTAGTAGTAGTAGAAGCAGTAGTAGTAGTAGTAGAAGTAGTAGTTGTAGTAGTAGTGGAAGTGGTAGTAGTAGTTGTCGCAGAAGTAGCAATAGCAGCAGGAGTAGTAGTAGTATTAGTAGTAGTAGTAGCAATAGTAGAAGTAATAGAAGCAGCAGTAGTATTAGTGGTAGTAGTAGTAGCAGTAGCAGCAGCAGTAGTAGTAGCGGTAGTAGTAGTAGTGGTAGTAGTAGGGGAAATAGTAGTAGCAGCTGTTGCAGTTGTGGTAGTAGCAGCAGAAGTAGTAGCAGTAGTAGTAGTACTAGTAATGGTAGTAGTCGTAGCAGTTGTAGTAGTAGCCAAAGTAGTAGTAGTAGCAGTTGTGGAGATAGTAGTAGTAACTCTAGTAGCAGAAGTAGCAGTGGTAGCAGCAGTAGTCGCAGTAATTGTAGTAGTAATAAGAACAACAGTAGCAGTAGAAGTAGTTGTAGTAGTAGCAGTCGTAGTTATAGTAGCAGCAATAGTAGTAGCAGTAGTAGTAGAAGCTGTAGTAGAAGTTGTAGTAGCAGTAGTAGTAGTTGCAGTAGTACTAGTAGTAGAAGTAGTTGTAGTCGCAGCAGCATTATTAGAAGTAGCAGTAGTTGTTGCAGAAGTCGTAGGAGTAGTAGTAGCATATAGTAGTAGTAGTAATAATGGTAGTAGTAGTAGTAATAGTTGTAGTAGTAGTTGTTGTAGTACTAATAGTAATAGTAGTAGTAGTAGCAGTTGGAGTGGTAGGAGTAGTAGTAGTAGCAATATTTGTAGCTGTAGCGGTCACAGAAGCAGTTGTATTAATAGGAGAAGTAGTAGTAGGGGGAGTAGTTGCCGTAGTAAGAGCAGCAATAGTAGTAAGTTGTAGTAGTAGCAGCAGCAGCAGTGGCAGTAGTTGTATTAGTCGTAGTTGAAGGAGGAGTAGTAGTAGTAGTACAAGTATTCGGAGCAGCAGTAGTAGAATTAGCGGTAGGTGTAGTAGTTGTCGTAGTATTAGCAGTAGTTTTTCTGTCATAGTAATTGTAGAAGCAGTAGTAGTAATAGTAGTAGTAGTAGTAGTAGTAGTAGTAGTAGTAGTAGTAGTTCTATTAATAGTATTAGCAGTAAGAGTAGTAGTAGCAATAGTTGTAGTAGTAGTAATAGTAGTGGTAGTAACAATAGCAGTAGTAGTAGCTATAGTAGTAGTAGAAGTAGTATTAGTAGTATTAGTAGTAGTAGTTGCTGTAGTAGTGGTAGTAGTAGTAGCGGTAGCAGTTGCAGCTATTCTTGCAGTAGTAGTTGCAGCAATATTAGTATTAGTACCAAAAGTTTCAATTATAGTAGTAGTGGCAGTAGTAGCAGCGGTAGTAGCAGCAGGGGTAGCAATAGTATTAGTAGTAGTAGTAGTAGTAGTAGTAGTAGTAGTAGTAGTAGTAGTAGTAGTAGTAGTAGTAGTAGTAGTAGTAGTAGTAGTAGTAGTAGTAGTAGTAGTAGTAGAAGTAGAAGTAGAAGCTATTGTAGTAAATGCAGTAGCAGTTGTACTAGTAGTAGTAGTAGTAGGCTAGGTGGTAGTGGCAGCAGCATTGTTAGAAGTAGCAATTGTGGTAGTAGTAGTAGTTATAGAAGTGGCAATAGTTGTAGCAAGTAGTAGTAGTAGTAATAATGGTTGTTGTAGTAGTTGTACTGGTAGTACTAATTATAATAGTAGTATTAGTAGCGGTTATAGTAGTTGGAGTAGTAGTAGTAATAGCAATAATAGTAGCAGTAGTAGTAGCAACAATAGTTGTAGTAAAAACAGAAGTAGTAGTAGGGGGATTAGTAGCACTAACAAGAGCAGTAGTAGTAGTAAGTTGTATTAGTTGTAGCAGTGGTAGTAGTAGCATTAGTAGTAGTTGAAGGAGTAGTATGAGTAGTAGTAGTAGTAGTAGCAGTAGTAGCAGTGGTAGCAGTAGTAGCAGCAGCGTAGCAATAGTAGTAGCAATAGTAGAAGTAGTAGTATTAGAAGTTGTAGTGGTAGTCGTAGTAGTGGTGGTAGTAGTAGTAATAGTATTAGCAGTAGCAGTTGTAGTAGTAGCAGGAGTATTAGTGGTAGAAGCAATAGTTTAGCAATAGAAATAGTAGTAGTAGTAGTAGTAGTAGTAGCAATTGTAGTAATACCAGTAGTAGTTGTAGGCTGAGTGGTAGTAGTAGTAATAGTAGCAACAGTAGCAAGTAGTAGTAGTAGTAGTAGCAATAGCAGTTTTTGTAGCAATCAAAGTAGTAGTAGCAGTAGTTGTAGTCAAAGTGGCAGGAATAGTAGCAGTAGTTTTAGTAGTAGTAATAGTACTTGCAGAAGCAATCATAGCAGGAGTAGTAGCTATAGTTATTGGAGTAGTAGTAGTTCTTGTAGTAATAGTGGTAGTAGTGGAAGTAGAAGTTGTAGTAGTATTAGTAGTACTAGTAGTAGTAGACATAGTAGTGCTGTTAGTTGTAGTAGTAGTAGAACTAGTAGTCATAGTAGTAGTATTAGTAGAAGTAGTAGTAGTAGTATTGGTTGTAGTTGTAGTAGTAGGAATCGGTGTAGGAGTAGGAGTGGTAGTCGGAGTAGTAGTACTAATACTAGTGCTAGTACTAGTACTAGTAGTAGCAGTAGTTGTAATTGTAGTAGCAATGGCAATTGTAGTAGTAGGAGTAGTAGTAGTAGTAGAAATAGTAGTAGTAGTAGTAGAAATAGTAGTAGCAGTAGTTGTAGTAGTAGCAGTAGTAGTAATAGCAGTAGTAGTTGTAATAGCAGTAGTAATTGTAGTAGTAGTAGTAGTCGTATTAGGAGTAGTATAAATTATTTGAGTAGTAGCAGTAGCAGTCGTAGTAGGTATTGTACCAGTAGCAGTAGTAGTTGTAGCAGTTGTAATAGTGGTAGTAGTAGAGGTAGTAGTCATTGTTGTAGCAATAGAAACAGCAATTGTAGTAGTAGAAGCTGTTGTAGTGGGAACAGTAGCAGTTGCATTAGTTGAAGTAGCAGTAGTAGTAGCAGTAATTGTAGTAGTAGTAGCAGTAGTTGTAGTATTTAGTAGTGGTAGTCGTAGTAGTAGTTGTTGTTGTACTAGTAGTAGTAGTAATATTAGTAGTAGTACTAGTCGTTGTAGTAGGGGGAGTAGTGGTAGTTGCAGCCATAGTATTAGTAGCAATAACTGGAGAAGTAGCAGCAATAGAAATAGTAGTAGTAGTGGTGGTGGTGGCGGTAGTAGTTTTAGCCGTAGGAGTAATAGTAGTAATAGTAGTGGCAGTAGTTGCAGTAGTAGCAGTAATTGTAGTAGTTGTTGTTGCAGTAGTAGTACTAGTAGTAGTAGAACTAGTAGTAGTAGTTGTTGTTGTTGTTGTCATCGCAATAATAGTAGTTGTAATGGTAGTAGCTGTAGTGGCTGTAGTAGTAGTAGCAGTAGTAGTAGTAGCGCCAGAAGCAACAGCTATACTAGCAGTACTATTTCTAGTAGTAGTAGTTGTAGTGGGAATTGAAGTAGTTGTAGCAGCAGTAGTAGGAGTACTAGTAGTAAGGGCAGTAATAGTATTAGTTGTAGTAGTAGCAGTGATAGTGGTAGCAATAGCGGTAGTAGTAGTTATAATAGAAGGAGCAGGAGTAAGAGAAGAAGTAGTAGTAGTGGTAGTAGTAGCTGTAGTAGCAATAATAGTAGTAGTAGTTGTTGTTGTAGCACTAGTAGTAGTTGTTGTAGTTGCCACTGTAGTAGTAGTAGGCGAAGTAGTCAAAATAGTAGTACTAGTAGTTGTAGTTGGAGAAGTAGTTGTAGAAGTAGTAGTTGTTGTTGAAGCAGTAGTAGTATAAGTAGCAGTAGTAGTTGTTGTGATAGTAACGGTACAAGTAGTAGCTGTAGTAGTAGTAATAGGAGAAGCAGTTGTCGCAGTAGTAGTAGTTGAGGAAGTAGTGGTAGTAGTTGTAGTAGCAGTAGCAGTAGTAGCAGAAGTAGTCGTAGTAGTGGTATTCACAGTAGTAGCAGTAGTAGCAGTAGTAGCCGTAGTAGTCGTATTCACAGTAGTAGCAGTAGTGGCAGTAGTTGTTGTAGTATTAGTAGTATTTCTATTAGTAATTGTAGTAAAAGTAGTAGTAGTAGTAGAGGTAGGAGTAGCAGTAGTTGTTGTAGTAGTAGTAGCGGTAATAGTAGTAGCAATGGTAGTAGTAGTGGTGGTAGTGGTGGTGGTGGTGGTAGTAGGAGTAGTAGGAGAAGTAGCAGTAGAAGCAGTAGCAGTGCTAATAGTCATAGTAGCAACGGTAGTGGTAGCATTAGTAGCAGTTGTTGCAGTAATAGAAGTAGCTGCAACAGCAGTAGTAGTTGCAGTGGTAGAAGTTGTTATAGTAGTAGTAGCAATAGTGGTAGTTATTGTAGTAGTAGTGGCAAAAGTAGCAACAATAGTAGTAGGAGTGGTATTTGTAGCAGTAGCAGCAGCAATAGTGGTAGTAGTAGTCGTAGAAGTAGAAGCAGTAATAGAAGAAGAAGTAGTAGTAGTAGTCGTAGTAGTAGTAGCAACAGTAGTAGTAGTAGTAGTAGTAGTAGTAGCACCAGTAGGAGGAGTAGTAGTAGTGGTAGTAGTAGTAGTAATCGTGGTAGTAGTAGTAGTAGTAGTTGTTATTGTTGTTGTTGTAGTTATTGTAGTAGCAGTGGAAGTAGGAGTAGTAGTAGTAATAGCAATAGTAGCAATAGAAGTAATATAGTTATTGTAGTAATAGTAGCAGCAGTAGCTGTAGTGGTTGCAGTAGTAGTTGTTGTAATAACTACAGAAGCAGTAGAAGCAGCAGTAGAAGAATTAGTATTAGTAGTTGTAGTAGTAGTAGCAGCAACGGTAGTACTTGTACTAGTATTGGTAGTAGTAGTAGTTGCGGTTGTAGTAGTAGTTGTAGTAGTAGAAGTAGTAGCTCTAGTAGTAGTAGTAGTACTAGTAGTGGTAGTGTAAGTAGTAGTATTAACAGTAGTTGTTGTTGTTGTAGTGGTAGCAATAGCAGAAGTAGAAGTAGTAGTAGGTGCTATAGTAATTGCAGTAACAGTAGTAGTAGCAGTAGGAGAAGTAGTAGTAGTAGTAGTAGCAGTAATAGTGGTAGTAGCAGTAGTAGTAGTAGACGCAAATGTAGCAATAGTGCTCCAGTAGTAGTAGTAAAAGTAGTAGTTTTAGTGGCAATAATAAAAGTAGTAGTAGTAGTAGTTACGGTGGTAGTAGTAGTGGTGGTGGTAGTTGGAGGTGAAGTCGTTGTAGTAGTAGTAGTTATTATTGTTGTTGTCATTGTTGTAGTTGTAGTCATAGTAGAAGGAGTAACAGTAGTTGCGAAAGTTACAGTAGTAGTAGAAGTAGTAGTACAAGTAATAGTAGTTGTAGCAGTAGTAGTACTAGTTGCAGTTGTAGTGTTGAGTAGTATTCGTAGTAGTTGTAGCAATAGTAGTTGTTGTAGTAGCAGCGCAAGTAGTAGCTGTTGTAGTCGGAGGAGGAGAAGTCGTAGTTGTGGCAGTAGAAATATTAGTTGTAGTAACTGTAGTAGCATTGGTAGTAGTAGTAGTTGTAGAAGTTATAGTAGTCGTAGTTGTGGCAGTGATAGTAGTTGTAGTGGCTGTAGTAGTACTGGTAGTAGCATTAGCAGAAATAGCTATATTAGCAGAAGTAGTAGCAGTAGTAGTAGAAGTTGTTGTAGCAATTGTGGCTATAGCAATAATAGTGGTATATGTGGTAGTAGTAGTATTAGTAGCAGTTGTTGCAGTAGTCGCAGTAGTAGTTGTAGCAGTAGTAGCAATAGTAGAAGTAACAAAGCAGCAGTAGCTACATTAGCAGTAGTAGTAGTTGTAGTAGTAGTAGCAGTAGTATCAGCAGTAGCCGCAGAAGTAGTAGTTGTAGTAGTAGTACCAGCAGCAATAGCAGTAGCTGTAGTAGCCGAAACAGTAGTAGAAGTAGTAATAGCAGAAGTAGTAGTAGTAGAAGCACTAGTAGCAGTTGTAGTAGTAGTAGTTGTAGTAGTAGTAGTAGTAGTAGTAGTAGTCATAGTTCTGGTAATAGTCATAGGAGTAGTAGTAGTAGTAGCTGTAGTAGTTGTAATAGCAGCAGTAGTGGCACTAGTAGCTGTAGTAGCAGTGGTAGCAATAGTCATAGCAGTAGTAGTAGCAGCAACAACAATAGAAGTAGTCATGGTAATAGTGGTAGTAGTAGTAGCAGTAGTAGAAGTAGCAACAACATTAGTAGTAGTCGTAGTAGTAGCAGAACCAGCAGTAGCTGTAGTAGCTATAGTTGTGGTAGTAGTAGGTGTAGCAGTAGTACTAGTAGCAGTAGCAGTAGTAATAGTCATTGCTGTAGTAGAAGCAGTAGTTGTAGTAGCAGTAAAAGCGATAGCAGCAATAGTAGGTGAAATAGTTGTTGTAGCAGTAGTAGTAGTAGAAGTAGTAGTACTAGTAGTAGTTGTAGCAGTAGAAGTAGTTGAAACAGTAGTAGTTTGAGCCGTAGCAGTGGTAGGAGAAGTAATACTAGTAGCAGTAGCAGTAGTGGTAATAGTAGTAGTAATAATACTTGTAGTAATAGCAGTTGTAGCATTAGTGGCAGCAGCAGCGGCAATAGCAGTAGTAGTAGCAGCAGCAGTAGTAGTAGTGGTAAGAGATGTAGTAGTAGTAGTGGTAGCTGTAGTAGTAGTAGTAGTGGTAGTAGTAGTAGTGGTAGTAGTAGTAGTAGTATAAGAAGTAGTAGTATTAGTAGCTGTTGTTGTAGTCGTAGTAGTAGTAGTAGTAGTAGTAGCAGGAGCAACAGGAGCAGCAATAGCTGTAGCAGTAGTAGCAGTATGAGAAGTAGCTGCTGTAGTAGTAGTAGGACTAATAGTCGGAGAAGTGGTTGCAGTAATAGTAGTAGTTAAAGTAGTAGGCGATGTAGTGGTTGAAGTTGTAGTTGGAATAGTAGTAGTAATAGCAGAAGTTGCAGCAGTAGTAGTTGAAGTAGTAGGAGTAGTAGTAGTAATTGTAGTTGTAGTAGTTATTGTCATAGTAGTAGCAACAGCAGCAGTAGTTGTAGTTGTGTAGGAATAATGGTCTTAGTAGTAGTAGTAGTAGCAGTAGTAATATTAGTATTAGTAGTAGTAGTAATAGTTGTAGTAGTAGTAGCAATAGTAGTAGTAGCAAGAGTAGCAGCAGCAGTGGTAGTAGTAACAATAGTAATAGTAGCAGTAGAATTAGTAGCTGAAGTAGTAGCAGTAGTCATAGCAGTAGGAGACATAGAATAAGAGCAGTGGCAGTTGTAGTAGAAGCAGCAGCGGCAGTTGTAGTAGTAGTAGTAGTAGTAGTAGTAGTAGTAGTAGCAGGAGGAGGAGGAGTAGTAGTAGAAGCAGAGTAGTCGTAGAAGTAGTAGTAGCAGTAGTTGTAGTTGTAGTAGTAGTAGTGGCAGTAGTAATAGTAGAAGTAGTAGAGAAACTAGTGGCTGCAGTAGCAACAACAGTAGTAGTAGTAGTTGCTGTAGTGGTGGTAGTAGTAGTAGTATTGGTAGTTGCAGTGGTAGTAATAGTAGCAACAGTAAGAGTAGCAGCAGTAGTAGCAGTAGCGTAAGTAGTAGCAGAAGTAGTAGTAGTAGGAGAATTAGTAGTAGTAGCTATAGTAATCGTAGTAGTATTAGTAGTAGCTGTAGTAGTTGTTGTTGTTGTTGGAGCAGTTGTTGCGGCAGTTGTGATAGGAGGAGAAGTAGTAGTAGAAGCAGTGGTAGTAGTTGATGCAGAAGTAGTAGTAGTTGTAGGAGTAGTAGAAGTAACAGTAGTAGGAGAAGTAGCAATATTTGTTGTAGTAGTAGAAGTCATTGGAGTAGGAGTAGTAGCAGTAGAAATATTAGCCGGTGTAGTTGTAGTTGCAATACTTGTAGGTTTAGCCGCAGTTGCAGCAGCAGCAATAGTAGTAGTGCTAACTGTGGTAGTAGTATTAGGGGTATCCGCAGTAATAATGGTACTAGTAGTGGAAGTACTTGTACTATTAGTGGCAGTTGGAGAAGTGGTGGTAGTAGTAGCAGTAGTACTAGTAGTAGTCATAGCAGCAGTAGTAGCAGCAGTAGTGGTATTAGTAGCAGCAACTGTAGTACTAGTAGCAGTAGGAGAAGTTGTGTAGTAACAGTAGCAGTAGAAGGAGTAGGACGAGTAGTAGTAGTCATTGTAGCAGTACTAGTAGAAGTGGTAGCAGTAGTCATAGCTGTAGTAAAAGTAGTAGTAGTGGCAGTAGTTGCATTAGTAACAATAACAGCAGTAGATATACTTTTTGTAGTAATAGTAGTACTAGTAGCAGTAGAAGTAGAAGTAGTAGTAAAAGTAGTGGTAGTTGTTGTAGCAGTAGCAGTAGTAGCAATAGTAGTAATAGTAGTAGTAGTAGTAGTAGTAGTAGTCGCAGTAGTAGTATTTGGAGTAGTAGTAGTAGCAGCAGTAGGAGTTGTACTAGTTGCAGTAGTAGTAGTAGTCATAGTAGCTGTAGTAATAGCTGTAATTGTAGTTGTAGTAGTAGCAGTAGTAGTTATACAAGTAATAAGAGCAGTACTAGTAGTATTTGGAGTGGCAATAATAGCAGCAGTGGTGGTGGTGGTGGTGGTAGTAGTAGTAGTAGTAGGAGAAGTACTAGTTGAAGCAGTAGTAGTAGTAGTAGGAGAAGTACTAGTTGTAGCAGCAGTAGTAGTAGTAGTAGTAGTCCTAGAAGTCATAGTATCATTGGTAGCAATAGTAGAAGCAATATTAGTAATAGTAGTAGTAGCAGTAGGAGCAGTAGTAGCAGTAATAGTAGTGGTAGTAGTTGTATTAGTATCAGTTGCAGTAGTAGGAGAAGTAGTAGTAGTACCAGTTGCAGTAGTAGTAGTTTTTGTGGTAGTAGTAGTTGTAGCAGTAGTAGTAGGAGTAGTAGTAAGGGTAGTAGTAGTTGTTGTTTTGGCAGTAGGAGAAGTAGTTGTTGTTGTAGTAGTAGCAATAGGAGAAGTAGTAGCATTAGTAGTAGTAGAAGCAGTAGAAGTAGAAGTAGGAGAAGTAGTAGTAGTAGAAGAAGCAGCAGTAGTAGCTGTAGTAGTAGTAGTAGCAATAGTCACAGTAGTCATAGCAGAAAAAGTATTAGAAGTAGGGGAAGTAGTAGTAGTAGTAGTAGTAGTAGTAATAGTTGCTATAGTAGTGCCAGTAGTAGCGGTAGTAGCAGTAGTAGGAGTAGCAGGAATAGTAGTAGTAGTAATAGCAATAATAGTAGCTATAGTAGTCGTAGTAGTAACAGTAAAAGCAGTTGTATTAGTAGCATCGGTAGTAGTAGTAGTAGTAGTAGTAGTAGTAGTAGCTATGTAGTAGTGGTAGTACTAGTTGCAATAGTAAGTGTAGGAGAAGTAGTAGCAGAAGCAGTATCAGTAGTTGAAGTAGTAGTAGTAGTTTTTGTGCTAGTAGAAGTAGCTGTTGTGGAAAAAGTCGCCGTAGTAGTAGTAGTATGCATAGTTGCAGTAAGACTAGCAGTAGTTGTAGTTGTTGAAGTCGTAGTCATAGCCAAAGTAGTAGTTGTAGTAGCAAAAGTAGTAGTGATGAAGAAATGGTGGTAGTACTTGTCCTAGTTGTAAAAGTAGTAGTAGTAGTAGTAGCCGAAGTAGTAGTTGTAGTAGTAGTAGTTGAAGTAGTAGTAATAGCAGCAGTAGCAGCCGCAGTAGTAGTCGCAGTAGTAGTAGAAGTAGTAGCACTAATAGTAGCATCATTAGTAGAAATAGTAGGAGTTACAACAGCAATAGTAGTAGTAGAAGTATTTATAGTGGTAGTCGTAGCAGTAGTAGTGGGAGTGTTAGTAGTAGCAGTATTAGTGGCACTAGTATTGGTAGCAGCAGAAGTTGTAGTAGTAGTAGTAGTACCAACTAAAGTTGCAGTTGTCATGGTAGCAGCAGTAGTTGTTGTAAGAGCAGCAGCAGTAGTAGGAGTAGCAGTTGCTGTAGTAGTTGGAGCAGTATTAGTTGCAGTAGTAGTAGGAGTAGCAGTTGCTGTAGTAGTGGTAGAAGTAATAGTAAGAGCAGGAGTAGCAGGAGTATCATTAGTAAAAATAATAGTAGTAGTAATAGTAATAGCAATAGCAGCAACAGTAGTAGTAGGAGCTATAGTCGTTGTAGTAGAAGCAGTAGTATTTGTAGTAGGAGTTCCAGTAGTAGTAGCAGTAATTGACATTGCAGTAGTGGTAGTAATACTAGTAGCAATAGTAGTAGATGTTGCAGAAGTATTAGTAGCTATAGTGGAAGTAGTCATAGAAGTAGAAGTAGTAGTGGCAGCAACAGCAGTTGGAGTAATAGTAGTAGTAGTAGTAGTAGTGGTAGTAGTAGTAGTAGCAGCAGTAGTAGAAGTAGTAGCATAATAGCTGTAGTTGCAGTAGCAGTAGTAGAAGCAGTATTAGCTGCAATAGTAGCAGTAATAGCGGTAGTAGCAGCAGTTGTAGTAGTAGTAGTTGTAGTTATTGTAGTTGGGGTAGTAGTAGTAGTAGTAGTAGTAGTAGTAGTAGTAGTAGTAGTAGTTGTTGTAGTAGAAGGAGATGTAGGAGTGGTGGTAGTATTGGTAGTAGCAGGAGCAATAGTAATATTAGCAATAGCAGCAATAGTAGTAGCAAAAGTTGTAGCAGTAGTAGTAGGAGGAGGACTAGCAGTTCAAGCAACCGTAGAAGCAGCAGTAGCAGCAACAGTAGTAATAGTAGTAGCAGCGGTTGCAGTACTTATACTAGCAATACTAGTACTTGTAGTAGCAGTAGTAGCTGTTGAAGCAGTACTAGTAGTATTTGTAGTAGTAGTAGTAGGAGAAAATTTTGTTGTAGTAGTCGTTGCAGTAGTTGTACTAATTTTGGTAGTAACAGTCATAGTAGTAGTTGCACTAGGAGCAAAAGTAGTAGAAGCAGCTGTAGTAGCTCTAGCAGTTAGAGTAGTAGAGATAGTAGTCGTAGTTGTCACAGTAGTAGCTAAAATAGAAGTGGAAGCAGCAATAGCTATAGTCATTGTACCAGTAGTCGCAGTAGTAGTGAAAGTAGTGGTAGTACTTGTAGTAGTTACAGTTGCAGCTATTGCAACTATAGCAGTAGCAATAGTAGTAGTACTAGTAGTTATAGTAATAGTAGTAATTGGAGTAGTAGTAGTAGTAGTAGTAGTAGTAGTAGTAGCAGCAGCAGCAGCAGCAGCAGTAGAAGTAGTAGTAGTTGTTGTAGTAGTTGTTGTAGTAATAGAAGTAGTAGTAGCAGTAGTTGTAGTAGGAGGAGTGGTAGTAGTAAGAGTAGTGGTAGTGGTAGTAGTAGTTGTAGTAGTAGGAGGAGGAGGAGGGGAGGAGGAGTAGTAGTTGTTGTTGGTGTAGCAGTAGCAGTAGTTGTAGTTGTAGGAGTAGTAGTAGTAGTAGTTGTTGTTGTAGCAGTAGCAGAAGTTGTAGTTGTAGGAGTAGTAGTAGTAGTGGTAGTGGTGGTAGTCGTTATATTAGTAGTACTTGTAGTAGCAGTAGTTGTAATAGTAGTTGTAGTAGAAGTAGTAGTAGTTGTAACAGTAGTAGTAAAATCATTAATACCTACATTAGTTGTAATAGTAGTAGTAGCAGTTGCAATAGTAGCAGTAGTTGCAGTTGTAGTAGTAATACTATTGGCAATAGCAGTAGTAGCTGAAGTACTAGTAGTAATAGCAGTAGTAG
This sequence comes from Trichopus zeylanicus subsp. travancoricus, assembly GCA_005019695.1. Taxonomy (NCBI): domain Eukaryota; kingdom Viridiplantae; phylum Streptophyta; class Magnoliopsida; order Dioscoreales; family Dioscoreaceae; genus Trichopus; species Trichopus zeylanicus. The sequence continues at coordinate 75,457 of RXID01014380.1, forward strand.
CAAAAGCAGAAGTATTCTAGTAAAAGTATAAGAAGTACAAGTAGTAGTAGGAGGAGGAGAAGTCATAGTAGTAGTAGTAGTGGTATCAACAACAACAACAACAATAGTAGTAGTAGTAGTAGCAGCAACAGCTGTAGTAGTACTAGTAGGAGTAGTAGTAATAGTATTAGTAGCCACAGTAGTAGTAGTAGTTGTAGCAGTAGTAGTAGTTGTAGTAGCAAAATAGTAGCAGTTGCACTCGTTCTTATAGTAGCAGTTGTAGTAGCTGTAATAGCAGCAGCAGTAGCAGTTGTGGTAGAAGTAGTGGTAGCAGTAGCAGTTGAAGTAGTAGTAGTTGTAGTAGTAGTAAGAGTAGTAGCAGTAGTAATAGAAGTAGTAGTAGGTGTACTAGCAATAGTGGTGGCAATAGTTGTCACAGAAGTAGTAGTAGTCGTAGTAGTAGTAGTAGTAGTAGTAGTAGTAATTCTATTATTATTAGTAGTAGTAGCATTAGTAATAGTTATATTATAATCGTAGTATTAGTTGTGTTATAATTATAGCATTTTTAGTAGTGGTAGTATTAGTAGTAGTTGTTGTAGTAGTAGGAGTAGTAGTAGAAGTTGTCGTTCTAGTAGGAGTTGCAGTAGTAATAGTAGTAGTAGTAGTAGTAGTAGTAGTAGTAGTAGTAGTAGTAGAAGTTGTAGAAATAGCTGAGGTAGCAATAGTAGTAGTAGTAACAGTAGTAGCAGTAGTAGTAGCTGGAGTACTTGGTGTGGTAGTAGTAGTAGAAGTAGTAGTAGTAGTCATAGCAGTTGTAGTACAAGTTGTTTTAGTACAAGTTGTAGTTGTAGCAGTAGTAGTAGCAGTTGTAGTGGTATCAGTTGCAGTAGTAGCAACAGTAGTTGTTGTGGTAGTAGTAGTAGTAGCTGCAATAAGAGTAGTAGGTGTAGTAGTTGTTGTTGTTGTTCTTGTAATAGTGGCAGTAGCGGCAATAATACTGGCAGTAGTGGCAATAGTAGTAGCAAAAGTAGTAGGAGCAATAGTAGTAGTAGTAGGGAAAGTAGTAGGAGTAATAGTTGTAGTAGAAGTAGTCACAGTAGTAGTAGCTGTAGTAGTAGCTATAGTAGTAGTTGTAGTAGTAGTAGTTGTAGGACGAGAAGTAGTAGGAGTAGTAGTGTTAGTAGCGACAGCAGCTATAGTAGTACTAGTTGTAGTAGTATTGGTAGCAATAGTAGCAGAAGCAGCAACAGGAGTAATTGGTGTAGTAGTAGCAGTAATCGTAGTAGCTATAACAGTAGTAGTAGTAGTAGCAGCAGCAGTAGTAATAGTCGCAATAGCAGCTGGAGCAACAACAGTAGTAGTAGCAGCAATAGTTACAGTAGGAATAGTAGTAGTACCAAAAGCTGAAGTAGTTATGGTTGTAGTAGTACTAGTAGTAGCAGTAGTAGAAGCAATAGTAGCATTAGAAGTAGTAGTAGTCGTAGTAGCAGTAATAGAGGTAGCACTGTTAGTATTAGTAGTAGTCGTAGTAGCAGTTGTAGTAGTAGTAGTAGCAGTAGTAGTAGCAGCAGTGGTAATAGTAGTAATGGTAGCAATAGTGGTGATAGTAGTTGTAATGGTAGTAGCAGTAGTAGTAGCAGCAGTAATATGAGTATTAGAAGAAATAGCACCAGTAGTAGTAGTAAAAATAGTTGTAGTAGTAGTCGTGGTAGCAGTACTAATAGGAGTGGTAGTAGTTGCAGTAGTAGCATTAGAAGTAGCGGTAATAGTAGTAGTAGTAGAAGCGGCAATAGTAGTAGTATTAGGAGCAGCAGCAGTAGTAGTAGAAGTAGCAGAAGCAATATTAGTGCCAATAATAGTAGTAGTAGTAATACTAGTAGTAGCAGAGGCAGTATTTGTAGTAGTAATAGTAGTAGCAGCAGCAGCTATAGTAGTAGTGCTAGTAAAAGTAGCAGCAGTAGTAGTTGTAGTAGGAGTAGCAGTAGTAGTAGCAACAGCAGTAGTAATAGTAGAAGCAGAAGAAGTAGTTGTTGGAGAAATAGTAGTAGTAGCTGTAGTAACAGAAGTACTAGTAGTAGTAGCCGCAGAAGCAGCAGTAGCAGTAGCAGCAGTAGAAGTAGCAGTAGTAGGTGTTGTCGTCGTCGTAGTAGTAGTAGTAGCAATAGTAGGTGTAGTTGTAGTAGTAGTCATAGTAGTAGTTGTTGTTGTTGTAGTAGTAGTTGTTGTAGTAGTTGTAGTAGTAGTAATAGTCGTAGTAGTAATAGTTATAGTAGCATGAGTAGCAGAAGAAGTAGGAGTAGTAGTAGTAGTTGTTGTTGTTGTTGTTGTGGTAGTAGTAGTTGTTGTAGTAGCAGCAGTAGCAGTAGTTCTCGTAGTAGTAGTAGTAGTAGTAATAGTAGTTGTAGAAGTAGTAGTTGTTGTAGTAGGAGTTGGTTTAGGAGTAGGAGTACTAGTAGTAGTAGTCATTGGCTAGGACTAGTAGTAGTAATAGTAAAAGTACCAGTACTAACAGTAATAGTAGAAGTAGTAGTAGTAGTAGGAGTATTAGTTGTAGTAGTAGTAGCAGTAATAGTCGCAGTAGCAGTAGTAGCAGAAGTATTACTAATAGTACTAGTAGTCGTGGTGGTAGAAGTAGTAGTAGCAGCGGTAGTAGTAGCTGAGGTAATAGTAATAATAGTAGCAGTGGTGGTAGTAGTAGTAGTAATGGTTGTAGTAGAAGTAGTAGCATTAGTAATAGGAGTAGTAGTAGAAATTGCACCAGTAGTATTAGTAGCAGTAGTAGTTGTTGTAGTGGTGGTGGTGGTGGTAGTAATAGTAGGAGTAGTAGTAGTAGCAGTAGTAGTAGCAGAAGTAAAGCAGTTATAGCAGTGGGAGAAGAAGTTGGTATAGCAGTAGGAGAAGAGGTAGGCATAGTAGTAGCAGTAGCGGTAGGAGCAACAGTAGCAGCTACTGCAGCAGCAGCAGTAGTAGTATTAGCAGTTGCAGTTATAGTAGTAGTAGTAGTTGTTGTAGCGATAGTTGTAGTATTAGGAGCAGCAATAGTAGTAGTTGTTGTAGTAGAAGAAGTATTTCTACCAATAGTAGTAGTAGTAGTAGTAATAGTAGTAGTGGTACAAACAGTATATGTAGTAGTAGTAGTGCTTGTAATAGTAGTAGCAGCAGCCGTAGCAGTAGTGCTTGTAATAGTAGCAGCAGTAGCAGTAGTAGCAGTAGAAGATGTAGTTGTTGGGGAAATTATGGTAGTAGCTGTAGTAGTAGAAGTAGTAGTACTTGTTGTAGTAGTAGAAGCAGCAGTAGTAGTATTAATAGTTGTAGTAGCGATAGCAGTAGAAGTGGTAGTAGTAGTTGGAGCAGCATCGGTAGTACTTGTAGTAGTAGCAGCAACAAGAGCAGCAGCAGCTGTAGTAGTAGTAGTGGTAGTAGTAGTAGCAGTAGCAGTAGTATTAATAATAGTTGTTGTTGTACCAGTGGTAGCTGTACTAGTAGTTGTTGTAGAAGTAGTAGTAGTCGCAATCTTAGATGTAGTAGCAGAAGTAGTTGTAGTAGTAGAAGAAGTAATAGTCGTTGTAGTAGTGGTAGTTGTCATGGCGGCATTAGTCGTATTACTAGTAGTAACAGCAGTAGTAGTATCAGGAGTAGTTTTAGTAGAAGTAGCAGTAGTTGTAGTAACATAAGTTGTCACTACAGTAATAGTAGTAGGAAAAGTAGTAGTCATAGCAATAGTAGTAGCATTAGTAGTAGTTGTAGTAGTAGTAGTTATCGCAGAGGTGAAGAAGTTGGTATACTAGTAGGAGAAGAAGTAGGCATAGTAGTAGGAGTAGCGGTAGTAGCAACATTAGTGGCTGCTGTAGTAACAGCAGCAGTAGTATTAGCAATAGCGATAATTGTAGTAGTTGTTGTAGTAGGAGCAACAGTAGTAGTAGTAGTAGTAGTAGTAGTAGTAGTAGAAGCAGTATTAGTTTCAGTAGTAGTAGTAGTAGTAGTAATAGTAGTAGTAATACAAGCAGTATTAGTAGTTGTAGTAGTAACAATAGCAGCAACAACAGTATTAGTAGTAGTGCTAGTAATAGTAGCAGCAGTAGTAGTTGTAGTAGGAGTAGCAGTAGCAGCAACAATATTATTAGTAGTAGAAGATGTAGTTGTTGGAGAAATCGTAGTAGTAGTTGCAGAAGCAGAAGTAGTAGTAGTATTAGTAGCAACAGCACAAGCAGCAGTAGTACTAGTAGTAGTAGTTCTAGTAGCAGCAACAGTGGTAGTAGTAGTAGTAGTTGGAGTGGCACAAGCAGTGCTTATAATAGTAGAAGCGGTTGGAGAGCAGCATAGTAGTAATAGTAGTTGTAGTAGTAGTAGTAGTTGTAGTATTAATAGTAGTAGTAGTAGTATTGTTAATAATAGCAGTAGTTGTAGCAGTGGTAGCCATAGTAGCAGTAGTGGCAAAAGTAGTAGTAGTCGCAGTCTTAGATGTAGTAGCAGTAGCAGCAGTAGTAGTAGTAGAAGTAATAGTCTTAGTAGTAGTGGTAGTAGTCATGGTGGCATTAGTAGTATTATTAGTAGTAGCAGCAGCAGTAGTAGCAGTAGTATTTTTATTAGAAGTAGCTGTAGTTGTAGTAACAAAAGTAGTCGTAGTAGTAATAGTAGTAGGAAAATTTGTAGTCATAGGTATAGTACTAGCATTAGTAGTAATAATAGTTGTTGTTGTTGTGGCAATAGTAGTTGTAGTAGTAGTAGTAATGACAGTGATAGTTGCAATAGTAGTAGAAATAGCAGTAGTAGCAATAGTAGTTGTTGTTGTTGTAGTAGAAGTAGTAGAAGTAGTTGCAGCATAAGTGGTAGCGGTAGCAGTACTAGTTGTGGTTCCAGTAGAAGTAGTAGTAGTAGTAGTAGCAGTAGTAGTGGTAGTAATGGTAGTACTAGTAGTAGTTTTAGTAACTGTAGAAGTAGTAGTAGTAGTCATGACAACAGCTGTTGCTGCAATAGCAATAGCGGTAGTAGTAGTAGTTGCAGTAGTAGCAGTGGTGGTGGCGATAGCAGAAGTTGTAGTAGTAGTCACAGTAGTAGTAGTTGTTATAGTTGTTTCTACAATAGCTGCTGTAGCAATAGTGGTAGTACTAGTAGTGGTTTTAGTGGCAGCAATAGTAGCAGTAGTAGTAATTATAGTAGTACAAGTTGTGGTAGTTATTGTAGAAGTGGTGGTACTAGTAGTAGTTGTAGTAATAAGTGTAGAAGCAACAGTAGTAGTAATAGTGTAGTAGTTGTTGTAATAGACATAGTTGTAGCAGTAGTAGTAGAAGTCGAAAAAGTATTTGCAGTAGTAGTCGTGCTAAAAGTAGTAGCAGTAGTAGGAGAAGTGATAGTAGTAGAAGTAGTAGCAGTAGTAGCCGTAGCAAAAGTTGTAGTCATAGTAGTAGAATAGTAGTAGTCGCAGTAGTAGTAGTTGTGGCAAATGTAGAAGTAGCAGGAGTAGTAGTAGTAGCAGTAATACAAGTTGTTGTTATAGGAGAACTAGTGGTAGAAGTAGTATTTGTTGTTGTAGTAGTAGTACTAGCAGCAGTAGTAGTATTTGTTGTTATAGTAGTACTAGTAACAGCAGTAGTAGTATTAGTAGAAGTAGAAATACTAGTAGTAGAAGTTGTAGTAGCAATTGTAGCAATAGTTGCAGTTGAACTAGTGGTAGCATTTGTAGCAATGGTAGTTGTAGTAGTGGCAGTCGAAGTGGTAGTAGTGGCAGTTGCAGTAGTCGTAGTTATAGTAATACTAGTAGAAGCTGGAGTAGTTGTAGTAGCAGTAGTAGCAGTCGTAGAAGTATTGGTAGCAGTAGTAGCAGTAGAAGCTGAGACAACTGTAGTAGTAGTAGTAGTAGTAATAGCAATAGCACTAGTAGTAGCAGTAGTTGAATGAGCTGTAGTAGTAGTAGTAGTAGTTGCAATTGTCGCAAGACTTGAAGTTGCAGTAGTAGTAGTAGTAGTAGTTGTTGTTGTTGTTGTTGTTGTTGTTGTAGTAGTGATAGGAGTAGTAGTAGCAGTAGCAGTAGCAGAAGCAGTAGTAGTAATAGTTGTAGTAGAAGTATTCGAAGGAGTGGCAGAAGTAGTAGTTGCAGCAGTAGTAATAGTTATAGTAGTAGGAGTACTTGTAGTAGTTTGAGAAGTAGTAGTAGTATTTGTAGAAGTAGCAGCAATAGTTATAGTAGTAGGAGTACTAGCAGTAGCTTGAGCAGTAGTTATAGTATTTGTTAAAGTAGCAGCAGTAGGATTTGTATTAGAAAAGGTGCAGTTAGAGTAGGATTAGTAGTAGTAGTAGCAGTAGTAGCATTAGTAGTAGTAGCAGTAGGAGTGTAACAGCAACTGTAGCAGCAGCAGAAGCTGTAATAGTAGTAGTAGTAGTAGCAGTAGTAGTAGTCATAGTAGTAATAGTAGTAGTTGAAGCTTTAGCGAAAGTAGTAGTAGTAGTATTTGCAGCAGTAGTCGTAGTAATAGTAGCAGCAATAGTGGTAGCTGAAGCAGCAGAAGCAGCAATAGCAGTAGTAGTAGTAGTAGTGGAAGTAGAAGTAGTTGAACTAGTATTAGCAGAAATAGTAGTTGTAGTTGAAGTAGTAGTAGCAATAGTGTAGTAGTAGTAGTAATAGTAGTAGCAGTAGTTGTTGGTATAGTAGTAGGAGCAACAGTAGAAGTAGCAGCAGCGGCAGTAGTAGCAGTAATAGTAGAGGATGTTGTAACAGTAGCAGCTGCAGTAGTACCAATAATAGTTGCACTAGTTGTAGTAGCAATTGTAGTTGTTGGGGTAGTAGCGATAGTAGTCGTACTATCAAAATTAGTAGTACTGCCAGTATGAAGTAGTAGTAGTAGCAGCAATGATTGCAGTAGTAGTAATAGCAGTAGCAATTGTGGTAGTAGTAGTAGTATTAGTAGTAGTAGACCTAGAAGTAATATTAGGGGCAGTAGTAGTAGTAGCAGTAGAAGTAATAGTAGGAGGAATAGTAGTAGTAGGAGGAGTTTCAGCAGCAGCAGCAGTAGTTTAGGTAGTAATTGTAGCAGTGCAGTAGGAGTATCAGTGGTAGAAATAGTGGTTGTAGTAGTAGTAGGATGAGTAGCAATATTAGCAGTAGTAGTGGTAGTAGCAGTAGTAGTGGTGGAAGTAGTAGCTAAAGCATAGGAGTAGTAGTAGCAGTCATGGTAGTAGTCGTAGCAGGAGTAGTTGCAGTAACAGTAGTACTGGGAGTAGTAGTTGTAACAGTAGTTGTTGTAACAGTTGTAGCAGTAGTAGTCTTAATAGTAGTAGGAATAGTAGCAAAAGTAGCAGTAGTAGTAGGAGTAGTAGTAGTTGCAGTAGTAGCAGTAATAACAGTAGTAGTGGCAGAAGGAGTTGTAGTCATAGCACCAGAAGTAGTAGTTGTAGTAGTAGTAGTAGCAGTCGCAGTTGTAGTCATAGCAGCAGTAGTAGTATAGTAGTACCAGTAGTTCTATTAGCAGCTATAGTAATAGTAGTAGTTGTAATATGAGAGGTAGTAGTAGCATCAGTAGCAATAGTAGTAATAGTTGTAATAATAGTAGTACTAGTAGCAGTAGTAAAAGTAGTAGCTATAGTAGTAATTGTAGCATCTATAGTACTAGTAGCATTAGTAGTAGTAGTAGTAGCAGTAATAGCATTAGTAGCAATAGTAGCAGTTGTTATAGTCATAGCATTAGTAGCAGAAGTAGCAGTAATAGCAGCAATAGTAGTAGTAGCAGTCGTAGCAGTAATAGTTTTCTAGTTGTAGTAGCAGTAGTAGTAGTAGCAACAGTCGTAGTAGTAGTAGTAGTATTAGTTGTAGTGGGAATTGTAGTGTAGTAGTTGTAGTTGAGGTTGCTGAAGCAGAAGTAGTAATTGTTGTAGTAGTTGTAGAAGAAGTTGTACTAGAAGTAGCAGTAGTAGTAGTTATTGTTGTTGTTGTTGTTGTTAGAATAGCAGCGACAGGAGTACTACCAGTAGTTGTTGTTGTTGTTGCTACTGTTATAGAAGAATTAGAAGTAGTCATAGTAGTAGTAGTAGTAGAAGAGGTAGTAGTAGTAGTAGGAGTAGCTGGAGCAGCATCCGTAGCCATACAATTAGTAGTAGTAGTCGTAGTTGTAGTAGGAGTAGCAAATGTAGTAAGAGTAGGACTAGGAGTAGGTGTAGTAGTTGGTGTAATAGTTATAGTAGTAATAGTAGTTATATCAGTAGTAGTAATAGTAGTAGTAGTAGCAGCAGCAGCCGCAGTAGTAGTAGTAGTTGTAGTAGTAGTAGTAGTAGTTGTTGTTGTTGTAGTAGTAGTAATAGTAGTAGTAGTAGTTGTTGTAGTAGTAGTAGTTGTTGTAGTAGTAGTAGTTGTAGTAGTAGAAATAGTAGTAGTTGTAGTAGTAGTGTTGTGGTATAGCAATAGTAGCAGTGGCAGAGGTTGTAGCAGCAGCAGTAGTAGTAGTACGAGTAGTAGTAGTAGTGGTAGTGGTAGTAGCAGAAATAGTAGATGTAATAGTTATTGTAGTAGTATTAGTAGTATTAGTAGTAGGAGTAGTTGTGGTTGTAATAGTAGTTGTAGTAGCCGCAGCAGTAGTGCCTGTAGTAGTACTCTTAGAAGTAGTTGTAATGGTAGAAGGAGTGACAGAAATAGTAGCAGCAGTCATAGTAGTAGTAGCAGTAGGAATAGTTGGAGTGTTAGGAGTAGTTGTAGTAGTATTAGTAATAGTAGTAGTCGCCATAGTAGTAGTTATAGTACTAGTAGCAATAGTAGTAGTACTTGAAGTAATTGTGGGTGTTGTAGTAGTAGGAGTCGTAGTAGTAGTAGTAATAGAAGTAGTCATAATTGTATTAGTTCTAGAAGAAGTGGTGGTAGGAGTAGTTGTAGTAGTAGCAGTAGTAGGAGTAGGAGTAGCATTAGTAGCAGCAGCAAGAGTACAAGTAGTAGTAGGTGCAGTAGTAGTAGTAGTAGTTGTCGTAGTAGTAGTAGGAGTAGTAGTAAGAGTTGGAGTAGGAGTGGGCATAGTAGTCGCAGAAGTAGTAGTAATAATTACAGTAGTAGTAGCAGCAGTAGTAGTAGAAGTAGTAATAATAGTTGTAGGAGTAGAAGTAATAGTTGCAGTAGTAGTAGCAAAATAGTAATAGTAGCAGCAACAGCAATAATAATAGAACCAGGAGTAGTTTTAGTAGCTGTAGTAGTAGATGTAGTAAATGTTGTAGTAGTAGTAGTAGTAGTAGTAGTCGGAGTCGTTGCAGCAACAGCAGGAGTTCAAATGGTAGTAGTTATTGTTGTTGTTGCTATGGAAGAAGAATTAGTTGTCATTGTAATAGTATTAGGAGTATTATGAGTAGCAGCAATAGCAGCATCCAGAGTATGAGTAGTAGTAGTAGCAGTAGGAGCAGCAGAAGGAGTAGGCGTAGCAGTAGGGGTAGTAGCCGGTGTTGTAGAAGTAGGAATAGTAGCAGTAGTAGCAGTACTAGTGGTAATAGTAGTAGTTGTAGTAGTAGTAGAAGAAGTAGTAGTAGTAGTAGCAGTAGTATCAGTAGCAGTAGTAGCAGTTGTGGTAGGTGTAGTGGTTATAGAAGTAGTAGTAGTTGCAATAGGAGTAGCAATTCTAGTAATGGAAGCAATAGTAGTAGTAGTAGTGGTAGAAGTAGTAGTAGTAGTAGTAGTAGTTCTAGTAGTAGTAGGAGTGTTAGGATAAGTTGTAGTAGTAGAAGTAGTAGTAGTAGTAGTAGTAGCAATAGTAATAGCAGTAGAAGTGGTAGCAGCAGTATTAGTAGTAGTAGTAGTAGTAGGAGTAGTAGTAGTGGCAGTAGGAGTAATAGTGGCAGTAGGAATAGCAACCGTAGCAGGAGTACTAGTAGTAGTAGTGGTAGTAGTACTACAAGAAGCAGTAGTAATTGCAACAGCAAGAGCAGTATTGTTAGTGGTAGTAGTTGTAGCGATAGTACAAGTAGTATTAGTAGTAATAGTAGAAGTAGAAGCAGTAGTAGTGGAAGTAGTTGTAGCAGAAGTAGTGGTAATAGCAATAGTAGTAGCAGTAGTAGAAGTAGTAGTAACAGTCGCAGTAGCAGTAATAGAATTAATTGTAGTAGCTGTAGTAGTAGTAGTAGGAGTAGTATTAGTTGTTGTAGTAGGAGTAGAAGTAGTAGAAGCAATATAAGTAGTAGTATTAGTAGTAGTATCAGTAGTAGTAGTAATAGTAAGAGTAACCGTAGGAATAGTAGTTATAGTAGTAGTAGTTGTTGTTGTTGTCGTACAAGTAGTAGCAGCAGTACCAATAGTAGTAGTAGTAGTTGTTGTTGTTGTTGTTATTGTAGTAGTAGTAATACTAGTAACAGTAGTTGTAGTTACAGCAGTAGTTGTAATAGTAGTAAGAGGAGGAGGAGTAGTAGTAGTATTAGTAGCGGTAGTGGTATTAGGAACAGTAGTAGTATTGTTGCTATTGTCGTTATTGCAGTAATAGTAGTAGATGTAGTAGTTCAAGTAGTACTAGTAATAGTACTAGTAGTAGTTGTTGTTGTAGTAGGAGTAGCAACCACAGCAGTAGCAACTGCAGCAGCAACAGTAGTAGTAGTGATAATAGTAGTATTTGTAGTAGTAGTCGTAGTAGGAGCAGTAGTCGTGGTAGTAATAGTAGTAGTAGCCGTAGTAGTCATAGCACTAGTACTAATAGCAACAGCAGTATGCTACTAGTAGTAGTAATAGTAGCAGTAGGAGTTGCAGTTGTAATAGTAGTGGTAGTAGTAGTTGTAGTTGTTGTAGTAGTACTAGTAGTAACAATAGGAGGAGTCTTAGTAGTTGTCGTAGTAGTAGTACAAATAGTAGCAATAATGGTAGTTGTTGTTGTTGTTGTTGTAGTGGTAGTAGTAGCAGTAGTAGAAGTTGTGGTCGCATTAGTAGTTGTAGCGGTAGTAGAAGTTGTAGCTGCCAAAGTAGAATTAGCATAAGCAAAAGTCATAGCAGTCGTAGTAGCAGCAGAAGTAGTAGAAGTACTACTGGTAGCAGTAGCAGTAGTAGTAGTAGAAGAAGTAGTAGTAGTAGTAGTAGTTATTGTAATAGCAGTAGTAGTGGAGCAGCAGTAGTAGTGGAGTAGTAGTGGTAGTAGTAGTAACAATTGTAGTAGCAGTAGAAGCAATAGTAGCAGTAGAAGCATTAGTAGCAATTGTAGCAATTGTCGTAGCAGTAGTGGTAGTAGTAGCAGTAATAGCAGTAGTAGTGGTACCGTCAGTAGTAGTAGCAGTAGAAGTAGTTGCTGTAGAAGTAATAGTAGTGGTAGTGGTGGTAGTAGCGGTAGTAGAAGTAGTAGCGGTTGTAGCTGTAGTAGTAGGAGGAGAAGTAGTAGTAGTGGTTGCAGCAGTAGTAGGAGAAGTAGTGTTAGTTGTAGCAGTAGCAGTAGCAGTAGTATTAGCAATAGTAGTAGCAGTAGCAGTAGCAGAAGTAGTAGTAATAGTAGTAGTAGTAGTAGTAGCAGTAGTAGTAGAAGTAATAGTAGTAGCAGCAATAGAGCAGTAGTAGTTGGCGTAATTGTACCAATCATAGTAGCAATAGTAGTTGTTGTTGAAGTCCCAGTAGTATTGGTAGGAGTAGCAATAGCAACTGCAGTAGTAGGAGAAGTAGTAATCGCAGTAGTAGTAGTAGCTCTAGTACTAGTTGTTACAGTAGTAGCAGTAGTAGTAGCAGTAGTAGCATTAATAGTTGAAGTAGTAGTAGTCACACTAGTAGTAGTAGTAGTAGTAGTAGTAGTAGAAATAGTAGTAGCAATAGTAGCAGCAGTAGTAGCAGTAGTAGCATTAATAGTTGAAGTAGTAGTAGCGCACTAGTAGTAGCAGCAGCAGCAGTAGTAGCAGTAGCAACAGTAATAGCAATTGTAGTGTTATGTAATAGTAGAAGTACTAGTAGTAGTATTCGTAGTAGCAGCGGTTGCACTACTGTTCCTCCGACTACTGCAACAAATACGACTAGAATGCAACAACTAGTACTACTACCCCTATTCATACTATTACTATGATTACTACTTCTACTACTATTTCTACTACAACAACAATTACTACTACAACTACTACAACTGCTACGAGTACTTCTACTACTCCTACAACCACTACTCCTACTACTAGTACTACAATAGCTACTACTACTACTAATATTACTACTACTGGTATTACTACTATTACTTCAACTTGTACAACTATTGCTACTACTACAACTACTACTATTACTACTACTACTACTACCACCAACACAACTATTACAACAACAACTACTACTACTACACCTACTTGTACTGTTACTTCTACTACTGCTACTGCTACTACTACTATAACACTCTCCGCTTCATCTACTGCTACTACTACTACTACTCCTATTGTAACCACTCCTACTATTACTGCTAATACAACAATAATAACTACTGCTGCTACTACTACTTCTACTACCCGTACAACTACAACTACTACTGCTCCTTCCACTACTACTACTACTATTACTACTACTAATACTACTACTACTACTATTCCTACACGTACTCCAACAACTACTTCTACTCTTACCACTATGACTATTGCTGCTACTACTGCTCCTACTCCAACTCCCCTTACTACTACTACTCCTACTATGACTACTACCCCTACTCCAACTACTACCACTCTAATTACGACTACTACTACAACTACGATTATTACTTCTTCTGCTACTACTACTACTACTGCTACTCCAACTGCTACTTTTGTTGTTGCTGCTACTACTACTACTACTACTACTACTACTACTACTAATACTAATTCAAACACTCCTACTAGAACTACTAGTACTACTACTATTGTTACTACTACTATTTTAACTACTACTACTACTCTGACTATTGCTACAACTCCTAAATCTCCTAGTGCTAATACAACTACTACTCGTACTACTACTACTGCTACTACTTCAACTACTACTACTTTTGCTACAACTACGACTACTACTACTACTGCTGCTACTACAAGTACAACTACTACCACTGCTGCTACGACTACTACAACTCCTACTACTACTATTACTACTACTAATACCACTACTAGTACTTCGAATACAACTGCTACTACTGCTACTCGTACGGCTACTCCTACAACTACTCCTGCTACTACTCCCACTACTCCAACTACTACTACTACTACTACGAATACTACTTCTACTACTGCCACTACTACTGCTCCTCCTCCTACTACTCCTATAATTACTACTAATACTCCTACTTCTAGTGCTATTACTATTACTATTGCGACTACTACTACAACAACTACTACTACTACCTCAACTACTAATACTACCACTACTACTATTACTACTATTACTAATACTTCTTCTAAGTAGTAGCAGTAGCAGTCGTGCCATCAATAGTTGCCACAAAAGTAGTAGTAGTAGAAGTAGTAATTATAGGAGCAGCAGTTGTAGTAGTAGGACTAACAACAGCGATAGTTGTAATAGAAGTAGTAGTAGCAACAGTAGTAGTAGTAGTAGTGGTAGTAGGAGTAACAATAGCAGTTGTAACAGTAGAAGTAGTACTGTAGCAGTAGTAGTTGGAGTATCAATAGTAGCAGGAGAGGTTGTAGTAGTAGTAGCAGCAGGAGTTGTAGTTGTAATAGCAAAAGCCGCAGTAGTAGTGGTAGCGATAGTATAAGTAGTCGGAGCAGGAGTAGTAGTTGTAATAGTAGCAGCAATAGTAGTAGTAGGAGTAGCAATAGTAGCAGTAGTAGTAGGAGTAGTAGTTGTTATTCTAGGAGCAGTAGCGGTAGTAGTTGGAGTAGCAGTTGCCGTAGCAGTGGCTGAAGCAATTGTAGTCCCAGTAGTAGTGGGAGCACCATTACTAAAAATAATAGTAGTTGTAGTGGTAGTAATAGCAGGAGTACTAGTAGTAGTAGCTGCCATAGTGCTAGCAGAAATAGCAGCAACAGTATTAGTAGTAGAAGTAGTAGTAGCAGCAGCAGTAGTAGCAATAGAAATTGTAGTAGTAGTAGTAGCATTAGTAGCAATTGCAGCCATTGTAGTAGCATTTGTAGAAGGAGCAATAGTAGTAGTTGTGGTAATAGTAGAAGAAGCAATATTTATAGTAGTAGTAGTAGTGGGAGTAGTAGCAGTAGATGTAGTAGTAATAGTAGTCATAGTAGTTGGCGAAGTCGCATAGTAGTAGGAGCAGCAACATCAGCCGCAATGGTAGTAGTAGTAGTAGTAGTAGTAGAATTAGTAGTAAAACAAGTGACAACAAAAATAATAGTAGTAGTAGTAGTAGCCGTAGTAGTAGTAGTTGTTGTAGCAGTAGTAAGTGTAGTAATAGTTGTTATTATTGTAACAGCAGTGGTAGAAGTAGCAGTACTAGTAGTTGTACCAGCAGTAGAGATAGTAGAAGTACTAGTAGTAATAGCAGCAGTACGAGCAGCAGAAGTAGTAGTTTGAGTAGTTGGGGTACTAGTAGTAGTAGTTGTAGTAGTCGTAATGGTAGTTGTAGCAGTAGTAGCAGTAGTTGCAGTAGTTGCAGTAGTAGAAGTAGTAGTAGCAGTAGTTGTACTAGTAACAGTAGCAGTAGTAGTAGTAGTTGTATTAGTAGTAGTAGTAGTAGTAGTAGTAGTAGTAGTAGTAGTAGTAGTAGTAGTAGTAGTAGTAGTAGTAGTAGTAGTAGTAGTAGTAGTAGTAGTAGTAGCAGTAGTAGTAGTAGCAGTAATAGTAGAAGCAATAGTACTAGTAACAGCTGCAGAAGTTGTAGCAGTAGCAGTAGCAGTTTTAGTAGTGGTAGTAAAAGTAGTACTAGTAGTAGAAGTAGCAGTAACAGGAGTAGTTGTCGTAGTAGTAGTATTAGTAGTAGTAGTAGGAGAAGAAGTAGTAGTAGTTGTAGTAGTAGTAATAGTAAGAGAAAAAGTCATAGTAGTAGGAGTAGCAGTAGCAGTATTAGTTTTGATGATAGTAGTAGTAGAAGTTATTATAGTAGTTGTTGGAGTAGCAGCAGCAGTAGTTGTTATAGTAGTTGTACTGGTCATAGTACTTGTGGCATTAGTGGTTTACCAAAGTATTAGTAGTGGTAGCAAGAGGTGGTGTAGCAGTAGTGGTTGTAGCAGTAGTAGTAGTAGTAGCAACAATAATAGTAGTAGTAGTAGTAGTGGGAGTAGTATTAGTAGGAGTAGCAACAGTAGCAGTAGCAGTAGTGGTATTAGCAGCAGCGGTAGTAGCAGTAGTAGTAGTAGCAGTATTTGTAGTAGTAAGAGTAGTAATTGTAGTAGTAGTAGTAGTCGAAGAAGAAGAAGAAGAAGTTGTGGCAATAATACTAGTAATATGAGCAATAGTAGTAGTAGTAGTAGTGGTATTAGTAGTAATAAATGTAGTAATATTAGTAATAATAGTAGTAATAGTAGTAGTAGTAGTAGTGATTAGTTGTAATAGGTGTAGTAATATTAGTAATATTAGTAGTAGTAGTAGCAGCAACAGTAGTTGTAGTATTAGTAGTAGTAGTAGTAGTTGCAGTAGTAGTAATACTAGCAATAGTAGTAGTAATAGTAGTAGTAGTAGTTGCAGTAGTAGTAGTAGTATTATTAATAGTAGTAGTAGTGGTGGTAGTATTGGTAGTTATAGTTGTACAAGGGGGAGGAGTCGCAGAAGTAGTGGTAGCCGTAGTTGTACTAGTAGTAGTGGTTGTTGTTGTTGTGTTTGGAGTAGTAGCGGTAGAATTTGTAGCAGTAGTAGTAGTATTAGTAAAAGTAGTTGTAGTAGCAATAGGAGTGCTAGTTGTAGTTGTAGTAGTGGTAGTAGAAGTGGTAGTAGTCGTAGTAGTAGTAAAAGAAGAAGAAAAAGTAGTAGTAGTAGTAGTAGTAATAGTTGGAGTAGTTGTAGTTGTAGTTGTAATAGTAGGTGTAGTTGTAGTAGTAGCAGCAATAGTAGTAGTAGTAATAATAGAAGTAATAGTGGTAGTTGTTGGAGTAGTAGCAGTGCTTCTGGTGGTAACTGTAGTCGTAGTGTAGTGGTAGTAGCTGTATTAGTTGTAGTAGACTTAGTAGCAGTAGCAGTAGCAGCAGTAGCAGTAGTAGTAGTACTAGTAGGAGTAGTAGTAGTCATAGTAGTAGTAGCAGCAGTAGCAGGAGTAGTAGTAGTTGTTGTTGTTGTAGTAGTAGCAATTGTACCAGTAGCTGAAGTAGTGGTAGCAATAGTAGTAGTAGTAGTAGCAGTAATAGTAGTAGTAGTAGTAGCAGTTCCAGTAATATGACTAGGGTGTAGTAGTAGTACTAGTAGCCGAAGTAATTATCGAAGTTGTTTTAGGAGTAGGAGTAGAAATTGTAGCAGTAGTAACAGTAGTGGAATTAGTAGCAGTTGTAGTTATTGTAGTAGTAGTAGTAGTGTAGTAATAGTAGTAGTAGTAGTAGTAGTGTTAGTAGCAGTAGTAATAATAGTATTAGTTAGTAGTCTAGTAGTCGTAGTAGTAGTAGTACGTAGTCGTAGTTATTAGTAATTAGTACCCATAGAAGACGTAGCCGTAGTAGTAGCAGTCATAGTAGTAGTAGTAGTAGTAGTAGTATGAGTAGTTGTAGTAGCAGTAGGAGCACTAGTTGTAGTAGTAATAGTAGTAAAAGTAATAGTAGTAGTAGTAGTAGTTGTAGTAGTAATAATAGTAACAGTAGGAGTAGTTGTTGTTGTAGTAGTAACAGTAGTAGTTGTAGTAGTAGTAGCTGTAGTAGTGGTACTAATAAGAGTTGTAATAGTGGTAGTTGTTGGAGTAGTAGCAGTGCTTATGGTAGTAGTTGTAGTAGTAGTGTAGTTGTAGTAGTTGTATTAGTTATAGTAGACGTAGTAGCAGCAGTAGTAGTAGTCGTAGTTGTACTAGCAGGAGTAGTAGAAGTCATAGTAGTAGTAGTAGGCGTAGCAATAGTAGCAATTGAAGTAGTATTACTAATATAAGTTGTAGGCGTAGTAGTAGTAGGTGCAGTATTAGTTGTACTACTGGTAATAGTAGTAGTAGTAGGCATAGTAGTAGCAGTAGAAGTTGGAGTGGGAGTAGTTACAGTGGTAATAGTGGTAGTAGTAGCAGTAGTAGAAGTAGTAGTAGTTGTAGTTTTAGTAGTAGTAGTAGTAGTAATAGTAGTAGTCGTAGTTACAGTAGTTCTTATAGTTGTAGTAGTGGGAATAGTAGTAGTTGTTGTTGTAGTAGTAGTAATATTTGTAGTAGTAGTAGTAGTAGTAGTAGTAGTGGCAGTTGTAGTAGCAGTAGTAGTAGTGGCAGTTGTAGTAGTAGTAGTAGTAGTAGTAGTAATAGTAGTCGTAGTAGTGGTAATTGTAACAGTAGTAGTAGTAGTTGTTGTTGTAGTAGCCGAAGTAGTAATTGCAATGGTAACAACAACAGTAGTAGTAGTAGTAGATGGAGTGTTAGGAGTAGGAGTACTTGGAGTAGTAGTCGTAGCTGTAACAGTAATGGTAGTAGTCATAGGTGAAGTAGTAGTAGTAGCAGTTGCAGCAGCAGTAGTCATAAAAGCAGTAGTTGTTGTATTAGTATTGGTGGTAGTAGTAGTAGCAGCAGTAGAGTTGTAGTAGTATTCGTATTATTAGTAGTAATAGTAGTAGTTGTTTTTGTTGTTGTAGTAGTAGTAGCAGCAGTAGTAGTTGTAGTAGCAGCTGTGGTAGTAGTAGTAGAAGTAGTAGTAGTTGTTGTTGTTGAAAGACTAGTTGTACTAAGACTAGTAGTAGTAATATTAGAGAAGTCATAGTAGGAGTAGCAGTAGAAGTAGTAACAGTAGTAGCAACAGTAGTAGAAGTAGAAGTTGTAGTAGCACCCACAGCCAGAGCTGGAGTATGAGTAGCGGTAGTATGATCAGGAGTATTAGTAGCTGTAGTAGTAATATTTGTTGTAGTAGCAATATTTGCAGTAGTAGTAGTAGTAGGAGTAGCAGCAGTAGTTGTCGTAGTAGCAATACTAGTAGTACTAGTAGTGGTAGTAGGAGTAGTAGTAGTCGTAGTAGTAGTAATATTAACAGTAATAGTAGTAGTGGATGTACTAGCCGAAGTAGTAATTGTAACAATTGCAACATCAATAGTAGTAGCAGTAGCGGGAGTGTTAGGAGTAGTAGTAGTACTTGGAGTAGTAGTGGTAGTAGGAGTAGTTGTGATGATAGCAGTTGTCGCAGTAATAGTAATGGTAGTAGTAGTAGGAGAAGTAGTAGTTGTAGCAATCGCAACAGCAGTAGTAGAAGAAGTAGTAATAGTAGAAGTTGTAATAGTAGTAGTAGCAACAGCAGTTGTTTTTGTAGGAGTTGTGGTAGTAGTAGTAGATGTAGTAGTAGTAGTTGTTGTTATAACACTAGTTGTAGTTAGACTAGTAGTCGTAACAATAATAGAAGTAGTAAGAGTAGCAGTGGAAGTAGTAGCAACAGTAGTAATAGTAGACGTAGTACACGTTGTAGTAGCAGCAGCAGCCACAGCAGGAGTATGCTCAGCTATAGTAGGATCAGGAGTAGTAGTAGTTGTAGCAAGAGTAGGAATAGGTGTAGAAGTAGTAATTATAGTGGCAGTAGTAGTAGAAGTAGTTGTAGTAGTAGTAGTAGGAGTAGAAGTGGTAGTAGTAGTAGGAGTAGGAGTAGTAGTAGTAGCACAAGTTGGAGTAGTAGTAGTAGTAATTATGCTGCTGCTACTACTACTACTACTACCTATCCCATCACTAACACTACTGCTACTACTACTACTGCTAGAAGCACTGCTACTACTTCTAGTGTTGCTAAAACTACTGCTACTGCTGCTTCTTCTGCAGCTACTACTATTGCTACTATTGCAGCTACTACTGCTGCTACTTCCACAACTATTGCTTCTATTATGGTGACTGCTACTATTGATGCCACTACTACTGCTACTATTACTATTGCTGCAATTGCTACTTCTATTACTTCTGCAATTGCTACTACTGCTACTACTACTAGTACTGCTGTTCATACTACTACTGCTAATACTACTACTAGTACTACTAATTCTACTATTACTACAACTACTAATACTAGTACTACTACTACAAATACTACAACTACTACAACTACTTCTCCTACAACAATAGCAACAACCACAACTACTACATCTCCTCCTACAATTTTTGTTGTTACTAGTACTACTGCTACAACTACTGCTACTACTGCTACTACTACTACTACGACTACTACAACTCCTACTACTGATACAATTGCTAATACTACAACAACTGGTACTACTACTACTACTACTACTACTACTACTACGACCACTACTACTGTTATCGCTACAGCTACTACTTCTGATACAACAACTACTGCTGCTATTACTATTATAGCTACTACTCCTACTACTACTACTTCTCCTACTACTACTTCTACTTCTACTAGTTCTCCTCCTACTACTGCTGCTGCTGCTGCTATTATTCCCACTACTATTACTACTACTCCTGCCATTACTATGGCGTGATTACTACTGTTATTACTACGGCTGGGGCTACTACTACTACTTCTCGTACTACTATTACTACTATTACTACTACTGCTGCTATTATTACGGCTAGGGCTACTATTGATACTACTACTATTACGGCCACTACTACTCTGACTACTATTACTACTGTTGTTACTGCTGCGACTACTAGTACCATAACTTTTGCTACTGCTGCTGTTGTTACTACTACAACTTCTACTACTATTTCTACTACCACGACTACTACTACTACTATTACTACTACTACTACTACTACTACTAATACTACTACAAATACTACTATTACTACTACTTTTGCTACTGCTGCTAGTACTATTACCAGAACTACAACAAATACTATTATTTCTACAGCTACTGCTGCTGCTGCTGTTGTTGCTAGTACACCTACTACTAATGCGACTACTACTAGTGCTTCTGTTACAACTATGACTACTATTGCAGCCACTATTCCTACTACTACTACTACTACCAATAATACTGCTGCTGCTACTACTAGTACTACTGCTACTACACCGCTACCACTACTACTACTATTGCTATTACTACTATGACACCTGCTACAGCTGCCATAATTTTTACTACTACTACTACAACTAATGCAACTATTACTACTCCTCCTAATACTGCTACTACTACTATTGGTGCTACGAATATTATGACTACTATTATAACTAATACATTGATTACTACTAGTACTACTACTACTACTACTACTACTACTACTACTACTACTACTAATACTACTACAACTACTCCAATTACTATTCCTGCTACAACTCCTGCTACACCAACTACTACAAGTACAACTGCTTCTACAACTACTACTACAACTACTACTATTACAAATCCTATTCCAACTCCTACTACAATAACTCCGACTACTACCACTACAACTATAACAACTACAGCTACTACTAATACTACTGCTGGTACTACTACAACCACTACTACTGCTACAACTATTATTGTTATTACTATTACTACTACAACTATTACTGCTACTACTACAACTATTACTGCTACTACTACAACTACTACTACTCCTACTCCTACTACTACTACTACTACTACTACTACAACTACTACAACAACTACTGCTGCTACGACTACTACTACGACAACTACTACTACTCCCACGACTACCACTACTGCCACTACTACTACTACTCTAACTACTACGACTGCAATAACAACCACTACTACTACTATTATTGCTATAACTACTATTCCCTGACCTACTCCGATTTTTGTTACTACTATTATTTCTACTAGTACTGCTCCTACAGCTACTACAACTCCAACTCCTACATCTACTACAACTACTACTACTACTACTCCCTACACCTCCTACTACAACTCCGACTACTACTCCTACTCCAACTCCTACTACTAATACTACTATTACTAGTACTACTACTACTACTACTACTACTACTACTACTACTACTACTAATACTAATACTACCAGTACTACTACTACTACTAAGACTAATATTACTACTACTGCTGCAACTGCTGCTACTACATCTACTACAACAACTACTACTACCCCTACTACTACTACTACTACTACAACAACTACAACTACTATGCCTACTGCGACTACTACTACAACTACTACTACTGCTATACTACTACTGCTACTGCTACGACTACTACTATAACTACTCCTATTACTACCACTACTGATACTGCTATAACTACTAATACTGCTACTACTACTTCTACTACTATTAGTACAACAGCTAAGACTACAACTGTTACGAATACTACAACAACAACTATAACTACAACTATTCCTACTAATACTGTACTACTGGTGCTACTAATACTACGGCTACTACGACTACTGCTACTACTACTATTCACCCTCCAACTCCTGCTACTATTACAGCTACACCTACTCCAACTACTACTTCTAGCACAACTGCTACTATTACTAATACTGCTATTGCTACTACTACCGCTACTCCAACTACTACTACTCCTAGTACCACTCCTACTCCAACCCCTACTACTACTACTGCTACTGCTACTGTCACTAGTACTGATACTACTACTGCTATTACTACAACTATTACTACTACTAATACTACCACGACTACTAGTACTACCACTACTAATGCTACTTGTGCTACTACTACTTCTACTATTGCTACTGCAACAACTGCTACTACTACTACTGATCTTGCTTTTCTCGCTACTACTGCTTCTACTACTCCTACTGCTACTAAAGCTACTGCTACTACTGCTTCTGCTGGTCCTGCTACTATAGCTACTAGGGCTCCTACTACGACTGCTACTATTATTACTACTACTGCTACTACTGCTCCTACTGCTACTTCTACTGTAACTAATGCTACTATTATTGCTACTACCTCTACTACTCCTGCTACTAATGCTACAACTACTGCTACTACTACTTCTATTACTACTAGCACTGCTACTACTATTAATATTACAACTGCTGCTGCTACTACTAATAGTACTAGTACTACCACTGCTACAACTACTGTTACTAGTACGATTGCTACTGCTACAACTGCCACAATTGATGCTGCTACTACTGCACTACTATGACCACCACCACCACCACTACTTCTACTCTTACTAGTAGTACTAATTCTAGAACTACAATAATAATAACTACTACTACAACTACTAAAACTAGTACTACTACTACTTCTACGAAAACTACAACAAGGTATACTACTACTACTACTACAGCTGCTACTACAACTCCAACTGTGATTACTGCTCCTACTACTACTACCACTACCGATAAAACTACTACTACTCCTAAAACTATTCCAATTCCTACTACTACTATTGTTGCTGCTACGACTACTGCTACTACTACTACTACTACTACTACTGCTACTACTACTACAAATACTACTACTACGAATACTACAACTACTACTGCTACTCCTACTATTGCTGCTAGTACTCCTACTACTACTCCAACTCCAGACCCTACTTCTACTACAACTCCTACACTTACAACTACCCCTACTCCAAGTACTACAACTACTACTACAACCCCTACTCCAACTCCTGCCACTACTACTGCTACTACAATTATAGCTATTACCATTACTACTACTATTGCTACTACTACTACTACTACTACTACTACTACTACTACTCTTACTACTACTACTACTACTCTTACTACCACTACTACCACTACTAATACTACTACTGCTACTACTACTGCTACTGCAACTATTACTACTGCTGCTGCTACTTCTACTACTAGTATAATTTTTAATTCTACAACTCCTACTACTACAGCTACTACTACTATAATTGCCACTACTGCAACTCCTACTAGTACTGGTACGGTTGCAACTAATACTAACACTACTATTTGTAGTACTACTACTAGTAGTAGTACTATTACTGCTACTACTACTACTACAACAACTACTACTATTACTACTATTCCTTCACCTACTCCTACTACTGCTACTACTACTACTCCTACTACCACTACTACTACAACAACTACTACTATTACTATAACTCCTACTTCTACTACTACTCCTACAACTACTACTACGCCTAGTACTACTCCTACTCCAACTCCTACTACTACTACTACTGCTACTACTAATACCACTACTACTACGACAATAATAACAACAACTACTACTATAACAACTACTATTACTGCTACCACTACTACTTCTAGTATTAGCACAATTGCTACAACTACTACTCCAACTACAATTACTACTAATACTAACACAACAACTTATACTACTACTACTAACACTAACACTCCATCTTCTACTACTACTTCTGCTACTACTACTACTACTCCTACTACTACTACTCCTCCTAACAATAATAAAACTTCTATGACTAGCTACTAATCCTAACACTCCTACAACTTCTATGATTACAACTCCTACTACTACTCCTACTACTACTACTACTACACTTCTACTACTACAACTACCACTACTACTATGACTGCTGCCGCTACTACGACTACTACTACTACTGCTACTATTACTATAATTATGACACTCTTACTACTACTACTACTCTTACCACAACTACTAGTACTAATAATACTACTCCAAAAATTGCTACTACTACAACTACTACTACCACTACTATTACTTCTACTACTACTCCTGCTTCTACTAATACTACTACTACAAGAACAACAACTATTACTACTACTACCACAACCACCGCAACTACTATTATTGCCACTACTACTGCTACTACTACTACTACTACTGCCACTGCCACTACTGCTACTACTGCCACCACCACCACCACTACTACTACTACTACAACAACAACAACAACAACAATAACTACTACTACTACTACTTCTAATACTCACACACCTACCACTTCAACAACTACAACAACTACTACAACTACTGCTACTACTACTACTACTACAACACCTACCACTGCTACTACTTGCACTCCTACTACTACTACTACTACTACTAAGACAAATCCTACTGCTACTCCTACTCCAACTCGTACCCCCACTATTACTACCACAACAACAACAACAACTACTACTACAACAACTACTACTACCACTAATATTACTATATTACTACACCTATTACTACTCCTCCTACTAATACTCCTACTACTACTATTAATACTACTATTACTCCTCTACTACAACTTCTACACTCCTACTAGTGTTGCTACTACTACTACTACTACTACTACTACTACTACTACTACTACTACTACTACTACTACTACTACTATTACCACTCCTACTACTACTACTACTACTACAACTACTACTATTACTACTACTACTACTGCTACTACTACTATTACTACTCCTACTACTACTGCTACTACTACTACAACTCCTCCTCCTCCTCCTCCTACTACTACTGCTACTTCTACTACTACTACTACTACTATGACTATTACCACCCCTACTACTACCATTACAACTTCTACTACTACTACTACTACTACTACTACTCCGACTACCATTACTACTACTACTACTACTCCGACTACCATTACTACTCCTACTACTACTACTGCTACTACTCCTACTCCAAGCCCTACTGCAACAACTACTCCTACTTCTTCTACTATACCTACTCCTACTATTACTATGCCTACTACTACTCCAACTCCAACTCCTACTACTACTAATACTACTACTACTACTACAACATCAACAACAACAACTACTACTACTACTACTACAACAGCTAGTACAATTGCAACTACTACTACTCCTACTACTACAACTACTAATACTACTACTACCACTATTACCACTACTACTACTAATTCAAACACTCCTCGTTCTACTACTACTGCTGCTACTACTATTACTCCTCCAACTACGGCTACTCATAACACTCCTGAAACTTCTACCACTACCTAGTAATGCTAGCAGTCCTACGACTTCTACGACTATGGCTCCTATTATTACTACTACTACTACTACACTCCAACTACTACTACTGCTACTTCTACTCCTACTACTACTCTGACAACTCCTACAACTACTGCTACTACTACTGCTATTACGACTACTTGTACTACTACTAGTACTACTGCTAAACTCCTCCTCCTACTAGTACTACTAATGCTGCTAGTGTTGCTAATACTAATACTACTACAACTACTACTAGTACTACTACTATTGCAACTAATACTGCTACTCCTGTTGCTGCTACTACTACTGTTGTTGTTGTTGTTGCTACTACTACTACTACTACAACTATTACAACAACTACTGCTACTACTCTTGCTACTGCTACTGCTACTATTATTACTACTAATACTACTTCTACTACTGCTCCTACTAGTACTGCTACTACTACTACTACACAACAGTTACAACTACTTCTACTAGTACTAATACAACTCCTACAACTACTATTATTACTACTACTATTCTAGCTACAGATGGTGCTGTTGTATCTCCTGCTACTAATATTACAACAACAACAACTACTTCTTCTACAACTACTACTATTCCTACTCCTACTCCTACTACTGCTACTACTACTACTCCTATTACTCCTACAACTACTACTACTATCGTTTATACTCTAATGCCTACTGCTACTACAACTCCTCCAACTACTACTACCATACTCCAACTACTACTATGCCTACTACGACACCTACTCCTACTCATACTACTACCACTGTTATTACTTCCACAACTACTCATACAACAACAACAACAACAACAACAACTACTACTACTACTACTACCACTACGACCACTACTACTACTGCTGCTGCTGCTGCTACTACTGCTACAACTTCTACTACCACTACTACTACTACTACTACTACAACTGCTACTACCAAAATAACTACAACTACTACCACTACTACAAATACAAGTACAACTACTACTATTAGTTGTAACTCTTGTGTTGTAGTAGTAGCAGCAGCAGTAGTTAGTAGAAGTAGTGGTAGTGGCAGTAGTAGTAGCAGTAGTAGGAGTCACAGAAGTAGTAACAGTATTACTAGAAGCAGTAGCAGCAGGAGTAGTGGCAATAGTAGTAGCAGTATGAGTAATAGTAGTAGTAGTGGTGGTGGTGGTAGTAGTAGTAGTAGTAGCAGTCATAGTAGTAGTTGAAGAAGTAGCCATAGTAGTAATAGTAGTAGTACTAGTAGTAGTAGTAGTAGTAGTAGTAGTAATAGTAGTAGTAGTAGCCGCAGTAGTAGTAGTAGTAGTACTAGTAGCGGTAGTAAGAGTAGTAGTAGTAGCAGTCGTAGTAGTAGTAATAGCGGCAGTAGTTGTAGTAGTCCAAATGCTACTGCTGTTGCTGTTGTTGTTGCTCCTAGTATTACTTCTACTACTTCTATTACTAGTCCAAATGCTACTACTACACTTGCTATTATTACTATTAATACTACCATTACTAATGCTACGACCACTACGACTACTATCGTTGCTGCTGCTCCTGCTATTACAACTAATACTACTACTACCCAAGGTTTAAAATCTAGTATTCGGTTTCAGTTTCGGCATCCAGCGAAATTGATATGTTTCGATCGTTTCGGTAGTTTTGGTTTCAGTTTCGACCAAAAGATTTTTTTAAGTTATTAATTATGTGTTGATCGGAGTTTGACTGTATTTTGACTGTGCTTTGACTTCAAATCAAAAATACGATAAAATTTTGAAAAAAAAATTAAAAAAAATTAAAATTAGGAAAAAATATATAATTAATTTTACCATAATATTAATTATTATTTTTATTAATTAAAATTAATTTTGATAGTTGATCATTGATATAGTCTATTTTTAATTTATATTACTGTATAAAAAAGAAAATATACGAGAAATAATATGAATATGATTACAAGTTAAAAATTAATATAAGCAAACTTAATTTATCATTAAAAGGTACTTAACACATACATAATATATTAATTATAAGATAATACAACTAATTATTATCATCATAATAATCATCAGTTGAGTTTGAAATATCTGGGTGTGAAATTACAAATTCAACACTCGAACAATCCGGACGAGCATTTGTAGGCATACAAGCCAGAACAATTAGCTCTGTGCAATTTTGTGCCAGTGGTTATGAAGTATAACGTTACATTGAAAGTTCAAAATAAAAATGATAACCAAATTCATTAACAACACATAGTAAAAGTGGTTTAATAACCCATGAGAAAATTAATATCACACTGTATGAAGTGTTCAGGTGGAACAGCCATGCGTTTCACTATACACGCATGTACATGAACAGTAGAGTGGCATGCACGCCTCCACGTGAACAGTATTACGGCTCTATTGTTCACTCAGCTACCATGCGAGTGCGCAAGCACTAGCGCGCGGCCAGTGAGGCATCGCCCTGGCGAGGGCGCACGACCGGTAAGGGCGCAGGTGAGGGCACGAGCGCAGGGGCATAAGGCCTGTGAGGGCAGATGCGGGCCCATGCTGGCGAGCGCAGGCGAGAGCAGCCATGCCTCACTTGCGCCCGAACCAACACACTCTAGTGCCTGCACCCGCACCCTCGCGCCGGTGAGTCCCCACCGGCGCCCGTTCCTGCACCTGCGACCTCTGGCCCCTGCACCCACACCCTCACACTGGCGAGCTCGAGCCCACACCATCGTAGGCATCGAACCCGTGCCCTCACGCCAACCTCTGGTGCATGCGAGTGCACGGGCGACCGCCAGAGCCCAGCCCCAAGGGCGCGAGCGCGAGGCTGGCGATGGCTGCGTGCTGTCCCTGCGCAACCTTGCTAGGTGCTCTGCCCGCATGAGCTCACCGTGTGATGTTCCTACATGAGCTAACCGTGTACTGTATCCACATGAGCTCGCCATGTGCTCTGCCCATGCGAGCTCGCCACGCACTGTCCCTGAGCGAGCTCGCCGTTCCCTGTCCCTGCATGAGCCCTGCTCTCCGTGCTCGATCTGCACTCGCCGCCATCAGAAACCCTAAACCAAAATAAATTCGGCATATACATTTTGGCACCAACTGAAATCGAACCGTTTCAGCTGAAATTTAAAACCTTGCTATTTCTACTACTACTACCACTTCCATTACTACCACAACTACTATTACTATTACCATTCCTATGACTAGTACAACAACTACTACTATTATTATAATTATTACTATTCCTACTACTACTATTATGACAAATGCTACTACTATCACTACTATTGCTACTACGACCACAACTACTATTGTTGCGGCTACTGCTACTGCAACAACAACTGCTACTACTGCTTCTACTGCTACAACTATTACAGCAACAACAACTACTACTACTATCACTACTACTACTACTACTAGTAATAATACTACTACTATAAATACTACTGCTACTACTACTGCTTTTACTACTACTACAAGCCCTCATACTGCTACTACTGTTACTCCAACTAATACTACTGCTGCTGCTGCTGCTACCACTTCTACTACTACTACTACTATTCCTACTACTACCACTACTACACTTGCTGCTTCTATTACTACTTCTATTACACCTAATACTACTACTACTACTGTTGCTGTTATTACTACTACTACTACTACTACTACTACTACTACTACTAATACTACTACTATTGCTACTAATACTAATATAGATACTATTGCTATTACTACAACTTTTAATCCTACTACCACTACTAATGCTACTACTTCTAGTACTTCCACTACTAGTACTACCGGTAGAACTTTAGCAGCTACTACTACTTCTACTACTATTACGAGAACTGTTGCTACTTCTATTACTACAATTGCTACTTCTATAAGCACTCATTCTGCTACTACTGCTACTCCTACTTATCCTACTACTACAACAACTACTACTACTACAACAACAACAACAACTACTACTACTGCTACTACTGCCACTGCTACAGTTGCTACTAGTGCTACTACTACTGCTACTAATTTTACGACTATAATTGCTACAAGTACTTCTACTACTATTACTACTACTTCTACTACTACTACAACTACAACTCCCACTACTGCAATTACTACTATTATTGCTACTACTATTGCTACTATCACTACTGCTACGACCACTACTATTACTACTACTACTGCTACTATGACAACTAGTTCTACTATTACTACTACTATAGCTACTTTTTCTATTTTTACATGTATGACTCCAACTACTACTACTCCTACTACTACTTCTACTACTATCACT
This sequence comes from Trichopus zeylanicus subsp. travancoricus, assembly GCA_005019695.1. Taxonomy (NCBI): domain Eukaryota; kingdom Viridiplantae; phylum Streptophyta; class Magnoliopsida; order Dioscoreales; family Dioscoreaceae; genus Trichopus; species Trichopus zeylanicus. The sequence goes on from RXID01014380.1 coordinate 104,542, forward strand.
TCTCTTATTTGTACCACTACTACTACTACTACTACTTGTACTGCTACTACTACTAGTACTACTACAACTACTTTTAGTACTACAACTACTTCTAATACTACTACTGCTGCTACTGCTATTTCTACTAGTAATGCTACTATTTCGACTACTACAACTACTACAATAACTGTTGTTGTTGCTGCTGCTGCTACGGCTGCAACTCCTCCCACTACTACTACTCCTACTTCTATTACTACTACTACTCCTACTATTACTACTAGTACTTCAACTTCAACTACTTCTAGTACTTCAACTACTACTACTATTACTACTACTACTACTGCTACTTCTACTAGTACTACAACTACAACTACTACTGCAACAACTACTTCTAGTGTTACTACTACTACTACTACAACTACTACTAGTACTACTACTACAACACCTATTACTACAAGTAATACTGCAACTACTACCCCTACTATGACTGCTACTACTGCTTCGGCTACTATTACTACTACCGCTACTACTACTAGTATTACTATTACTTCTACTACTACTACTGATGCTACTACTACTACTGCTACTACTACTACAAATTTTACTACTACTACTACTCCTCCTGCTACTACTGCTGCTACTACTACTGCTACCGCTACTACCTCTACTTCTACTACTACTCCTACTACTACTACTATTACTATTACTACTTCTACTACTACTAATACTACTCCTACTGCTACTACGACAACCACTACTATGACTACAACTACTACAACAACTACTGCTACTACTCCTACTACAAGAAGAACAACAACTACTACTGCTACTACAGCGACTAATACTACTAGTACTACTATAACTTCTGCAACTACTACTCCAACTCCAACTCCGACTCATACTACCATTCCAAATGCTACTACATCTACAACTACTACTACAACTTCTGCTGCTGCTACTACTACTAGTTCTACATCTTCTACTACTACTACTACTCTTGCTGCTGCTACTACAGCTACAACTACTGCCACTACTACTAATATTACTACTACTACTACTACTACTACTAGTACTCCTACAACAACTGCTACCACTACTATTACTACTGCTACTGTTGCTGTTGCTGCTACTCGTAGTACTCCTGCTACTCCCAACTACTGCTATTACGAGCACTCCTACAACTACTACTATTGCTACTACTGCTACTCCTATTACCACTAGTACTCCTACTCCTACGACTACTAGTACTACCATTCCTCCAACTACTACTCCTACTACTACTCCAGCTACTGCTACTACTACTACTCCTACTAGTAGTACTACTACTACTACTTGTATTGCCACTGCTACTCCAACTCCTACTCCAACCACTCCAACAACTACAACTACTATAACTACTACAGCTACTACTACTCCTACTACTACGTCTAAAATTTCTACTACTGCTACCACTACCACTGCAACTGCTACTACTATTAGTACTGTTACTACAATTACCACTACTACTCCAATTTCTACTACTACTACTACTAGTGTCACAACTACTATAACTACTACTGTTGCAGCTGCTAATACTACTAACTACTTCTATTACTAGTACAACTGCTACTACTCCGACTCCAACTCCTACTGCTTCTGCTACTCGTACTACTACTACTACTACCACTGCTCCAATTACTATTACTCCTACTCCTACTCTTACTACTACTACTAATACAACTACAACTAATACTATGACTACTAGAACTACTACGACTAATACTACTTCTACTACTACAACAACTACTACAACTACTACTACTCTTAATCCTGGTCCAGCCACTACTACTACTACTCCTACTGCTACTATTACTACTACTACTCCTACTCCAACTCCTACTCGTACCAATGCTGCTTAACATACTACTACTACTGCTACTACCACTACAACAACTACCACAACTACTACTTTTGTTACTATTGTTACAACTACTACTACTTCAACTACTAATATGACTATTGCTGCTACTACTACTACTACTTCTACCGTTACTACTACTGCTACTGCTACTACAGGTACTATTACAACTACTGCTACTACAACTACTACTACTCCTCCCACAATAATAGCTACTACTACTGCCGCTGCTTCTACTACTACTACAGCTACAACTACTACTATTATTACTTCTCCTATTACTACTACTACTGCTACTATTGCTATAACAGCTAGTACTGCTACTACTACTACTACCACTAATACTACAACTGCTACTACTAATGCAACTACGACTACTACTATTACTACTACTAGTACTACTGCTACTTCAGCAACTAATGCTACTACTATTAATACTGCGACTACTATTGGAACTACTGCAACACCGACTCTTCCTAGTACTACTACAACTATGACTACTACTACTTCTGCTACTGCTACTACTACTACTACTATCTCTGCTACTACTACAACTACTACTCCGGCTACGGATACTACTGCTTCCTCTCCTACTACTAACACAATTGCTACTACAACTGCTACTACTACTACAGCTACTACTACTCCTACTAAGACTAGTACTACTACTACTGTCACTACTACAACTCCTACTAGAGCTACTACTAGAACGATAACTGCTACAATTGCTACTAATAATATGACTACTACAATGGCTACTACTGCTACTCATACTTCTAATTCCAATACCACTACTGCTATTATTACTGCTACTTTTACAACTACAGCTACTACTACTACTCCTCCTCCTACCACATCTTTGGGTATAATTACTACAACATCTACTACTAATAATGCAATTTCTACTATAACTAATACCACTATTATTGTTACTACAACTACTACTAATACAACTGCTATTATAACTACTATTGCTAAAACTTTTGGTACTTCAGCTACAACTACTACAATTGCTTCTTCTGCTACTAGCGAAGCTACTGCTGCTACTACTACTCCTACTATTTCTATTACTACTCCTATATCTACTGCTACTGCTTCTACTATCAATACTACTACATGTACTAATAACACTTCTACTACTACAAATACAACAACTACTATTATTGTTATTGCTGCTGCTACTATTTCTACTACTACTACAACTATTACTACAACTGCTACATCTGATGGTACTACTACTACTACTGCTACAATTGCTACTGCTGCTATTACTCCTACTACTACTACTATAACTACTGCAGCTAACACCATTACTGCCACTACCACTACTGCTAGTATTACTAGTCATAGTTCTATTACCAATATTGCTACAACTGCTACCACTGCACAACTGTTGCTGCTCCTATTACTACTACTTCTACCACTACTTCTACTAAAACTACTACTATTATATTTAATTCTACTTCTATGATTACTACTTCTACTACTACTGTTGCTGCTACTACTACTACTACTACTAATACTACTGCTACTTCAACAACAACTACTGCTACTACTACAACGGCTACTACTACTGCTACTATGGCTACTACTACTCCTTCTACCACAACTACTATTGCAACTACTACTGCTACTACTCTTACTACTACTACTACTACTGCTACTACAACAACTGCGACTACTACTACTACTTCTACTACTACTGCTGCAACTATGACAACTACTACTACAACTGCTACTACTGTCGCTGCTACTACTACTACTACTACTACGGCTACAGCAACTACTACTACTACTCGTACTTCTACCACTACTGCTATCACAACTGCGACTACTACTACTACTGCAACATTTGCTTCTACTATTACTATTACTACTATTGTTACTACTCGCACTAGTACTACTAGTATGATAACTTTTACTACTATTGCTACTACTACTACTACTGCAACATTTGCTACTACTATTACTATTACTACTATTGGTACTACTCGCACTAGTACTAATAGTATGATAACTTTTACTACTACTGCTACTACTACTTCTACTACTACTACTACTTCCACTAGTACTACGATTACTTCTACTACTATTGCTACTACTACTACTACTACCGCTACTACTGCTGTGGCTGCTATTGCTACTTCTATGACAATAACAACAACAACTACTACTGCTGCTACTATTATAAGTACTACGTCAACTACCACTTCTACAACTCCTCCTTCTACTACTACTACTATAACAATGACAATAAAAACAACAACTTCTACTGTTACTAATACTGCTATTGCAACTACAACCATTATTACTACTACTACTATGACTACTACTACAACTGTTGCTACAACTACGACTACTATTGCTATTATTACAACAACAGCTACTACTACTACTACCACTACTGTCGCTGCTTCTACTACTGCGACTACTGCTGCTGCTGCTGCTACTACTACAACTACTACTCTTACTGCTTTTGTAACTACTACTACTAATAATAATCTTATTACTACTACTACTACTAATATTGCTTCTACTACTACTACAACACCTCCTCCTCCTCCTCCTACTACTCCTACTACTACTATTACTGCTACTATAATCAATTCTACTACTACTACTCCTCCTCCTACTACTACACCTCCTCCTCCTACTACTACTTCTCCTGCACCTATTCAGACTACTACTACTCCTACTACTACTACTACTACCACCACTACTATTACTGCTACAACTCCTACTACTACTACTACTTCGACTGCTACTTGTACTACTACTACAACTACTGCCACTACCAACGCTACTATTGCTACTACTACTACAATAACTGCTACTACCACTACTACATCTATGACTACAACTACAACTACTATGACTACTACAACTCCCACTACTGCTTCTAGTACTACTACTACTGCTGCTGATGCTACTCCTAACATGCCTACTACTACTACTTCTACCACTCCTACTACTACTATTACTACTATTACTACTACTATAGGCACTACAACAACAACAACAACTACAACTACTACTTCTTCAATTATTATTACTACTACATCTACTACCCCTACTACTGCTACTCTACAACTACTGCTACTTTTGCTGCTGCTGCTATTATTTCTATTACTACTACTGCAAACACTACTGCAACTGCCAATACTACTATGACTATTGGCACTGCAGCTACTGCTATAGCCATTTCAACTACTCCTACTACCACTGCTACTACTGTTACTACTATAACTGCTACAACTGCTACTGCTGTAGCTACTAGTACTACTACTACTACATCTACTACTTCTAGTATTACTACTACAGCTGCTATAACTATTGTTACTACTACTACTACTACAACTATTGTTACTACTGCTACTACTATTGCTGCCACTGCAGCTCCTAATACTACTTCTATTGCTACTACTTCTACTACTACTATAGCTACAACAACTACTACTACTTCTGATACTTCTACTGCCACAATTGCAACTACTACAACTATTACTACTCCTTCTATGACTCCTACTGCAACTACTACTACTACCACTACTCCAACTATGACTACTCCTACTACTGCTCCTACTCCAACCCCTACTACAATTTTTACTACTTCTACTACTACTACCAATACTACGACTACTACTACTACACCTCTACTACAACAACAACTACTACTACTATTGCTGCTACTAATACTACTACAAATGCTATTATTACTTCTACTGCTGATATTGTTGCTACTACAGCTATGACTAATACTGTTGCTAATACTGTAGTAATACTACTAACACTACTGTTGCTGATACTGTATTACCACAACAACATTATTAGTACAACAACACTACTATTAGTACAGCAACAATATTACTACAACTACTATACATACTTCTACTGATTAGTATTACTACAATAACATCATTACTATAGCTACTGATACTGTATTGCTGATAATGATACAGTAGTAATACTACTAACACTACTGTTGCTGATACTGTTGTAATACTGTACTAATACTACTACTGTTGCTGATACTGTTGCTACTGCAGCTATGACTACTAGATGACTACTTCAGCTACTAATACTACTGTTACTATCGCTATCAATACCACCACAACTACTACACATACTTCTACTGCTGTTAGTACTACAACTACTACAAATATTAGTACTACTATTACGACTACAACCACTACTACTACTACTCCTCCTACTCCGATAACTACTCCTACTCCTCCTCCTACTACTACTACTACTACCACCACCACAATAAATATCACTATTATTGCTACTACTATTACTGCTGCTGTTGCACCTACTATTACTGCACCTACTACTACTACTCCTCCTACTCCTATTGCTGCTGCTACAACTATTCTTGCTAGCACTATTACTACTACTATAACTTTTTCTACTACTCCTACTCCAACATCTACTCCTGCTACCACACCTACTACTACTACAACTGCTACTGCTACTACCACAACTACTCCTACTACTTGTCTTTCTACTAATACTACTAATACTGCTATTGTGACAACAACTGCTACTAGTACTGTTGCTGCTGCTACTGCTGCTACGACAACTACTACTACTACTACTACTACTACCACCACTACTACTATTAGTACTAATATTGCCACTACTACTACTACTAAATCTAATACTACTACTGCGACTAAAACAACTACTACTACTTCTACTACTACTACTGCTACAACTGCTACAACTACTGCTACTACTACCACTACTCCAACTACTATAACAATAACTACTACTACTACTTCCAATACTACTACTTTGGCTATAACTACTGCTACTACTTCTACTACTACTATTACCACCACTACTCCAACTGGTACTACGACTATTACGACCACTATTACTACCACTACTATCACTACCACTACTACTACTACTACTACTACTACCACTACTTCTATTACTACTACTACCGCTATTACTACTACGACTACTACTATTAGTACTACTACTACTACTACTACGACTACTACTAATACTACAACTACCACTACTACTACTACTACTGCTGCTGCTGCTACTGCTGCTACTGCTACAACTACTACTAGAACTACTATGCCTACTACAATAGCATCTGCTACTGCAACTACTACCAGAACTCCTGCTGCTGCTGTTGCTGCTCCTACTACTACTACGACTACCAGTACTATTACGAAAAGTACTAATCCTTCTAATGCTGCTACTCCTACTAGCACAACTACTACTACCGCTACAACTACTACACTTACCATTACTGCTACTGCAACTACTGCTACGACTACTACTATTACAATAACAACTACTACTACTCCAACTGTTACTACTACTGTTGGAAATACTACTACTAGTCCTACTACTACTACACCGACTACTACTCCTACTCCTACTCCTACTACACCGACTACTAGTCCTACTACTAATTCGACTACTGCTCCGACTACTACTACGACAACTACTACTAATAGTACTCCTGTTGTCGCTGCTGATGCTATTGCTGCTATTCCTACTACTTCTCCTACTACTACTACTGCCAATACTACTACGACTACTATGACTTCTACTACAACTACTACTACTACGATAACTACAACTACTACTCCTACTACTACTACTATGACTACTACTACAACTACCACCATAACTACTACTATGACTACGACTACAATTGCTACTATTACTACAACTACTACAAGAACTACTACAACTACTAATAATACTACTACTACTACTCCTGCTACTACTACTACTACTACTACTCCTACCACGACTACTACTACAACAACTACTATAACTACTACCAATACTATTATTGCTACTGCTACTACTACTACTTCTACTCCTACTACTACTACTACTGCTACTAGTACTACTACTAGTACTGTTACCACTACCAATACTGCTATTGCTATTAGTACTACTACTACTACTGCTACTATTAGTACTAGTACTCCTGCTGCTACGGCTACTCCTACTGCCACTACTATTACTACTACTACTTCTTCCCCTACAACTAATTTTGTTGCTACTACTACTATCACTTCTTCTACCACTAATACTACTTCTACAACTCCTACTACTTCAGCTGCTTTAACTACTACAACTATAGCTAGTTGTCCCCCTACTACTACTGCTACCACTTCTACAGCAACTACTATTGACACTACTACTACTACTACTACTACTATTACTACTATGACTACCACTACTCCTAACACTCCCACTACTACTACTCCTCCTACTACTACTACTACTTCTGCCACTGCTTTGACTACTACTAAAATAACAACTACAACTACTAGAACTACTACTACTACTACTACCATTACAATAGCTACTATTATTGCGGCTGCTACTCCTATAATTACAACTACAACTACTTCTACAACTACTACACCTACCACTACTGCTACTATTGCTACTGATACTACTATGACCACTACTACTCCAACCATTCATGCTACTACTACTTCTATGACCACTGCTACTATTACTACTACTACTAACACTACTGCTGCTACTACTACTTCTACTACTACTGCTACAAAAACAACTACTACTATTACTACCCCACTACTACAACTATTACTAATAGTACTAATTGTACTCCTACGACTACTTCCATTACTACTACCAATACTACTACTACTAATGCTACTATTGCTACAACTACTACTCCTACAGCTTCTACTACAACTACTACTACTGCTGCTACTACCACTAATACTACTACTGCTAGTACTACTCCTATTGCTTCTGCTACTATTGCTACTACTAGTATAACTACAGCTATAACTACAACTACAACAACAACAACTACTACTACTATTATAATTACAACAACAATAATTACTACTACTACTACTACCACTATTATTCCTCTTCGTCCAACTACTACTACTAATGCTGCTATTGCTGCTGCAACTATGATTACAGCTACTACAACTAGTACTATTGCCACCGCTTCAACCACTACTACTCTCCTTAATGCCGCTACTACTCTCCTTAGTGCCGCTACTACTACTACTAGTACTACTGCTACCACTAGTACTTCTATTGCTAGTCCTGCTACTACTACTACTATGACTACTACTATAACTACTACTACTTCTACTACTACTGCTGCTACTACTACAATAACTACTACTACCACACTACTAGAACAACTGCTGCTACTAATACTACGACTACTCCAACAACTATAACTATTACTACTACTAGTCCAAGTACTACTACTACTACTACTACTACTGCTGCTGCTACTACTACTGCTGCTAAGACTCTACTACGTGTACTACTACTATTACAACTACTCCTATTGCTACTGCTACTACTCCTCCTCCTACTACTACTGCTACTTCTTCTACTACTACTGCTACTTTTGTTGCTGCTTTTACTTCTACTCCTACTACTACTATTATTGCTACTACTACTACAACTGCTACAACTACTACTACTCCTTCGGCTATTAATACTACTACTACTAATAATTCTACTACTATTACTTCTGCTACTACTAGTACTGCTACTACAACTTCTACTACTACTACAACTACTCCAAATACTGCAACTACTAGCACTAATCCTACTACTACAACTACTACTAGTACTACTCCTACTACTACAACTACTCCAAATACTACTACTACTAGTACTACTACTACTACAACTACTCCAAAGACTATTACTACTAGTACTAATCGTACTCCTACAACAACTACTCCAAATACTACTACTACTAGTACTAATCCTACTCCACCTCCTGCTCCTACTACTACTACTACTCCTACTACTACGTTTACTGCCAATACAACAACAACAACAACAACAACTACTACTACTACTACTACTACTACTACTACTACTACTATTACTACGACTACCATGAATACCACTATTGCTGCTACTAGTACTATTGCTACTACAACTGCTACCGCTATTGCTACTACTACTGCTGCTACTACTACTGCATCTACTAAAACTACTACTACTGCTGCTGCTGCTGCTGCTGTTGATGTTGCTACTGCTCCTACTACTTGTACTATGGCAAATATTTTTGCTACTATTGCTACTACTCCGGCTCCTACTACTTCTGCTACTACCTCTACTAGTATAACTTCTACTACTACTACTTCTACTAAAACTAATACTACTATTGCTGCTACTACCCCTACTGCTACTACTATTACTACTTCTGCTACTGCTAGTACTACTACTTCCCCTGCTACTACTGCAATTGCTACACTTCTGTTACTACTAGTACTGCTACTACAGCTACTGCTTCTACTACAACTACTAGTAATACTGCTGCTACTACTTCAGGTACTACTACTACTGCTACTACTACTACTACTACCACCACTACTACTACAGCTACTACTTCAACTACAACTACTGTGGCTACTAAAACTACTACTACTACTGCAACTATAGCTATAGCTGCTACGCATACCACTACTACTACGACAACTATTTCTAATACTACTGGTACTACTCCTACTGCTACTACATCTGCTACTGCTTCTACTAGTACGAAAATGACTACTCCCAATGCTATTATCGCTATTACAGCTACAACAACTTCTTCTGTTACGACTACTGCTGCTACTACTTCTTCTCCAGCTACTACAACTACTACTACCACTACTACTACTATAACTACTACCACTACAATGACTAATACTACTACTTCCCCTACAACTGAAGCTGCTATTGCTATTACTTTTGTTATAACTATTGCTACCACTACTACCACTACTACCACCGCTGCTATTACAGCTACTGCCGCTAATATTGCTACTGCTTCTACTACAACTACTACTAGTACTACTAGTACAACTTTTGCTACTTCTGCTACTGCTACTACTAGTACTCCTAGAAACAACACTACTGCTGCTGCTACTATTGCTATTGCTACTACTATTACTGCTACTGCTACAACTACAACTACTACTTCCCCAACTACTACTACAATTGTTGCACTTCTACTACCACTAGTACTGCGACTACAACCACTACTACTACTGTTACTAGTACTATTGCTACTACTTCTGGTAGTACTACTATTGCTGCTACTACTACTACAACTACTACTACTATATCTACTTCTATAGTTGCTACTACTTCCGCTACCACTACTGTTGCTACTGATTCCACTACTACTGCTGCTGCTGCTGCTAGTAATACAACTACCACCACTAATGTTGCTATCATTGCTGCAGTTGCAACTACTACTACAACAACTCTTTAGGCTACTACCTCGATTATAGTACTATTTCAGCTACTACTATTGTGACTCCGGCTACTGCTACTACTGCCGGTGTACCTACTGCTATTACTACTACTACAATTGCTAGTACTACTAAAACTGCTACTACAATAACTACTACTATTGAGGCTGCTCCTATAACTACTAGTACTATAGCAACAACTACCACTGTTAATGTTGCAGCCACTGTTGCTACTATAGCTAATACTACTACTACTACTTCTACTTCCCCTACTGCTACTACTACTATTACTACTACTACTACAATAATGACTAAAACTACTAGTACTAACACTACTACTAGTACAGCTGCTACAACTGCAGCTGTTGCCACTAACACTACAGCTGCAGCTACTACCACTGCTACCACTACAGCTACTACTACTGCTGCTATACTACTACTACTATAGCTATTACTACTGCTGCTGTTACTACAACTACTTCTACTACCAGTGCTACTGCTACTTCTGCTGCTGCTACTGCTACTACTACCCCTACTATAGCTACTTCTTCTTCTTCTCCTACTACTACTGCTGCTGCTCTTACTACTCTTGCTACTACAACTACTATTACTACTGCTACTACTACTACTACTTCCACTATTATTACAACTACTACTACTCCTGCTGCTACTACTATCACTACTACTACTACTACTACAAATATGGCTACTACTATTACTATTACTGCTGCTACTTTTACTACTACTACTACTTCTACTACTAATATGACTACAACTACTACCATTACTGCAACTAATCCTACTATGAAGGCTACCACTAGTACTATTACCGCTACTACTACTACTTCAGCTACTAGTGCTGCTACTACTTCTGGCACTACTACTACTACTACTACTACTGATACTACAACTTTGCTAGTACTACTCCTGCAAATACTACTACTCCTACTCCAACTCTGGCTCCTAGTACTACTATTACTACCCCAACTGCTTCTACTACTAACACGATGACTACTACTACTACTACTATTGCTACTACTACTACGACTACTATTAAACCGCTACTACTACTACTCCTACTATGACTACTACTACTACTACTATGGCTACTACTATTACTACTACTAATACTACTATTACAACTTTGCTAGTTCTGCAGCTACTACTTCAACTACTACAAAAACAACTACTACTACCACTACAAATACTACTACCACTATGGCTACTACTACTACAACAACTACGACTTCGACTGTTACTACTAGTGCAACAATAACAACAACAACTACTACTACTAGCATAGTTGATGCTGCTGTTGCTACAACTACTACGACTTTTACTACTACTACTACTAGCACTACTGCTACGACTACTACTACTTCTATACTACTACTGTTGCTGCTTACTACAACAACTACTACCGCTTACTACTATCGCACTACTACTCATGTACTGCTACAATACCACTACTACTACTACTCACCAACTACAAATCTAAATCTACTCCTACTACTACTCACCACTACTAGCATTAGTACTCTTACCCACTACCACAACAAATACTACTATTACTGCACTCCTACTGCAATAACAAACTTACTATCACTACTTCTCCTATTATTACTACCTATACTTCTACTACAACTACTCTGCACATACTTGCTATTGCTCACCACTAGTACTCCTACTACTTCTTCTTCTCTTCTACTTCTAGTACTACTTACTAGTACTACTACCGCACTATTAGTACTAGTACTTACTACCAACTACTGGCTATACTACTACTGCTAGTACTACTATATTACTATTGCCACTACGACCACGACGGGTTTTACTACTAGGACCACTACTCCTTACACCTATTATTACAGATTGCACACCTACGGTGTAGACGACTACTGGGGCTACCATCCGTAGTTGCGGTTACTCCTGCTATATAGGCGGCATGCTACGTGCCAATACTGCTTACTACATCTTACTACCACTTATAACAATAACTACTACTACTACTAACTACTACTTCCCCCTACAACTGCTATTGTTTTTTTTAAAACCCTTTTTTTTTTCTGCCACTACTATATTACAACAACTACTACTACTAGTACTACTTACTTACCACAAACCACCACAACAAATACTTCCACTATTTACTATAAACATGCTTACTACTACTACTACTACTATTGCTACTACTACTACTACTACCTAATCAATTACTACTACTATTGCTACTAACGATTCAATTACTATTACTACTACTACTACTACTACCGCTACTACTCTGACTGTTGCAACTACTATTGGTACTACTACTAGTACTACCGCTACAGCTACTACCGCTACTTCTACTTTTTAACTGCTAGTACAACAACTACTGCTACTAGTTCTATTGCTTCTCCTACTACTATACTACAACAACTACTCCTACTAGTACCCTACACTTGCACCGACTTCTATTACTCCTACCACTGCAACAACTACAACTACTATTGCTACATGTCTTTGTACTACTACTACTACAACTACTATTACAACTACTTCTACTACTACTCTTACTACTATAGTGACTACTACTGCTATTACTACTACTACTACTAATACTATTGCTGCTGCGACTGCCCTACTACTACTACTGCTACTATTACAATAGCTACTGCTTCTGCTGCAACTCCTAATACTACTACTACTACACGGACTTACTATTACTAAGGACTACTACTACTACTACTATAAAACTACTTCTACAACTCCTACTCCTCCTCCTACTACTACAAGTACTGCTACTACTAATACTACTACTACTAGAACTACTACTACTACTCTCCTACTCTTAAAACTAAACCAACTATTACTTCTGCTACTAGAATTACTGAAACTCCTATTACTGCTACTGCTACTACTACTGCTATTACTACTACTACTACTACTTCTACTACTACTACTGCTACTACAACTACAACAACAACAACAACGACTACTACTATTACTACTATTACTACTACTTCTACTACTACTACTTGTACTACTTCTACTACTACTATACCTATTGCTACTAAAACTACTACTACTACAACTACTACTACTACTACTATTACTACTACTACTATTGCAACAACTACTTCTACTACCATTACTACAACTACTTCTACTATTGCAACAACAACTACTACAACTGCTACTTGTACTACAACTATTACTACTGCTACTATTACTACTATTGCAACTACCACTGCTGCTACTACCACTACTGTTTCAAATACTACTACTACTACTACTGCTGCTGCTGCTCCTGCTATTACTATTACTACTATTCCTGCTACAATAGCTACTACTACTATTTCTACTACTCCTACTCCTACTACTCCTACTCCTACTAAAACTACTACTACTCCTACTACTACTCCTATTGCTGCTACAACTACCCTTGCGCCTACCACTATGCCTACTCTGACACCAACTCCTATTACACCAACTATTGCTACTATTAATGCTACTACTACTACCACTTGTACTACCACTACTACAACTACTTCTACTACGACTAATAGTACTACTACTACTACTATTACTACTACTACAACTACTACTATTAGTACTACTACAACTACTGCTACTACTACTACTACTACTACTATTACTACTACTACTACTAGTACTACTACTACTTAAAAAACTACTACTACTATTGATGTTGTGGATGTAACTCCTATTATTACTACTACTACTACTATTGCTGCTGCTGCTGCTGTTACGACTACGATTGCTATAACAACAACTACTACTACGAGTACTTCTACTATAACTATTACTAGTACTTCAACTACTACGACTACTGCTGCTACTGCTGCTACTACTACTACTTCTATTATTACTACTACAACTACTACTAGTAATATTACTACAACAACAACTACAATAACAACTACTATTAATACTACTACTGCTACTACTACCACTACTACTACTACTTCAACTGCATCTGCAACTACTACTACTTCTTCGACTACTACTACAACTACTGTTGCTACTTCTGCACCTATTACAACAAATACTACAACTACTATTACTAATACTATTGCTACTACTACTTATGATACTCATACTACCACTACTACTACTGCTACTGCCACTACTGCTACTTCCACTACTATTGCTACTACTACTCCAGCGACTACTACAACAACTACTACTGCTCCTGCTGCTACCCCTACTCCCACACATACTCCGAGTACGACTACTACTACTACTACTACTACTACTACAACTACTATTACAACTGCGATTTTTACTACTACTTCAACTAATATTATTGCTACTAATACTACTCTCACTAATGCTACAGCTACTTCTCCTACTACTAGCACTATTGCTACTACCACTACTACTACTACTAATACTACTACTACTGCTGCTACTACTACTACACTACTACTACTACTAATACTACTACTACTGCTGCTGCTACTACTACTACTACTACTCCTCCTATGACTACCCGTACTCCAACCCCTACTCCTATTACTATTACTACTACTACTAGTACTACTACTGCTACTTGTACTACTACTATGGCAACAACTATTAATACTACTTATAATACTACTACTACTTCTACCAATGCAACAAGTACTACTACTACTGCTACAACTACTTTTGCTGCTACTGCTACTGCTTTTACTACTACTACTGCTGCTACAATTGCTATGACTACTTCTACAGCTGCTACTGCTCCAGCTCTTACTACTATTTCAGCCATTACTGCAATACTATAACTGCTATAGCTACTATTACTGCTGCTACCGCTATTGCAACTTCTACTACTACTAATACTACTCCTACTACTATTACTACTACCATGACAACTTCAACAACAACTGCTACTACTAGTACTTCTACTACTACTACTGTTGCTACTACTACTACTACTACTACTACTACATCTACTACTACTAGTACTTCTACTACTACTCCTACTCCTACTCCTACTACTACTACTACCACCACTACTACTACAACAAGAACAACAACTACTACTACAACTACTACTCCCACAACTTCTGCTAATCATCCTCCCACTACTAATACTACAACTACTACACCTACTACTACTACTTCTTCTACCACTGCTACTGCTGCTACTGCTAGTAATACCCCTACGACTACTACTTCCAACATAATTACCAATCGTGCTTCTACTACTACTTTGACAACTACAACTTCTACAACAACAACAACAATGACAACAACTACTACTATAACTGCTACTTCTACTAAAATAACAACAACAACTCCTACTACTAGTAATACTACTACTACTACAACTACATCTAGTGCTACTATTATTGCGACTAGTACAATGCTACTACTACAACAACTATTTATACTAGTACTAGTACTATTGCCACAACTACTACTATTACTACTACCAATACTCCTGCTAATACTACTACAACTACTTTTGCTACTCAAACTGCTACTGCTACTACTACTATGACTACTTGAGTGCTAATACTATTACTTCTTTTACTACCACTACTCCTACAACTACTCAACTACTAATACTACTACTACTACAACAACAACAACAACAACTACTACTACTACTACAACTACTACTGCTAGTTCTACTAGTACTCCAACAACTACTACTATTATTACTAGTAATACTACTACTACAACTACTACAACTTCTATTACAACTATTCCTACAGCTACTAATACTACTACTACTACTACTAGTACTACTAATACTACTGTTGTTGTTGCTGCTGCTACTACTACTTCTATTTCAACTACTACTGCTACTAATAACACTACTACAACTATAGCAACTACTAATACCATGATTGCTACAACTGCTACAACAACAACAACAATAACTACTACTATTACTGCTAGGAGTACTACTACTACTGCTGTTGTTGCTACTACTACTACTACTACTATTACTACTACTATAGTACAAGTACTACTACTACTCCTACTGCTGCTGCTGCTCCTAGTACTGCTACTGCTACCACTACAACACATACTACTACTACTACGACTTCTACTGCTACTCCCACTACTCTTCCTACTCCTACCCCAACTCCTACTACTACTACTACTACTACCACCACCACCACCACCACCACCACTACAACTACCCCAACTCCTACTACTCTACTACTACTACTACTACCACCACTACTATTACTACTCCCACTACTACTACTACAAGTACTACTACTACTACTGCAACTATTGGTACTACTACTACTGCCACTACTCCTATTACTGCTACTACTACCAGAACAACTACTACTACTACAGCTACTGTTGCTACTCCTACTACTACTACTAGAACAACAACAACAACTACTACTACTACGAGAACAATAACAACAATAACTACTACTACTACTGCAACTACCACTACTATAACAACTCCTACTTCTGCTGCTGCTATTACTACTCCCATTACTACTACTACTTCTACTACTATAACTACTACTACTCCTATTGTTGCAGCTACTACTACTACTGCTACCACTACTACAACTAGTATTGCTACTACTGCTGCTGCTATTACTAGTACCCCTCCTCCTCCTCCTCCTCCTCCTACTACTACTACTACTACTACTAATCCTACGGCTGCTGTGGCTGCTACTACTACTACATTACTACTACATCTGCTAGTGCTTGTATTACTACTACTCCTACAACTAATACTATTACTACTACTACTGCTGCTGCTACAACTCCTATTGGTACTAATACTACAACTACGAGTAGCACTACTGCTCCTACTTCAACTACTACTACTACTGCTACTTCTACTACTAGCACCACAATAACTACTGCTACTTCTACTAATAGTACTACAACTAGTGCAACTACTGCTATGATTACTCTTACTCCAACTCTTACTCCTACGACTACTCCTACTACTACTACTACCACTCCTACTACTACTACTGCTACTACTGCTACAACTACAACTACTGCAACTACTACAATAGCTGCTACAGCGATAACAACCACTACTACGACAACTACCACTACCACTACTACTACGACGACTACTACCACTACTATTACCACTACTACTTTTACGACTACTACTACTACTATGACTACAACAACAACAACAACAACTACTACTATTATTTCTACTACGGCTATTACTACTACTACTACTACTCCTGCAGCTGTTGTTGTTGCTACTACTACTACTACTACCTCTACTACTACTACAACAACTACTTCAACTACTCCTACTCCTACTACCACTACTGCTACATCTGCTTCTACTCCTACTACAATAAGTACTATGCCTAAAACGACTACTGCTGCTACTACAACCACTACTACTCCCACTCCTACTGCAACTACCACCACTACAACGTCTACTACTACAACTGCTACTACTACTAACACTACTACTAATCCTACTACTACAACTAATACTCCAACTGCTACTGCTGCTGCCATTATTGCTACTACCACTCCTACTACCATAACAGCAACAACGAATGCTACTCCTACTATTACTATTAATCTGACTACTACTCCTACTCCTACACCTATTCCCACTTCAACTCGTACTATTACTAAGACTACTACTACTACTATTGCTGCTACAACAACAACAACAATAGCTACTACTACTTCAACTACTACTACTACTACTCTGCTTCTACTACTACCACTACAATAACTACTGCTACTTCTACTAATACTACCACAACTAGTGCTACTACTGCTACGATTACTCCTACTCCAACTCCTACTCCTATGATTACTCCTACTACTACTACTACTGCTGCTGCTACTACAACAACGGCAACTACTACAATAGCATCTACAAGAACAACAACAACTACTACGACAACTACCACTACTACTACTACTACCATGACTATGACTACTACTATTTCTACTCTTACTACTACAACTGCAACTACTACTACTGCCACCACCACCACCACCACAACCACAACCACAACTACTACTACTACTACCACTACCACTACTACTTCCCCTACCACTGCTACCACTACCACCACTACTACTCCTACTACAACTTCTACTATTACTACAATAACTGCTACTACTTCTACTTCTATTCGTACCACTACTACCACAACTACTACAAGTCCTACTACTACTGCAACCGCTACAACAACAACAACAACAACAACTACTACTACTACTACTACCATAGCTACAATTACCACAACAACAACTTCTACTACAGCAACTATTTATACTACTACTACTGCTACTACCTTTACTACAACAATAATAACTACTACTACTACAATTGCAACTACAACAACAACAAAAATAACAACAGCTACTACTCCGACTACTACTACTACTAATACAACAACTACTACTACAACAACTACTTTAACTACTACTATACTAATGCTACTTCTGCTGCTACTAGTACTAGTACTACTACTATACTACTGCTACTACAATTACTACTACTACTACTATTTCAACTACTACTACATCTACTACTACTAGTACTAGTACAACTACTCTGACTACCCCTACTACTACTACTACTACCACTACTACAACAACAACTACTACTACTGCTACTACAACAATAGCAGCTAGTACTACTACAACTACTGCTCCCACAACTAATGCTAATCCTCCTCCTATTACTAATAAAATAACTACTACAGCTAGTGCTACAGCTTCTTCTAACACTGCTACTACTCCTGCTACAACTAATACCACTACGATTACTACTTCTAATATAATAACCACTCGTGCTTCTACTACTACTATGACAACTACAACTACTACAGCCACAACGATAATGACAACAACAACTACTACAACTGCTACTTCTACTAAAATAACAACAACAACTCGTACTACTAGTAATACTACTACTACTACTGCAACTGCTACTATTATAGCGCCTACTACTACTGCAACTATTTGTAGTAGTACTACTACTATTCCCACAACTACTACTATTACTACTACTAATACACCTACTAATACTACAAAAACTACTACTCCTACTCCAACTGCTACTACTACTACTCCGACGACTACTTGACTACTAATACTACTAGATCTTCTACTACTACTACTACTACTCGTCCTCCTACAACAACAACAACTACTACTACTACAACTACTACAACTACTGCTACTACTATAACTACTAGTAATACTACTACTACAACTACTATTTCCACTACTATTGCTACTAATAACACTACTACAACTCTAGCAACTACAACTACTGCGACTGCTACAACTACTACTACAACAAAAAGAATAACTACTACTACTACTGCTAGGACTATAGCTACTACTGTTGCTACTACTATAACTGCTACTACTACTACTACTACTCTGATTACCACTAGTACTACTGTTGTTGCTGCTGCGGCTGCTGCTATTACTACTATTGCTACCACTACAACAACTACTACTACTAGCACTGCTAGTGCTACTCCCAGTACTCTTTCTACTCCTACCCCAACTCCTCCTCCTCCTCCTACTACTAGTACTTTTACTACTGCCACTACTGCTACAACTAATACTACTACTACTAGTACTACTACTACTACCACTGCTACGACTACCACTACTTCTACCACAACATCTACTAATACTGCAGCTACAGCCGCTACTCCTACTACGACTACTACTAGCACTACAACACCAACTACTACTATTACAATAACAACAAAAACAACAATTACTACTACTGCTACAACAACTCCTACTTCTGCTGCTGCTACTAATACTCCCATTACTACTTCTACTACTACTACTACAAGTAATACTACTCCTGTTGTTGTTGCTATTGCTACTACAGCTACCACTACTACTACTATTCCTACTGCAGCTGCAACTACTAGTACTCCTACTACTACTACTACTACTACTACTACTACTACTAATCTTACGGCCTTTGCTGCTGCTACTACTACTATTGCACTACTACTACATTTACTACTACTTTTACTAATACTACCACTACTGCTACTACTACTTCTACTACAACTTCTATTGCTACTAATACTACAACTACGAGAAGCACTACTGCTCTTACTTCAACTACTACTACTGCTGCTGCTACTACTACCACTACAACAACAACTACTACTTCTACTGATCCTACTACAACTAGTACAACTACTGCTACGATTACTCCTACTCCAACTCCTATTCCTACTACTACTCCTACTCCTACTACTACTACTACTAGTACCACCACTACTACTGCCACGACTACAACTGCTGCTACTAGTACTACCAACTACAACTATGACAACTACTACAATAGCTATTACAACAACAACAACTACTACTACTACGACGACAACTACCACTTCTCCTACTACTACCACGACTACTACAACTACTATTACTACTGCTACTTCTACTACTACGACAACTACCACTACTCCTACTACTACCACAACTACTACAACTACTATTACTACTGCTACTTCTACTACTACTCCTGCTACTACTACTATAACTACAACAACAACAACAACCGCAGCAATAACTACTACTACTACTTCTACTGTCGTTGCTACTACTACTATTACTACTACTACTACCTCTACCTCTACTATTACTACAATGACTACTACAACTACTCCTACTCCTACTACCACTACTGCTACTTCTGCTTCTACTCCTACTGCATATACTACTATACCTAAAATGACTACAGCTGCTAGTACAACCACTACTACTCCTACTCCAACTGCAACTACCACGGCTACAACTTCTATTGCTACAATTGCTACTACTACTACTACAAATAATACTCCTCCTACTACTACTACTCTTACCGCTACTAACACTCCTACTACTATAACTACAACAAGTATTACTCCTACTACTACTACGGACTACTACTACGGCGCGACAACTATACTTTTGACCATACTCCTACTCTACACCTAGTCCTACTTCAACTCCTACTACTACTAGACAAATACTTACTATACAACTACACTCTGCTTCTACTACTACCAATAACAACAACTACTACTACTTCTACTATTCGAAGCCAACTAGTACAAACTACTGCTACGAGTTACTTCAACTTCCTTACTCCTACTACTACTATACTACTACTCCTACTACTACTACGACTACTACTACTTCTACGACAATAACTGCTAATCTAAACAAGCTGCTACTATAATATTGAAACTACTTACGTCAACTACTACATCGCTACTAAACAACACTACTATACGATGAACAACTGCTCACTACGACTACTAACTA
Source organism: Trichopus zeylanicus subsp. travancoricus (assembly GCA_005019695.1). NCBI lineage: Eukaryota > Viridiplantae > Streptophyta > Magnoliopsida > Dioscoreales > Dioscoreaceae > Trichopus > Trichopus zeylanicus. Next base: position 126,940 of record RXID01014380.1, read on the forward strand.
CTACTACTAACCAACGACTACTACTACTACTATTACTAACTACGACTTCTACGATTACTACATACAACTACAACTATTATTATTACTACACTACTACGACTTTTACTACCACTCTACTAACTACCGAGACCACTACTACCAATAGACCACTACTACCACTACTACTACTACTACTACTAATACCTCTGCCATTACTACAATAACTACTACTACTATTACTACTGCTACTTCTACTACTATTCCTACCACTTCTACCACAACTACCACAAGTCCTACTGCTACTGTAACCACTACAACCACAACAAATACTACTACTACTACCATAGCTACAATTAATACAATAATAAATTCTACTAATACTACTACTATTAATACTACTACTACTACTACTATTACTACTACAACAACTGCTACTACTACAACTGTAACTACAACGACAACAACAATAACTACTACTACTACTACTACAATAACTACTACTACAATAACTACTACTCTACTACTACAACAACTGCGTGGACAGATACCTACACAACAACCACGAAACTACTGCAACTACTACTACTGCTACAATAGCTACTCTTGCTGCTGCTACTACTACAACTATTTCTGTTACTACTGTTGCTACTATTACAACTACAACTACATCTACTACTACTACTACCACTACTACTACAATGACAACTACTACTACTACTACAAAAACAACAACTACTACTACCACCAATACTACTCCCACAGCTTCTGCTAATCCTCCTCCTACTACTAATACTACAACTACTAGACCAATAACTATTTCTTCTTCTACCACTTCTACAGCTGCTACTGCTACTAATACCACTGCGACTACTACTTCTAATATAATTACCACTCGTGCTTCTACTACTACTATGACAACTACAACTACTACAGCAACAACAATAACGACAACAACTACTACTACTACAACAACAACTACTACTATGACTAATACTTCTACTAAAATAACAACAACAACTCCTACTACTAGTAATACTTCTACTACTACCTCTAGCACTACTATTACTACGACTGCTATTACACTACTACTACTATAACTATTTGGACTATTACTTCTACAATTCCCAAAACTACTAGTATTACTACTTCCAATACTCCTGCTAATACTACAACAACTACTATGGCTACTCCAACTGCTACTACAACTACTCCTACAACTACTCGACTAGTAATACTACTACTTCTTGTTCTACTACCATTACAACTTCTACCACAACAACTGCTACTACTACAACTACTACTACTCCAACTACTACTACTATTACTGCTAGTAATACTACTACTACAACAACGACTACTACTACAGCTACTATTACTACTACTACTACCACTAATACTAATACTACTACTGCTGCTGCTGCTACTATTTCTACTACTATTGCTACTAATAACACAACTACAACTCAAGCAACTAGTACTATCATGACTACTATAACTACTACAACAACAACAATAATAACTGCTACTACTACTACTAGGACTACTGCTACTGCCGTTGCTACTACTACAACTGCTACTACTGCTACGACCACCACGACTACTACTATTAGAACTAGTACTACTGCTGCTGCTGCCAGTACTGCTCTTGCTACCACTACATTACCTACTACTACTACTGCAACTCCCACTACTCTTCGAACTCCTACCCCTACTACTACTACTACTACTACAACAGCAATAACAACAACAACAACAACAACAACAACTACTACTACTACTACTACTACTACTACTACTACTATTACTACTACTACTACTACTACTACTACTACTAGTACTACTGCTGCAGCTGTTGCTACTGCTCCTGCAACTACTTGTACTACTACTATAACCATTACTGCTACTACCGTTACTACTACCATAACAACTACTACTACCGCAGCTACTGCTGCTACTCCTACTACAAGTAGCACAACAACAACTACTACTACTACTCCTACTCATACCACTACTACTACTACTACAACAACTACCACTACAACTACAACTACTACTACTACAACTACTACTACAACTACAACTACTACTACTACAGCTACTACAATAGCTAATACAACAACAACAACTACTACGATGTTAACTACCACTACACCTACTACTACCACGATAACTACTACTACTATTACTACTACTACTTCTACTACTACTACTACTGCTACTGCTTCTATAACTACAACAACAACCACTACTACTACTGCTACCACTATTACTAGTGCTACTACTACAGCTGTTGTTGCTGCTACTACTACTACTACCTCTACTACTACTACAATGACTACTATAACTACTACTCCTACAACCACTACTGCTACTTCTGCTTCTACCCCTACTACAATTACCACTATGCCTCAAAGGACTACTGCTACTACAACAACTGCTAGCACTCCTACTCCTACTGCAACTACCACCGCAACAACTTATACAACTACAACTGCTACTACTTCTAATACTACAACTACTCCTATTACTACAACTAATACTCCTACTACTACTGCTGTTGCTATTACTGTTACTACCGCTCCTACTACTATAACTACAACAACACGTACTACTCCTTCTACTACTACTACTACTACTATTAATCTAACTACTTCTCCTACTCCTACACCTATTCCTCCTTCAACTCCTACCACTACTAAGACTACTACTACTATTGCTGCTGCTACAACAACAACAACTACTACTATTACTTCAACTACTATTACTACCACTCTGCTGCTGCTACTACCACTACAACTACTACTACTACTTCTACTAATACTACTACAACTATTGTAACTACTGCTACAATTACTCCCACTCCAACCCCTACTCCTCCTACTACTCTTACTACTACTATGAATACTACCACTACTACTGCTACTACTGCTTCTACTACCACAACTGCAACTACTGCAACTACTAGAAAAGCTACTACAACAACAATAACTACTACTACTACAACAACTACTACTACTACCACTATTACTATGACTACTTATACTATTACTACTACAACTACAACTATTACTACTACTACAACTACCGCCGCCACCACCACCACCACCACCACCACTACCACTACTACTTCCGCTATATCTACTGTCACTACCACTACTACCACTACTACCACTACTGCTACTTCTACTATTACTACAATAACTACAACTACTAATACTACCACTACTACTTCTACTACTATTCCTATCACTAATACCACAACTACTGCAAGTTCTACTACTATTGGAATTGCTACAACAACAACAGCAACTACTACTACTAC
>RXID01014381.1:0-34598 GCA_005019695.1 Trichopus zeylanicus subsp. travancoricus
CACAGAGTGAGAAAACCTATGACAAATTGCTCTTGCTCCCATACATCTTCTGGAGCTCCTTCTAGATAGTCCTTGAGCTATCACAATGCAGTAGATCATGGCTTATTTTAGGGTATATATTATTTAAGAGGACAAACATCACTTCCGAGTCCTCCTACTCCCAATATTTTATTTTTTCCTTGATCTTTTACAGGGTCTTTTATTAGGAACTTGCACTTTCTTCTAGATTTGAGATAATTTTTTATACATTTTGCCCATGTAAGATAATTTTGTATACCTTTCAGCTTGATAGTGGTAATATATAAGCTTTCTCCTTCTTTGTAGGGTTTACAGTCTTCACTCATGGACATCTTAATGGCATTTGGAACTCAAGACTCTAATACTATGTTACTTTTCCTAAATCTAGGGTTCAAATTTGTTGATGGCTTGATTTTTACTTCAATGATGAAAGAGCTTCTTATTAGATATGTGAAACAAGCTATGCTAGATCGTTAATGCTGTTTCAGGTTGTGCCTAGCATGATCCAAAAAAAAATTTGGGTATCAAGCACAACCCGCAGCCCACAAGCATATGGGCCATGCATGGCTCGATTTTTTTAATATTTAAAATATAAATAAATATATAATATAAAATAATTGTTAATGAGTTATAGTTTAGTTGGTTAGAGTTTTTGGCTTTCTTTCAAAAGACTTGGATTCAAATTTTAGCAAAGAATTTTTTTAAAAAATAAAAAAAATTTGTAAATAACTAAAAAAATTGAAAAACTTAAAAAAATAGAAAATAATGTTCATAAAAATCAAAAAATATATACAAATATAAAAAAATTTAAAAATAAAAAAATAATGTTTATATTTAAATTGATTTATGAGTATCATGAGTAGTTATATTTGAGATATGAGAAATCTGCATCATTGTTTAAAATCTACGAAATAATTACCGAGGTGAGGGATCACACTTAGCGATCTCACTCTGACCCTCAAATCAGTAAGATAATTCAACTAAAATATGAAAATAATTTAGAATATAATAATACATACATGTATATTCCTAACTTATACTACAACATTTTGTGTTATTTTCAGTGCTAATATAACATTGTTAAAAGTAAAATTAGCACCATTAAATTTTTATTTGTGTTAATTTGTAGCATTAATCAAGTATTGTATTAAGTAGCATTGCAAATATTCGTGACACTAAATTAGCTCTCCTAAAAATTATTAGTGATGCTAATAACTTGTATCACTCTTGGTTTTAGTTAGTGTGCTAATGATTAGCCATTAGCAGTGCTAACTAGTTAGCGCCGCTATTGGCATATGCCATCACCATGAATGGTTATAGCCATTTGCGATGCTAGAGGTTAGCAATGCTAATGGCTTCCAAAAGAATTGCAATTAGTCTAATATCATGTATGAACACTGTTTTTATAGTATGTTAAATACATTTGTATTTACAAACAATACAATCAATATGTAAAATATAAATTTATTGATGCATATACAATCTCCAAAATATAATCATAATTCATACTAAAATACAAGTTGTTATAGTTATTATACAACATAAAGTTGTTATATAATACAAACCAAAAAAAGAAAAAGAAAATTACTTTGAGCCCATGTCTGCCTGTCCTGCTCACGATTGTCGGCTCTTAGATGTTCTTCTCATATAGGTCTAAATGAATATATTCATAAATAAAAAATTTATATAAATGATAGAATATATGAAAAATGCATTTGTACAAATAGGATCGATACAAAATTTACTCGAGCATACTAGGAAGTGGAAGGAATCTCCCTTGAACCAGCCTCACCTTGCTACTGGGATGCTATATCCGGAACCTCCTTGATTTCTCACAAAAAAATATATATTAGCATTTTAAAAATTTTTTTTGTGCATATTATAAAGTAACAAATTTTGGTTTATACCTTGCGCTATGGGATAGATCAAAATATGATATAAGAAAGCTACTCGAATATCTCCTTCTAGAACCTCTCTTATACTAAAGCAATATCCATCTAGAAAATTGTCTGTACTTAATTATAGGTATATCGAGGTTGTTCACCTTGCGAGAATCTAGAGAGGGAATTGGAGATAGTCCTCGGAGTTAGTCCCATACCAAATACCCACACCTGTCCATATTTGTTAGACCTAAATACCTATTCATGGATCATATTTTGGATGACCATATTTGAGAGAGAGTCATTCGGCTGAGGCTACCTTAACTAAATGATCTTCTTCTAGAATATGAGCACTAAAAATATTAGCATTATTTCATTAGAATAAATATTGTCAAAAATAAAGTTAAATACTCATTATGGTGATTGTGAACACTATGTCAACTGGTTGTCCGTCCTTCTTTATATGGGACATAAGGAAGATATTAGGTTGGAAGGCTCAGATCCAGTGGATGCCTCAAGCTGCAAGTAATAAAATTCACAATAAATAGAATATACCTTAAAGAATAACCCAACTTTTAATTATAAGTTGAAAAGTATATTTTAACTCTCAGATTAGCATACCCCCTACATCTGAGAGAGTGACCCATTGTCTAATGCCTTCGATACCTTCTATTTATTTGACTCAATTCTTGAAAGAAAAATGTGAAATTATTAGGTCATGTAGTGTTAGTGATAATTATATTCATATTCTAACAACCAAGGGGTTATGGTAATGCTTGGACTTCTCTCATTTGCCAATAGTTGACCAGAACATGCCACTGGTCTTTCTCTATCATCAAATCTTAGCAGATAGCAAGTTTTCCTAGATTATTCTTATATAACATGAAGTATTTCTTCTTCACATGCACCTTTTAGTCTTACCAATGCTTGTCAAGAATTTGCATGATGACTTTTTTTTACATTTTTCTTTAAATTCGTATTAGTTTGAATAGAAAGATATTAGGAAAATCATAAACATATGAAATATAATGAATATAATTATGTGAGATAATATAATAAAAATAGAAATAATCTTTATATCAGCCTAAATTCGTTCCTTCCTTTCTTAAGATATAGCCCGCTAGTTAGTATAGATCATTGACAACTTTTTGCTGTCTCTTGCAAAAATTACCAACTGGGCTGAGAGCTATACTGAATTCTCACTAATGACTTGATTGTGAAGATTGACACTAAGTAATAATTTGAATTTGTCAATATTTCAGACTCCTATAGATTTGATGGGGCCATGATAGATCCTACTCGTGAAAGTTATAGAAGGACCCAAAATCACATAAAATGAAAGATTAAATTGCAATGTTAGAAATATTAAATCAAGTTGAATACAGACATGATAAATTTAGCAATGAGTTATATACTTTCATCATTATTAGGATTTATATCTTAATCTACCTGCTCTAGAGGGGTAGAGTTTGTGCTCTCATAGTAGTCATTGTCAGCATCTCTACTCGTCTCGAACTCCAGATCCATCGTATTGGCATTCTACAATCTGGCCTCCATGTTTTCTACATATCACATCTTTCCTTTGCGATCCATGATGACCTACAAAACGAAGAGCATGTCTTCCAAACAATAAAATAATATCACAATATAGGTATATCACAAACAAAAGATAAATGTCTAAAAGATGCTTACAAATATGAAAGAACTAAATTACGTTATGTGCACAGAGTAGTTTACCTATCGGATCACTTGGAATGTAATGAAATAAAAAATAACATCAATTAAATAAGCAATGTAACAAATAATATAACAATAGATAATAGTAAATAATAATTAATCAAAATAGTAAATTTTAATGTAACATATAATAATATTTATCCATCATTTTCTTTAGGCGTGAAATCGTCATTGTCATTATCATAATTGTATTTGTCATTTTTTGAGGGATTTCCTCTTCGGTATCAAATTCATTGGTCATGATGTTATCTTTATGATCTTCTTCTACATGTAGCTAATATCGCACATCTATCATTATTCCTTCAATGGTTCTGCATTTGAATTCATAATCAAAATCATCTAATTATTGTATAGTGCAGGGCTCCATGATTGACTCTCCATAATTTTCATTAGCTGCTATATAGTCAAAGGCATTAATGTACTCCCTTGAAGTGATCTTCATAATCACATGTCATTCTAGATCTAACGGATCTATTATCTAAAATACCCGATGTGTTTGATGTGTAAGAATACAAAGCTTATCTCAATATTGATTATGTTTATATATTAGACAATTGAAGTTAACTATTGTAAATTCAAAGTCATTGATTGTCACTCGAGTATCATTATAGACCTGGTCACACTAGAATAATATAAACTTAAGTTTATTATTGTACCATATCTCAATAATATTCGTTAAAATATTAAAGAATTATACAACTTCTATTATGGGGTTCTTGTTCTTTATGCTTGTAAAACTTCTTGTAATTGCCTTTAAAGTTATGCTATTATTTTGCGTACGACACCTCGTCTCTTGTATCTTTGTGTGAAATTAAAAATTATTTACAACATGTCCCAAGTATCTCTTCCCCCATTTGTTTAAACCGGCTATCAATAGTAATCTAAGATAAGTCATGTGTTAGGAATTAGACACAAAATTGCTTACATAGTGTATTAAGTCTTAGTTATACTTATATACTCCTTGAACTACTTAGCAAAGGTGTCACTATGATTTTTTTCTCGTTCAAATTCTCCACCTTAATGTCATCTATCAATCTTTATTTTTTTCAAGTGTTTCCTACAAAATAAATTTTGATTCTTTCAGAAGGCAAGTAACTAATATTATAATTCATTAGAATCGATCAAACCATTGCACATCACTAAGTCTTGCCTATATAATGAAGTCCTTGCTGAGCCCTAATTAGATGCCTCTCTTCACTGTGAAAATAATGATCTTGGTTTCAAGAAGGTTGAGTGAACTTCAATCAGAAGTTATTTACGTATATTGTGCAAAAGGTCATGCATTTGTTCACCAAATAGTCTTCTGTTATAGATTATTCTAGATGAGCTTGGCTTTGCACATAATTAATCAATTTGAAAGATATCTAAATGACAATATGATCATTGTTATCATGGATAGAAGCAATGTATGTAACTTAAAAATCATAATCAAATTTTACCCCTCACCCAAATACATACAATGATACTGAACTATCTTCGCATATATTACTTTCTCTATTGGGTGAATAGGCAAGTGCTCTATAATATCAAAAACAAAAGGGAGAAAAATTCTTTCAAGGTGGCAAAGAGTCAGGGCGGTTCTAGATTATAACGCTTCAAAGTCAGATGGATGGTTGCTTTTTGCATACAAATGTTAGAATATATTATTCATTTCGATAAGAGGTTTGGCTACATGCTTAAGCAAATACCTTTGCATTGTGATCGATAGCAACTATTGTATCAATATGTGATATTAATAACTCTTCAAACCAATGATACTCCAATCTTTGATATTCACTCATTTGAGAATGTTTGATGTATAACCATATGAAACTTTCACTTTTGTTAACACATTTAAAAAAATCTTTCTCTTGTTTGTTTATGATGAATGGAGCCAATTGCAAAAACGAGATTAGATGTACCTTTGGAGATTGCCAGTTCATGTGCACTTTTAACATCTAATTGATTCTTATATTTTTTATAAAAGACTTTTTCCTCACTTTTCACGACTATAATATCATAGTGTGTCCAAACATTACTAGTATTTCTTCATTCAAAATTTTCATTATGTTGGCTTGAAGAAGGTTGACCGATATTAACTTCAATTTTCAGTTGAGAATCCAAAAACTGAAATTCATCCTTAAAAGAAAAACAAAATTTGAAAGAGGAGTATGCCATTATCAAGAAAATTATGAGAAAAAAAAAATAAACTTAATTTCAAATATGTCAACTTGAATGACGATGAGCCAAAGAGTCAAAAATTGAACTATTGAAACTTACCGTTTGAATTGGAGATTAAAGACTTAAAATTTTAGAGAGTATAAAAGAAGAAGAAACTTGTGAGTTATGTAAAAAAATAGCTAGTATGAAAGAGTATTTATAGAATTTTTAAAGGTGTGAAATGTCCAAAATATCCTTTAAAAAATTATTGAAAAGGGTATTTTTATAAAATTATAAAAAAAATACTTTTGACTAATTTATAATTTTTTTATTATTTTCAAACTTATTTATTATTTTATAAATAAAATGTAAATAGAAAAATAAGTTAATAATTATAAAATTTCAACTTATATATTTTTTATATTTAATATTGAATTTTTTTAAAAAGAACAACAACGACTCCTTGCAAAGCTCCCTTTGACAAACTAAAGAGGGAGCTAAAGAGGGAGCAGAATTGGCATGGAGTTCGGAATCGGGACGATTCCAAATTCAAAAAAAAAATTGATGGGTGAGGTCGTATCGATTTGCACGTCATATCATGTTCAACCCAACCCAATCATATTACGGACCGTGTTTGACCGGCGAGTGGCTAGGGGAGTGCCAAGCACGACTGCACATATGGATTGTACTAGGCACAATTCAAATATTGTAAATTTTGTGTTGTGCTAAGTATGGCCCATTTCAGACCATGATGGGCCGACCTAAGGGTTGAATATCCATTTTGACATATTTACTTACTATTAGAACTTTTCTAAGAAATAATCTTGTTAGTTACAAATCCTAAATCTACTCTCTATTTAATATACTATTGCAGCATCCTTGAAATCTTAATTGAATTCATAGTGGGCTTAACTCATGACCTAATTATATATTATTTTTTAATGAAATTTTAGATATGTTTTATTGAATTGTGACGATGCAAAACAGAATTGCTAGTATAGGAGGACTCTTGTTGTAATCATTCTAAGCGTAATCATTCCTGATTTTTTTGAGCCTATATTCTTCAAGAGATCTAAAGGATTTGGGTAAAATTGAAGATGACGCCATGGTCTAGCTATTTGGAAATGACAATATATTTAAACAAAAATCCCATCCAGAAAATTTCTTTTTCTATCACATTACTACCAAGGGTCAAATCTGACCTCCCTTGAAAAATAGTTTTTTTTTATCACATTTGGAGGGAGGCTGAAACCTGACCTTTGGAAAATAGTACCTTTCCTGCACCAATTAGCATTGGTTCGACATTGTTCAAACAAATCTTAAAATGCAAAAAGGTCGTTCAAGGCCCTCGTGAATTTACATTGGATAAAACTTGAATTATGTCCAAGATCGAACCAGTAAAAGTGATACGCACGTAGAAGTCCATGAGTGATCATCCAAAAATTGATAGTAAGATGCTGTATTACATGGGAAATAGCATCCAAAACAATGATAAAACATCTCACAGCCACCAGAGTTTTTGAGGGATAATAGCTGCAAACTGCACAAAATTAAGCAACATCCATTGGCGGCCGGTCACTATAGCTACTTCAGGATTTACAAGCAGTCTCATGCTGTCCCTAGTACATATCTTCCATACAAAATATATGAGCTAAACTTCAAATATGTAACAAATGATGAATATTGCCCAAAAAATAGTAACAAATGCTGAAGTCTGGCCGAATTGCGGAAACGAGATTTTCTAAAGTGAGACTATCTGAAAGGACTGATCAAACCCTGTTCATAGTGTTCCACACCATAATGCTAACTTCCCCTTTTGGACGAGGCCTTCCAGTGCCTTTGAGAAGGCTGGAACTAGTCTTCTGTGAACTACTGGAACAAGCAAACTATAGCCATCTCTTGCATGTACAATATTTTCTGACAAGCAGCACTATCTTGTTATAATGTCAGGTGTGATGAATTAGTCCCACATCGGATATTGGATAGATAGAAACCAAATCCATATAGTGAGCCAGATACCAAACCATCTCAAAAGCTTAATCTCATGGGATATGAGTCTTTTTCACTATATCTATTGGACTCTATCTATCCAATATCCGATGTGAGATTAATTCATCATACCTGACATTATAACAATCTCCCCCTTCAGGTGTGATTTGACCACATTAATTTAATACTGTTAATCAAAAACTATTTTATTCGACCACTTCCACCGTATGACTCATGTCCTTGCACCGTCCTCTAGTGCTCGTGCCTTTACGTCGGCTTCTGGCGCTCACACTTGTGGGCTTGCCATCCTGGCGCCAGCGCATGCGCCCTCTCTCCGGCCTCAAGCCGGTGGTCTCGCGCCCACGTCCTCTCGCCGGTCTTTACTATGAGACTAACATGTGACTCAATCCAGTCGCATCATCACGATAATTTTAGTATTAAGAATTTGCACAGTTTCGAACTTGAAGATCTGATATCACTTGTTGGGGGAGCCGCAAGAGTGTCAAACCAAATCCATATAGTGAACAAGACACCAAACCATCCCAAAAGCTTAAACTCATGGGATATGAGTCTTTTTCATTATGACACATCATACTAGAAACTACAGACTTTCTCGCGAATGGCCCAGAAACTCAAGATCAGTGACTGATGGTGTCAGGCCAAGATCAGACAGATACCGTGGGTTGTAGAACTTACTGAGATGCCTCATCCCGCTGTCGCAAAGAATAGTTATGATTGTGTGCCCTGGTCCTAAAGACCTAGCCAGACGCACAGCTCCAACACAATTCATAGCTGAAGAGCTCCCAAGGAACAGACCATCATTTCTCAAGAGGTATCTGAGAAATTTGTCAATGAATCAAACAATGAATATGAAAGTCAAGAAATAAACTGAAAGCATTGCATTGGATATAGTAATATAGTTCATGCCTTAAATGAAACAATTGACATCCACCATGATTTTGTCAAAATATTTAACTGAAAAAACAAGGAAAAAAGATTTAACAGCTTGGGTGAGCTACTATAACTAATCAAGTAATAATTCAGTCAAGATCACAAAATATATGTTGTGCAGATGCATCTAGATACACAATTTAACACCAATCAAATAATAGCGTGGCAAACCTCTCAAAACATATTGGAGAGCATCCACTTTAGTGTAACTCAAATTAATGCTCCACAAATGAGGCACATGACAATGGTTTGTATATTTAATTTGTGAACAGAATTCATTAATGTAGATACCAAAAGGCATAAAGAAGAAGTCCAAATAAATACAAATGACAACCAACCAAGAATATTCCAACAAATCTTGAGTTTATGCATGATTTATTTAAATTTACTTATTCAAATTTATAAAAATTGGGTTTTCTTTCCATAAGATGTCAAAGTAAATAGCCAAACATTCAGCTTTCTTGCCATGCGATACTGTTGCATCATCTGATTACTAAAATGCAAATTTTATCTGCTTTGGTCACCTTTTCCCATAATTCAGTCTACTTACATCAATATTTAAAAATAAAAAGTACTGGTTTAGCAAGGTTGATATTATGAACCTGGACATTTCGACAGCCTCTTTATCTGTGCCCTGATAAGCTCCATCCAACTCTGCCATCATAAAGTTCTTGGTCAACCTGTTGATACCAATTCCTTCAGTGATGGTGTCAAAAGGGTTCTTCAGCCTTTGACCATCAGCTTCCTCCTTAGTGTACATCACGCCCCTAGTAACCTTGTTGAATAGGCCAGAACCAGGAGGATCAATAACGAAACATCTAATTCTTGGATCTTTCTCCTGCAAGAGACTATAATGAGCAGTAACTGTGGCTCAACTAGAATACGCAAAAACAGGTAATTGAAAATGAGTGAGGATAAAAAAGACAGAACCTTAAGAAATTTTGAAATTCCAGCAACTGTGCCACCAGTACCTGCAGCAGCAATGAATGCATGCACTTTCCCCCCAGTCTGTTCCCATATCTCAGGACCAGTGCCTTCGTAGTGAGCCCCAAAGTTGGCCAGGTTTTCAAACTGATCAGCAAAGAAACCGCCTTTACAATGAGACATGGAGCTGGCTGGGCATTCTTCTTGTTGTGCATGGCCATTGACATCCAACTTTCTGTTGGCTTCCACTTTATTAGCTTGGTTTTCAATTAATGCCAATCTATTAGCTTCCAAAGCCCTTCGCTTGGCAATATTGACATAGTGGTCTTTGTGTGTGATAGCCACTGGCTTCACTTTCTCTACAATAGCACCAAGGGCCTCGAGGATTTGAGACTGAAAAAAAATTCCACAATCAGGAACCATCAAATAGCAAAGCAGAAAGATTGCCAATTCAAGACACCACAGCAACATTTATTTGTAGCTCATCCTTTCTCGTAATTTTACTGAAAATCATAGATATATGCATTTCCAGGGAAAGTCACAATCGTGTGTTAAAATAAGCAAAAACATACATCCATAGTCCAACTTAATACCTAGGTGGCCTGTTAGCAGAGATATCTCATGGGATAAGAAAAACTTGACTAAATAAAAATAATTGCAGAAGCCTTTTTGAAAGGGAAAATATGAGACATTAAGCATAAATGTAAGAAAAAGATCAATATATGTGTACCTTCTCAATTGCAGCATCATCTGGGATGACAACATGGCATTTACATCCATAAGCAGCGGCCACAGTAGCAAGACTAATTGCTGTTCTTCCCAGCACTTCCTTCAGTCACTACACCACCTTGAACAAGAGCTCCAGTATTCAAGGCCTTCAAGTAATTATATCTATGATGATTACTTTTGAAGCCAAAAGGATAATGAGGACCCTAGGCATCAATCTTTCCATCAAATCTAAAAGAATGACAACTAGGAAAATAACTTGCATAGGCTGAAATGGTAAAAGGAAAATTTTCCCTTTAACTAGAGAAACATATCCTTTCTTACTTTCAAACAATCATCATGGATTGTAAATTCATGCTCCTTCAATTGGCCTTAAAAAGAAAATTCTTAACCTATTTTTACTTCAATTTATTTTGAAGACAGCAGCAATAAATGAAGTCAGCTTGCTGGCTTCAGTCATTAACTAGAGCTTAATGGTATTAATGGCTTAACATATACTAATTACAAGCTTGTTTTTAAACAGAACAGCAAAGATTTGGTATTCCTCTAAATTTAATGTAACTTAACCTAATATAATTTTTTTCTTTGCTTGATGTAGTTGCTGTAAATGATATCTGAAAAATAAATAAAAGCGGAGAAAGTAATGAAAAAGAGAAACTTATCAAGTAAGGCGATTTGAAAAGAGTCTTTTATTTTCCCACAACTGTGAAAAGGCTATATGGTTGCAATCCAAAACTATTCCAAATAAGAAATCCCCAAGATTAATCTTTGAGAGCAAGAATATTTAAAGAAAAAAGAAAGCACTTAGAATGAATCGATAATGAAGTTTTTAAATCCCTTTTTATAATAGCTGAAATGTCTATTCAAAAACAGAAAAATTTAAAGAATAAGATCCAACCTAAAATGGACTGAAGCAAACAACGCAAACCACATTAATTATCATTCAAACTAAATAAACCATCTTTTCTCTTCTATATAAATATATAACTACAAATATGTATAAATAATAACATAATCTCTTAGCTTTGTTGAACCATAATATTAGACACATTGATTATTTGACTTTTGATAATAATAATTACATTATTATTAGATAATACTTTAAATATTATAATAACAGTACCTACCAAAAATACACACAGGTATAAATAGCTGAGAAAACTGAGATAATTGCATTACCTCTTCAATGATCTTAACTGCTACTCGGTCCTTCACACTCCCTCCAGGATTTAGAAACTCGGCTTTTCCGAGAATCTGAACAGCCAAAACAATCAACACTCGAAGGCTGGAAAGCTCACAACTTTCATTATTTACCAAAACTTACACTAAATTTTGATTAAAAAATAGGAAAAATAAACCAATTTACCAAATTTCAATCCCACAAAGCAAAAAACTCAATAGGATTCAAAAAATTAGGCTTTTCCCTAGAATAAGAAAAACCAAAACAATCAAACTTGAAAGCTCCCAACTTTCATTGTTTAACAAAACTCACACTAGTTTTAGATTAAAAATTCGAAAAAAATCAACAAAGTTGCCAAATTCCAATCCCCAAAAGCAAAAAACCCAACAGGATTCAAAAGACTCGGCTTTCCCAGGAATATGAAAAACCGCAACAATCAACACTCGTAAGCTCCCATGTTTCACTATTTAATAACACTTGCACTAGATTTCGACTAAAAATTCGAAAAAAAATCAACAAGTTAGTCAAATTCCAATCACCAACAGCGAAGAACCCAAGAACATTGCAAATTCTTTGCAATGCGGGGATATTTATAGGTACATCGCAAGATTGGAGCAAAAATAGCAACTTCTGAGCTTATAAAAGAAGATTACCTCGCAACCGATGGTGTTGGAGAGGCTGTTGATGCGGATGAGAGGAGTACTGCCAATGGCTGCAATAAGGCCCTTCTGCTTGCTTCTGAGGGTCAGTTTCCGAGCAATCTTCTGTTTGAACTTGGTGTAGTGGGTGCAGAGGAGAAAGAAGGAGAAGACGGAGATGGAGAGAGCCGCGGCGGCGGAATGGACGGTTGAGATGTGATCTATTTTTATGATGTGAGTTTCCGCTCGATAAACCCAAGAACAAATCATAAGACGCCACGTATGTCGATGTGTTTAACCGCGTTAAAGGCTTACCAGCGCATTATTATTTTTGTAGATGAAACCTTAAAAAACTCGTATCTAGCTTATGATACATCTTCTAAAATATTTTCTTTAAGTCTCTGAAATGTATTACCACCGATTAACCTAATCTATAAATTAGATTCTAAGCTGTTTGCCTTGTGACTAAAGTAAAGCCTAGAGGTGTAGATTAAAAGGTAAAATAAAATCTTTGGAAACAAAATTACTGCAAACATCAAATTATGACTATTTTTGAAATGGTTAAAATATAATTTTTAAATTTCAAAATAGCAATTGCAAAAGTCATTTTTAAAATTTATTTTTTCTAAAAATATAAAAATTTTTGAAATTAAGAAGTGATTGATAGACCGAAACGAGTAATCGAAATATATGGATTTCGATAAATATTATAATTTATTTCGAAATCGATATATTTGAACTAAGGTTTTATAACTCGGTATCGGTATCGGTTTCGGTTTCAGAATCCAGCGAAACCAATACGTTCGGCCGTTTCAATTTCGGTCGAAAGATTTTTTTTTAAATTATTAATTGGGTGTTGACCAGAGTTTGATTATATTTTGACTGTACTTTGACTTCAAATTAAAAATACGTTAAAATATTGAAAAATTTTGAAAAAATTTGAAAAATTAGGAATGAATTTATACTTAATTTTACCATAATATGAAATATTATTTTAGTTAATTAATATTAATTTTGATAGTTAGTCACTAATATTATCTATTTTTAATATATATTAGTATATTAAAAAAACATATAAGAAATAATATGAATATGATTAAAAGTTAAAATTAGCATAAGCACATTTAACTTTTCATTAAAATGTACTTCACATATACATAATTTTATAAATTCTAAGATAATACAACTAATCATCATAATCATCATCAGTTGAGTTTGAAACATCTGGGTGTGAAATTACAAATTCAGTACCTGAATGATCCGGATGAGTATTTATAGGCATATGAACCAGAACAACTAGCTCTGCGCGATCTCGTGGCAGCGGTTCTGAACTATAATCATATATCGAAGGTCCAAAATAAAAATTATATTTTGACTAAAATTTAACTTTATTTTAATTATTTTTTAACTTCAAATTAAAAAATTATAATATGTTTAAAAATTTTAAAAAATAATGAATAATTATGTGAATAATATTATGTACGTGAATAGTATCTAATAGAAACCGATAAGGACGTCGAAATCAAATTGGCGATAGTGCTGGCCTCAGTGTAAGGCTCGCTTCATCTTGTGAGAGTACGGGTTAGGTCGGTGAGAGCGCGAGATAGGCGATAGAGCGACGACAGACTAGCGAGTGCGCATGACCCTTGGGCTCGGACACGAAGCTGGCGCGAGGTCCCCCCCCCCCAAAAAACCACCGCGGCGCGAGCCCGCCGGCCCACTCGGGCTCGAGCCCGGCGAGCTCCCGCCCGCCCACCCACGCTCGAGCCCGCCGAGCTCCCGTCCCCCTGCCCGGCCTCGAGCCCGACAAGCTCCTGCCCCCCCTCGCTCGAGCCGGCGAGCCGCCCCCCCCCCCCGCCCCCCCCCCCCCCCCCCCCCCCCCCGGGCCCCCCCCGCCTGCTCGCTCGCGCTCAAGCCCGGCGAGCTCCCGCTCCCGGGCGCTCGCAACATGCGCTCCCGCCCGCGCTCGGTGAGGATGAACAGTAATTATGAACAGTAATGAACAGTCCCTCTAACCGAAACCCAAAATAGGATTTCGGTTTGGGACCGGCTGAAACTGCAAACCATGATTTAAACTGAGTTATTTTCATCTCTAACTATGAAAATAGTGAAATAGCATAAAAATATCCTTATACAGAAGTAATAATGAAAGCACTAGAATTCTTCAAATCTATCAATGTCCATTAGATTAAAAAATTTAGTTATCAGCCAAATCAAGTGAGCGCCAGAACTAATGTACTTAATCACAATTTTTGATTAAGCAAGTGTTAAAATGCATTGTTACTTTTTGAAATATTTTGAGTATCATCCAGTTTGTTGATAACAACTTTGTTTAAAGCAGATTTGTTATCCTCCAGAAATTTCAATTCTAAAGCAAACAAGACCAGTGTAACCCCTAATTACGGCGCCTAGCCGCCGACCTGCCGCCCTCGGTTTTCGCCAGTTCGTACCTCTTCAAGCGTCTAGATTTTCATGATTTTCTATTATATATATACATGTATTCTGATTGTTTGTTTCTTCTTTTTGTTATTGTTGTTGTTATTTAAATTTTATATGATTTGAAGGCGAACTTACTGTAATATTCGGAGGAAATAGAACTTGCAAATGTTTCAGACTCGCTGTGAAAAATGTGATCTTGTAAATTGAATAAAGATGAGATTTTTTGCGACACCTTGAAATATTACCAATGTCTGGGTTTAAGTTTAGGATTTTTCCGAAAATTTTCCTTTTCTGAAATTGCAGTTGCACTCAAGTAACAAAACTAGAAGGTTTTCAAGGGATGAAGTGCTACAATCATGTAGTTTTGTTGTTTATGGATGATGGACTGATCGAATGCAGAACAAGTGCTTCCATTTTCGATTTTCATTTAAGTTTGAACCCTGTTGTCCCTCGTTGGAAGATTTTGTTATGGTGACATGCCTAACAATTGAGTCGTATCGGCATAAACTTCAGCTACAGACAATTGAAACAACAAGTAACATGTGAATCAATGAACGTTCTTGTGACACCGGATGAATGAGTTTGAAGGAGAATGATTCAGTTTTGTGGCACTTGATGCATGAATTCTTGGGAAGAAATTTCATAACTTTCCTGTTTATAAGTAGCTGAATTTCGGTTTTAGCTTATTAATCGGAGCGTACTAAATGTTCGTCTCTTTTTCTGTCTTAACGTTTTTTATGTTCCATGACATGACCATGAATGAATCTCCGTTGAAGTCATTGCTATTTCAAACTTTAAGATTGATGGATTTTCTTTTCTGAATGTGCAGACGGAAGCTGAACACTACTTGGATGTGCCACTTGAATCAGGTGGACTGGACAAGAACAGCATCTGCGGAGTTGTCTCCTGTCTGTTGTCCGAACCAGAAATCAGATCTGAAGATGCCAAAGAGAGATCTGCGTCCATCCGCAAGCTTCAGATTGCAGTTGTGCTCTGCATCGCATTCATGGCTGCTGAAGTAGTAGGAGGAATCAAAGCTAACAGTCTCGCCATCCTCACGGATGCTGCTCATCTTCTCTAAAATTTTAGCTCCATTTTGGTCGTTTGGGTTCCGTTTCAATTTTGATTAAATTATTTTTTAAATTTTG
The DNA here is from genome assembly GCA_005019695.1 of Trichopus zeylanicus subsp. travancoricus. Classification (NCBI taxonomy): domain Eukaryota; kingdom Viridiplantae; phylum Streptophyta; class Magnoliopsida; order Dioscoreales; family Dioscoreaceae; genus Trichopus; species Trichopus zeylanicus. The sequence continues at coordinate 15,770 of RXID01014381.1, forward strand.
ATTTTTAATTTTAAAATATTTTAAAAAAATATAAATAAATAAATATATATTAAAAGTATTAAATAAATTTTTTGATAAAAAATCAAAATACTTAAGAATTTAAAAAAATATAAATGCTTGAATTCGAACTCACTAAATTAATAATAATTTATAATATACTTACAACATATAAATATAAATAATATATTTTTAAAATTTAGAATTAAAATTTAAAATAATATATTTTGCTTTCGTCATGCCCACGATCATGGTCATAATCACGGTCACCGTCACAGCCACGGTCACGGTCACGGTCATGGTCACCGTCACAGCCACGGGTCACGGTCACGGCCACGGGCACGGCCACAGTGAACCTGAACTTAGCCTTAGTCACTACAGTGATGACCATGACCATGGGCATGGCCACAGCAATGATATTAGTGTCACTGCTCATCATCATTTATCTCTGGAGGTCAAGCACAAGGACCATCACCATTATCAATCGGAAGAGGCGACACCAACAAGTGCAGATACTGCCGCTATTGTCCACCACAAGAAGCGAGGGAACATCAACGTGCACAGCGCCTATCTTCATGTCCTTGGAGATTGCATTCAGAGCGTCCGGGTGATGATCGGAAGAGCCATCATATGGTGGAAGCCTAAATGGAAGATTATTGATCTGGTCTGCACACTCATCTTCTCGCTGATTGTGCTCTTTACTACCGTCAAGATGCTGAGGAAGATACTCGAGGTGCTAATGGAGAGCACTCCTCGGGAGGTAGACGCAACCAAGCTTGAAAAGGGACTGTGCAAGATAGACGGAGTAGCAGCTGTCCATGAGCTGCACATATGGGCGCTCACCGTAGGGAAGGTTGTCCTGGCGTGCCATGTTATAATCACACCAGAGGCAGATGCTGATCTTTTGCTTAATAACGTGATAGAATACATCAAGAGGGAGTACAACATCAGCCATGTTACCATACAGGTCGAACGCCTATAAGTTTTGGTGCAAGGTATTGATGGATGAAATGATGTCTTTGAAGTATTCTTAGCTTTGAACTGGTTTTGAGAATCTAGGAGCAAAATAAATCTTGTTGATCTCGGAATTTTCTTCGCCAAGACATTTCTTGGGTTTTAATCGGCTCTATAATGTGACGCATGTTCTAGTGGAAGTTTCTGTGTCAATATTTAGTTATCTACTTATTGAACTTGTCTGATGGCTAATTCAACAGCTTTTCTGACAGTATAAAGTTTCTCTGAAGGAGCCGAGCCGAGTCGAGCCGACTCAGGCTAGGTCTTACAAACATTGGCTCAAACTCAGCCAATAGAACTTGACTCGACTCAGCTCGTGACTCAGCGTCTTCTTCCCTCCGGACCTTCTTCTCGTCCTCCTCGCCGTGGCAGTCGGTCGAATCTCTTCCTGCTTTTCCGGCTTCCTGCTCTACTGGATCTCCGCCTCTTGCTCCACTGGACCTTCTTCTCCTCCCTCTCTTGCCACTTGCTCCTCCTCCTCCCTAGTTGTCATGGTCGTCAGCCACCTCCACCGAAACAGTGATGCATAGGGTCAGAGATGCGCCAAAATGGCGATGCATGAGATCGGGGAAGCGTAGGAACATGACGCGCGACGTTTGGGGATGCACGAGGTCAGGGTCTCCGGGATAACGAATTAGCAACTATGACAGATTATTGTATTTATAAATAATAATTTTTTTAAAAAAATAAAGTTTTGGCGCTGGACCGGACAAGCCAGTTTTATTTGGAGCTCGGTTTGTTTCCAAAACTAGTTGAGATTTTGAGCCCAATCTCCACTCATATTTCGAAAAGTAGAGCTGAGATTTTGAGCTCGAGCTCATTTTGTTTTATAACGAGATGAGTTTAGCTTGAGCTGCTCACAAGCCGTAAGCGAAATTCACACCCAATATACATATCTCTTCTACGAGGACATTGGATCAGAGACTAGTGGTCACTTTCACCACACTCGGCCTTGTATTATTGATTATAGCAAAACCCGTCAGAGTTCTATCTTGCAGAGTTCTGCAACATTAAAAGAATTTTAGATGCATCCGATGCTATGTTTCTGTACTAAAATGACAGATATCCACAATGGCTTACATTCTGATATATTATTACCTGTGGAAAGATCCACTCAAAGATCATTCTATAGTAATAGGCCTCCTTGGCGGTTGGTGTTTGGAGTGGGTGAATGTTCCCAGCATTCTGCATCATTCTATCAATGACCTGTAATAAAATTTTAAGTCAGTAATTTGTAGTTTAATAAAAAAGCAATTCTAGTGACAGGATGAGATGTTTCGCTGCATCAGAATACATGTTTTACTCCACGAGCATTCAGCCAATCCAGCTGTAACCAACACCATCCCTCAACTGCTATTTTTGTCCGTAGAAAATATGCCGCAGAATCACGACACAAAAACTTCTGCTGAATAAAAGGTAAAATGCTAGTTCATTTGGCAAATTTTTTAGTGTAATGTGCCCAGATTTTTATGATTTTGTTTTGTTTATATATTATGATTGCTACTTCTGTTATGTTTTTTTATTGAATTTGAGGATGAAGAACTTGAAAATATTCTTGGCTTTCTGTGAAAAATCTAATTTTATAAATTAAATAAGGATGAGTGTTAAGGGAGTAAAACTCACTATTAATTTTGAATTGGGAGATTCCTTAAAATCAAATTTATTGGACCGGTCTATGTTACATAACTTACGAGATAAAAATTTTGTGAGAGGGATCATCAAAATGTGATACTTAAGTTAATATCACTATTTGAGGGAAATAATCATCATAAAATTTAGAAGAAAAAATAATAAAATTTAGTTTGAGAAACCCTATGTTTCTCTCCCTTTATAAGAGATAGAGATACCCTTTTTTATATCTTAATGGACTATGTTTTATAAAAATATAATCCCTAATTTTTAGGAGATTTGACATGATTATATACTAAAATATAGTTACTTCTTTATGAATGATTCTTTCTAAATTTGATTTCAAGCTAATTTATTTGATTTTGATTGAATGAATTTGAGGATTCATTGTATCATCAATACTCCCAACTCTGGTTATTGAGTCTTTGTGCCTTGATGAGTGAAATTAACTTCATATTCTTCTTGAGCTAAGTTGATAGTTTGAGACTATTTTTTCCACTTGCTTATCATTGAATTGCTTTTACCCCTTAGTTAGATTTGTAATTATGGAGCCAGTACCTCGGGTAGAACCAATATTTAGTATCTTAGGTGAAACTACGATTTTGTGCCTCAGGTGGGACCGAGGTCTTGTGCTTGACATATAGCCGAGGCCTTTTATTTTGAGTGGACCAAGGTCTTTGTCTCGGATAGATCGATATCTTGTTTGGCTTGGCATGGAGCTGGGGTTAGGTATCTCAAGGAGAAACAAGAGCCTGGTGGCTTGGGTGGAACCAATATCTTTTTGCCTTGAATTAGAACCAGGGCTTAGTGCTTTAAGTGGAACTGAGGTCTTTAGTACCTAGCATATAATTGAGGTCTTTGGTGCTTGGCATGGAGCCGAGGTCTTATGCCTCGGGTGGACTTAGGTCTTCGGTGTCTGACATGGAATGAGGTCTTATGCCTTAGGTGGACTGAAATCTTTAGTGCCTAACATGACGCCTAGATCTTATACCTCAAGTGAACCAAAGTCTTTCTGTTTGGCATGTAGCCGATGTCTTATGCCTCGGGTAAATCGAGGTCTTTGGTGTCTAACATAAAGCCGAGGTCTTTGTTCCTAGCATATAACTAAGATTTTATGCTTTGGATGGACTAAGATCTTTGATGCTTGGAATGGGGCTAAGGTTTTTTACCTTGGGAGATTAAGGTCTTTGGTGTCTGGCATGGAAATAAGGTCTACCTTGGGTGGACTGAGCTCTTTGTGCCTGGTGTATAGTCGAGGTCTTATGCCTCGGGTGGACTACGGTCTTTGATGCCTGACATGGAGCCGAGGTCTTATGCTTTAGGTGGACCAAAGTCTTTAGTGCTTGGTATGAAGTCTAAGTCTTATGTCTCGGGTGACCCAAGGTCTTTATGCTTGGCATATAGCCAAGGTCTTATGCTTCGGATGGACCGAGATCATTGGTGTTTGGTGTATAACTAAGGTTTTCTGCCTCGGGTGGATCAAGGTTTTTGGTGCTTGGCATGGAGCAAGGTCTTATGCCTCAAGTGGGCTGAGGTCTTTGTGCCTGCCATATAATTGATGTCTTATGTCTTGGGTGGACCAATGTCTTTTTACTTGGCGTATAACTAAGGTCTTATGCTTTAGGTGGATCAAGGCCTCTGGTTCCTACCATGGAGCTGAAATCTTATATCTCAGATTAACCGAGATCTTTATGCTTGGCATATAGGCGAGATCTTATACCTCGGATGGATCGAGGTCTTTAGTGCTTGACATGGAGCCGAGGTCTTATATGTCAGATGGATCAAGGTCTTTGATACTTGGTATGAAGCTAAGATCTTATGCCTTAGGTTGACTTAGGTCTTTGTTCCTAGCATATAGCCGAGGTCTTATGTCTCGGATAGACCAAGATCTTTGGTGCTTGACATGGAGTTGAGGTCTTAATTTAGCGAGTAGGAAGGCTAGCTTAATTCGACCGACAAGTAGCCATGTTGTTGATGGGCATTTGTGGCATGGTTCAAGCATCCAGTTCATCTAGGTTTGGTTATCCGAAAGGTGGACAGTTATGTAGTTTACACACAAATGAATGACAACTTTGGACGAAAACAAGACCATGGGTGGCCAAAACCCTAGAGGAGGAGAGGAAGGGGGTAGCAGTAGAAACACGGAGATGTTGAGACCGTGCAAGAGATGGAGGAGGAGAAAGAGAAACAAAGAAACAAAAGAATGGAGACAAGATGAAGACTTACATCTTTCTTGGCTCCTTGACCATGCTCTCTCAGCCTCTTCTTTGATGATGAGATCTATTTTTGCATATCATGTTTGAATCGGACAACTGGTTGAGGAACCAATCATCTGACTAGGCACAAGAATGCCCAGTCTATGAGATTCATATGCCCGAATGTGGGTCAATGTAGGCTTGGTTTTTTAGTCTTTTTTACTTCAAATTGACCCCCTACTCACCACAAATTGGGCTCAAAGTTCAACCTTATTTCTTGTCGAACTTGAAGTTAGAGTTTGGGTTACCAAAAACTACTCAAAAATGTACAAATTGTGGCCTGGGTTTTTGCTAGCAAATAGGAGAGGCGATTGGACCTTAGACTAGCCACTATTGCAATTAAGGTTAGGGAGTTGTCAATGTTGATAATTCGCAAGTTCTTAATGTTGAAATGAATAATGTAGGCTGACAATGGCTCACCTTTATGTTGTCAATGTTCCTGAAGTGAAGTAGAATTCTTCTTTTGAGAAATGATGAAGACAAATTGTGGGACAAACTTATGAGCCAAGCTAGCAAAGCTCATTGCTGAGGTAGGTGATAAAGACGAATGCCACACAGCTACACTGCCTCTAAGAGACAAAGGAAAGGTTAGAAATAGTAATGATTTAGTCACCCCATGCACTTTCATAAGAGATTGATAGTAGCATACATATTCCACTAGCTTGGTTAGTCCCTTGTAGGGTTCAATTAGGGGAGGATGAAACTTTGGGGGTGGAGGTTGCTCAAGATGGAAGAGTGTGAGAGGGCTAGTTAGGGAGGCCCCAAGTGGGACTAGAGGTGCATGGCCGATGTTTGAAGTGATTTTTACCATAATTAAATTTAATTAAAATATAATTAAAATTGAGACTCATATGCTACTAAATTATAACTTAAATGCGAGTTTTAGTTAGACTTAAATCGTGTCTAAGTTTGACTGAAATTGAGTTTAATTGAACTAAAATCATTGAAAAATTTGGGCTCAAATTATGCCTAATTCAAATAAACTAATTGGATTGGAATTTTGGATCAAAATTGGGCCTAAAGCCAAAATGACAAAATACAAAAATTTTATATATAGACCTTTGAATTGGATAAATCTTCATAAATGAGTCCTTGATTAAATTCTTCTTACAAATACATCATTAGAATAAGAATTTTATAAAAAAGTCTAATAAAATCTTAAAATAATAAATCAGCCTTGTAAAATTTAGAGTTTGCTAATAAATCTCTCAAAAGATTGATAATTATGATTTGGTCCTTGGAGAATTTCCAAAGGAGTTATTGGCTGCAATGAGAGTTAGTTTGTATACCAAATTCTTGAATTTTTTGTTGTAGTTCAAAACCTAAAAGGCCATTAATTGATGCTTTTAGTATTACTATTTTCTGACATATCATTTTTTTTGTCATCCCTCAGTCATCTAATCATTTGCTTTGAAATGGCTTGCACACTTTTGTTGTAGCTTTTGATGCATATTTCAGATCTGATTTTCAGATTACCATCATTACTCCTCCATCTTTAATCTATTGCAGGTTGCCTGAGAGGGTTGAAATTTATGATCTCCCCATACTCCTAACATAGACATTTTGCCTAAGCTTCATTGTATAGCACAACTTGAGGGGCATGAGGATTAAAGTCTAGCCTCACTGAGTTAGGAACTATCATATCTCAGAAAGTTAGATAATTGTTGTCAAAGGATTCAGCATTAAGCTTACCTACCTTCATGAGATAGGCTTTGCTTTCTTCATATTCTTCAATGGTGAGATCCTTGGCATCCTAAAGGAGCAGCTGGAAATCTTTTCCATCTTGGAATGCCATTATGGCATCTTTTTGAGCCTTCAAAAGCTCAATAACTCAAAGCTCTAGAGCTACTCATTCTCATGATGAGCCAAGTCCTCCTCTCCCTCCACCCTCTTCAGCTTCTCCTTGATGGCATCCTTGTCCTCCATAGTCTTCTTCTTGGCTTCCTATTAATCATCAATGGAAGAGTGAGTGATCGCCAAATCCAACTGAAAAGCTTCTAGTTCAGATTGGAGAGCTTCAAGGCTAGCCTCAGTAGTTGTGAGCTTCAACTTATGACTTGAAGCCTCCTTTTTTGCCTCAAGAAAATGCTTTTTGGCATGGTGGAAATATTCCAGCATGTACAAATTGAATGGAGAGTTAGAGAAAATATAAGGAAAATTAAACAAAGTGGAGAAACCAAGAAATGTGAGACTTACAACACAAGAGATGTTCACACCACCAATGAACAACTCCTCATCTTACATTTTGGCGATGCAAGAATTTGGATTGAACCCATCCTTTGAAGTGTTTTGGCCACCTACTACCCCCATCCTGAGTCATTACAATTGTGGAGGACTTGGACATAGCTCATCGTGGCATAAAGCAAGGGGAAGCCTAAGCTATAATATCTACTACTTTACTTGGCAGTTCAGGGTTGAGGCCTCTTTCATTAGGTACCTTGGCTAACTTGGTTGGAATGATAGGAGGAGGACCCCAGGTTTCTCCTTCTTCTTCTTTTCCTCTTTCTCACTCCTCAGTGTGGCCGAGTTGCTGCATTCTCTTTTTTCTCTTTCTCGCTCCTCTTCTCCTTCTACACTAGGATAGTCAATTTAGAAGGCTTGGCAGTTCCCTCCTCCATCTACTTGGACTTCATTAGGGGTTTAGGAGGAGCAGCTCAGCGGGTGCGGACCCATTGAAGAAGGGACTCTTCATAAAGACTATCATGCTAAGACCTATATGTGACACTAAAGTAACAATTTAGAAGAAATTTTTGCAAAATTGTCCAAGGACCACTATCAAATGGTTCAGAATATTACTAGAATCTCTAGATACAAATAGCCCGAGCCCACTGAGTCTCATCTTACTGAACCACTTCATGGTAAAACTAGTGTTTCGCATCTTAGTTGCCCAAGAAAGCAAAAGTTGGTGAATCTCTAGAGACACCTCAGGTGGCTTTCGATGCTCAGAAGGCTATTCCTATTCACCTCAAAGTCCAAAATCTTCTTATGAGAAAACTCATTGTGTGATCCTTCTAGAAGTTAATTGAGAAAGGATTTGCATCAAACAATCAGTGTCCTTTCCTCATGCCACATACCACCATCCATCCGAGCCTAAACTGCATTCACCTTGGAAGGCATTGCGAAACATTTCAACAGTTGGTGCAAAACCTTTTCCTGTCACTAAGGCTCGAAACACAATGATGAACATTATTGTTTTTGGTACTAATTGATCCAGTGCAAGGTCAACGTTGGCTAGCACCCCTAAGATGAAGTTGTCTATATAGTACCTGAGACCCCCTTGGATCATCTCCTAGTAAGTGGTGAATACATGGCTAAACTATTTCTTAAGGTTGGAGCTATCTTCATTCAAATCCGATATGTTGAGCTCGACATTGTCTAGGAACCCAAAGATTTGAACTAAGTATTCTATCTTCTTCTCCCATAGTATTTGGTCAAATAGCCAAACTCAGACAGAAGGAGGGTCCACGCTACCTATTAGAATTAAAAAAATCGAATTACTACAAGGTCAAGCTGAGGCATAGAGGAGAGAAAGGGGTTTAGCAATTCGCTAGACCTCAAACTATACCTATGCCTTGGATATAGCCTAACCACTAAATTACAATAGCTTGGGACCCTAAAGAAGACCAAGCCTAGAAATAACCAATCTTCTAATCTAAGGCCACACCTATGAGAAGGTTTTGAGGCTTCTTGTTTTGTCGTAGCTACTTCAAGTAACAACATTGATGAAAATTGAAGCTTAAAGAAAAGAAGAAAGAAGAAAGCGAGCAAGTAGAAAGTAGAGTGTACCCAAGCTACGAGCTTGAGAAGATTGATGGATGGCTGTGGCTGGTGCAATCGTTGGAGCAACCATCTCCTTAGCCATAGCAGCAATGTTACGAGGATCGCCATGATGACTATTCTAGGAGCAGGAGTGGTTGGTGGAATGGCTGTGGGAGGAAGAGCAACATCATCGGTAGGAGATTGGCCATTGTTCGCCATAGAAATCACTAGAGAACACAAAGAAGATGATGCCTAGGGCTCGAATTTGGGGAAGAAAGGGCTAAAAATGAAACCGCTAGTTTGAGATCAACCTTTATAGCTTCCATATGCTGTCAGATGGCAGAAATGTGGTGAAATTTAGGCCAAGGAATATCTTGAAAACTATTTCAAAAAGGGCTAATTACGTACCCCAAATTTTTGTAATTATCTACCTCCTCTACTTTTTCAAAATATTTACATATAACTCGCTAATTATTATTTAATTAATTTTTTATAAAAAATTTCACTTTTACCTCCGTAATTTTACAATTAATCTCCTAAAGAACTTATTTTCTCACCCTTCACTCTTTCTCCCAAAACATTTACAAATAAACCCTTTAAATATTTTTATTTATAAAAAAGTCTAAATGCTAATATTTTTCAAAAAATATTTATAAAGGAGTTGAAATATTTTAAATATTTTATAAATAAATCCTAATATTTGTATTTTTACAAATAAGCCCCTTGAATTTTTTTTATTTATAAAAAAAATTAAAATGTTAATATTTCTCAAAAAATATTTATAAATGAGATGAAATATTTTAAATATTTTATAAATAAATCCTAATATTTGTATATTTAAAAATAAGGCCCTCAAATTTTTTAATTTATAAAAGAGTATAAATGTTAATATTTTTAAATAAAAATTTATAAAAAGGACCTTAAATATTTTAAATATTTTATAAATAAACCCTATATAAGAAATTTAATTATAAATTTTATATTTGTGAATTTATAAATAAGTCCCTTGAATTTTTTATTTATAAATAAGTCTAAAATTTATAAGTTTTAAAATAAAATTTTACAAAAAAGAGTTGAATGTATTAAAACTTATAATTTTAAAATACAAGTTCAATATTTTGTATATTTACAAATAGACCTCTCAAATTTTTTTTATTTATAAATAAGCCTAACTTTTATCAATTTTTTAATAAAATTTCACAATATTGAAGTTTTAAAAATTAAAATTTTGAATTACAAATTTAGTATTTGTACATTTACAAATAGACCCTGTGAATATTTTTATTTATAGATAACTTCAAAATTTTATTATCTTTAAAATAAAATTTTATAAAAAAGACATTGAAGGTTTTGAACTTAAAATTTTAAATTATAGGTTTAATATTTGTACATTTATAAATAGACCCCTAAAATATATTTATTTATAAATAAGTTCAAATTTTATTATTTTTTAAATAAAATTTTACAAAGAAGACATTGAAGGTTTTAAAACTTAAAATTTGAAATTACGAGTTTCATATTTGTACATTTACAAATAGACCCCTTGAATATTTATTTATAAATAAGTCTAAATTTTTGTCATTTTTTAAGTTAAATTTTACAAAAAAGACATTGAAATTTTTAAAACTTAAAATTTAAAATTACAAGTTTAATATTTGTACATTTAAAAATAGACCCTTGAATATTTTTATTTATAAATAAGTTCAAATTTTATTTATTTTAAAACTAAATTTTATGAATAAGTCATTGAAGGTTTGAAAACTTAAAATTTAAAATTACAACTTTCATGTTATACATTTACAAATAGATCCCTTGAATATTTTTATTTATAAATAAGTCTAAATTTTTTATCATGTTTTAAATAAAATTTTACAAAAAAGACATTGAAAGTTTTAAAATTTAAAATTTAAAATTAAAAGTTTAATATTTGTACATTTATAAATAAATCCATTAAATATTTTGATTTATAAATAAGTTTAAGTTTTGACAAAAATTTACTTAAAAATTAACATGAAAAATTAGGTATTTCCTGGAATAAGATCGTAATTAATATACACATATTAAAAGATACATAACTAATCATATGGATACAATATATTCTAATATTAGATATCATAATACATATGTTATAGTGCTTACATCCAAAATAGTAGTGATGAATATGTAATACATTCACAGATAAGGATCTAATGAACTTACACGTAGATATCAAGTCATCCTGATATCACAACATTACAATTCAAAAATAAAAATTGAAAAATCACAATATTCTCAAATAAAAGTTGGAAAATCATAACATTACAATCCAAAAATCACATGGAAAATATCGTCCAACATCTGATGAACTTCCTGCAAAAAAACAAAGTGATATTTATTCATGTATTATTTCAAAATTACATAAAATAAGATAAAAAAATTATCAATATTTTTTAAGAAAAACTCACATGATAGATGCATACTAAAATCTGAAGTCCTTTCGCTAGACCTTTCCCATCCTCTTCCCTTACCATGTCCTCTTACATATTGATTTCCCACTGATTATTGATTGTTGTTCGATCTAAAAGCTTCAATTTATTGTTGTAGTCCAAGAGACTCTTTACACGCTCTCTTGTTGTGTCTCACCTTACCACATCTATTACAAGTATATATTGCTTTACTTGATATTTTCATTAGATCCTTAATCCTTTTCTTCTTAGACCTATTAAGTTGTCTCCTTGAACGTGGAGGAAGCACTTACATAGTATTTGACATAGACACTCAAAGTTGCTTGCTTGGAAGTGGAGTGACAAGGATATCATATATTCTTTTGTATGTCTCTAGAGTGTAGTAGTCATTAACAAAATCAATTGGATCACCAAACATCAAGGAAAGCAACAATATCATAAACACAAAGCACTCCTGTCAGCTATCACTGTCTATAGTCATAAATCTTCTGCCTTATGTCGATGGTCCATTGCCCTATAGGATCACTGACCTCTGAAATATCATCAGAAGACCTCCAAGTATGGTATCTACCACGTGCTTGTGAAACTTTTCTAATAAAAGCTTCTATTTTTAACACTAACTTTTCAGACCAGTGAGATCCTTCATTTTTTCCTTATGGTAAATTTTATCATTATCTTCTGTCTGATGAAATCAAGTAGTTCAAGTAAGAAAAGTTTCCTACCATTCTGAATGAAACTGTTAAATGACTCAGAAATATTATTAGTCACATAATGACACTTCACTGAAGGATCAAAATGACTTCTACTCCATGCAAAATCATTTATTTCTTTCATGTACTGCCAAGCTGGTATGGATAGCTGTTTAATTCTCTCCATGTATTTGATGAATTCAGTAGGCAAAAATATATTTGAAGCGTTAAAAACCAAATTTTCTAATTTTTTTTCCCAGGGTAGAATCTTTTGAAGTTTGCAATCACATGCCTTATACAAGCTCTATGTTTAGCATGTGGGAAGATATTCTTCACAGCATCAGAAAAACTCTTCTGCCTATCTGAAATAATAGCCAAGCTATTCAAATTTCCTATTCCATGTTGCAAGTTATATAGAAACCAAAACCAAAATTGGTATGTTTCCACTTCTGCAATTGCATATGCAACTGGAAATAGGTTATTCTCCTCGTTAATTCCATAAGTTGAAAGCAATGTGACTTTATATTTATCTTTTAATAAGCATCCATCAGCTCCCAATATAGGCCTGCATCCAGTAAGAAAAGTTATATTACAAGCGTATAGTGACAGAAAATATCTTTGGAAAGACATATCTAGACATTGAGTAAAGTACGCAATATTGCCAAAATTTCTCCTCTCCAACTCTGTCTTAAGCAAATGAAACGAATTTAAAAAACCTTCTTCATTGTCATGAATAACCCTGTAAGCATAGTCTTTTTTCCTCCATATCTGCATGTAAGTCAGCTTAAGACTGTATCTATTATTCATCAAATTTTATATTTTCTTTATTGTAATTTGCTTGTCAACATACATCCAATGCAAAACTTGGTTGCTTACCCATTTAGCACTTGCCATTTTATTTCCAGAAATATTGACAGTAATACATATATGAACTGGTTCTATTTTCTTTACTAGAAAACCTGAACTAACAAATCTCTCTGCAGTATGAAGCCTTCATGGACAATTCGTAGAAGCACACTAGACTATTACTCTATTACATTCATTTTTTACAAACAAAGGCTGAAATCTGTGCACAATACAATACTGTCTAAGAGCTATTCTAAATGCATATATAGCCTCAAATATATCTCCTTTTTTCAGAATATTATCATTCAAATTATTTTCAAGTAAAGGTAGTAGATCGTCTTTTGCTCTGTCTTCTACTCCTTCTTCTTCACCTTATCTTATATCCTCTTTCTCTTTCTCAGCCACTAACTCATCATTATCATCATTCTCCTCCTCATCTTCATTATCATCAGAAAAAAATTTAGACTGTGAAAACTAGAATCAAAAGGACAATCATCTAAATCTGAGTCAATATACTCATCTCTTTGTACACTATGATACTCAGAAGATTCTCCTGACATAAATTTCTTTTAACCATACTGTGATGTGCCAAATGTAGCAGTCAAAGGAGTTAGCCTTAGTACAGACACCGCTGATAAGGGATCCCCTATATCCTAGATCGATATGTAGATATTGCTATACTTTAAGTCTTTTATCACTGTTCATATTATTGTGAGTTAAATTTTACTATTGATTGACATATAAGTTGTAGGAGTGCTATTTGGAAGTAAGCACTTGATCACAAGTAACTCATTTGTCCTTACTTTGACTAATTTATAGGCTTCAATCCATAACTCTGAAAATGAGTACTTATTTGTATCAACCAACAAAGATTTTTGTCTACCAAATACATATTTTTTTCTTTGAGTATGTGCAACTTACTTCTAATATCCTCTATAACGAAACACTAATCTTATGAGATTTTATGAATCAGACATCTATAAAATATATAACAACTTGAGTAGAATATAAGTAAATAAACAACATCAAAAACTAATTCAAATTTAATTTAAAATTAATAAAAATTGAGAAAACACATAGAGGGATTCCATGATGTCTTCAGCATCTACAGTGGCATCTCTAAAACATTGACCATGCACCAGGGGAGGGGGGGGGGCGGGGGTGGGGGGGGGGGGGGTGGGGGGGGGCGGGGGGGTGGGGGGGGGGGGGGGGGGGGGTGCGATTTCCTCGTGACGGGAGAGGCAAATGCAGATCAACTTGCGGGAGAGGTGCGGACGAGGATCTACTCACTGGTAGGGCAGGTAGAGGCCGATCTACTCGTGGCGGGGGAGGAGGTGCAGATATGCTCGCAGAGGGAGAGGCAAACGTGGATCAGCTTGTAGGGGAGGTGCGGACGTGGTTCTGCTCACTGGTGGGGTAGGCAGAGGCCGATCTGCTCTCTGGGGGTTTTGTTTGTTGGGGGGGGGGGGGGGGGGGGGGTGCAGATCTGCTCGTGGCGGTGGAGGAGGCGCCGATGCAGGGCATCGACAAAGCTGCGACGCGAGGCTGGGTAGTGCAGCAGCAAGAAAGGAGATAAGGTTTAACTGAAAATATCGGGAGTTTTTTTTATAAATATGGCTAATTTCGAGATATTGTATGCAACTATCTGAAAGTTATATATATAATAAATAATAAGCTTTTAAGGGTTTAAATATAAAATTATGGAGGGTGAAAGCGAAATTTTAAAAAAAAGTTTGATTAAATAACAATCAAAGGGGTGTAGGTAAATATTTTGAAAAGGAGGGGAGTGTAGGTAATTATGAAAATTTTGAAAGGTTTTTCGTAATTGAGAGAAATTTTGGGAGAGGGGTATGTACGTAATTCGTCCTTTCAAAAATCAAACATCCACATCTCGAGATATGTGTTGTAGATCTAGATGAGCTACTCGACAACTAATGAATGGCACAATAATCAAAAGAGCATCTCGAGATTTGGCGATTTGTTTGAGGTGACTAGAATGATTAAGACGATGGTATATTTCTTGAGATACCACCGAATTAAGGAAGGCTATTCTCCGCAAATAACCTCAAACACTGATGTAAGCACCTCGATACTCAATATTGGGGGACACTAATGATATACCAAATTAGAAAATTGAAACTCCACCCAGAAAATGAGAAGTGTCATAGAGGTCATATCCTAGGTTTTCAACTGAGGTACCCAAGAAGTGGTGGGTTCTATGATTGTAATTTGGTAGACTCTGTGAGGGTTTACATCGAGATAAGTTGTCAGTGTGGGTACTTTGATTCACAAGTAAGAAGATTAGGTATTTGCAGAAGTTAATAGATATTTTATCTCTAAAATTACAATTTTGGTATTTGAAAATCGTGATGACCCATTACGAGAGATTTGATGAGTATTTTGGCCGAAATACAAGGTCTCAGATACAATGAACCGCCCTCTATACATTATAAATAACAAAGAATTTATGAAGGTAAGATTTAATATTTAATTTCTTTTATCTATTATTTTATTGTGATTTTAATTAACTTAAATGTCAGAAGAGTTATCATCGGAGAATCTCCAGCAATCTTCTTTATATTTTCTTTTCTTCACAATTTGATAAAAAAAAAATAGTCTAACTAATTATGATTTTGAGGAGATTTTCAAACCATAGCCAATCATGAACTCAACTCCCACGACAAAAGTCATTCTGATTTTTTCCAGTGTCTAAAAAGATCTATTCTTGATTTACTCATTCGGTAGAGCCTCACCGAGGGTTTTGCAGCTCGGTGGAGAAATTCGAATTGAACATTGAATTAGTTTTGATTCAGTGAGCCCCATTAAGAGATTTGATAGCGAAATGTGGTTGACTAAATTTATAATTTCATTATTATGATAGACTAATTTACAATGCGAGCTGTGCAAATTCGAGCCGCGACAATGCGACCGACTTGACTATCTCTGGACTCCGTGTCCAGTGGGATGGAAAACTGGGGCTGTTAAGCCCGTGCCTAATGGGATGGAAAATCGTGTCCAATGAGGATCTTTTATAATTATTCAAGTAAATAAAGTCAATATTTCGGTTGAAAACCGAAGCATTTGGGTTTCACTTTGGGGATGTTCCAGTCAATCTCAATAACCAACGGAGACAAAAGCTGATGATCAAGAAACGTTGGTGCCATGATGAGTTAAATTGACCGCCGAGATGAAAATCCATTTTTGTTATTTTCAGAAATCAAAAATTGAGGTTGAATACACTCGGTGGCCATTTGACTGAATGCTTAAATTTTACAAGAAAAATCTCAGTGATATAATACAAATAGAAATAGAATATATAGTTTCTTTAAAAGAAAATATTCAAAGTGTGTCAAATTCTTAAGAAAATTTTAAGAATTAAATTTATGAAAAGACTCCACTTCAAAAATTTTAAAAAAACATAAAGCTATCCGAAATGTATGGCGATCCTTCTTCTTATAAAGAAGTAATACAACATAAGAATTCTTTTCGATGACAAACTGCTATGAATGAAGAGATGAATTTTCTTCAAAAGAACTATACTTGAGACTTGGTGAAATTACAAAAAAATAAAAGAGTAATTAGTTGCAAGTAGGTATTTCGAAAGAAAGAAGATTCTTCTGAGATAGATGATATTAAATTCAAGACTCATTTAGTTGTAAAAGGGTATTCACAAAAGGAGGGTGTTGACTTTAATAAAATTTCTCTCTGTGGTTAAACACACGTTTATTCATTTTCTACTTACTTTAGTTATTTTTCATTATTTTGAGTTAGAACAGATTGATATCAAAACCACCTTTCTGCATGGAGAATTAGAAGAGCATATTTTATGCAATAATTTGAAGGGTTCATCCAAGAAGACAAGAAAAATTATATCTGTAAGTTGAACAAATCACTTTATGATTTGAAACAGTCTCCAAGGTAATGGTATAAAAAGTTTGACAGTTTTATATTGGAACAAGATTTCATCCATTGCAAATATGAATATTGTGTAATAATTTATTTATTATATTATTTTTTTATATTGATGATTGTTGGCTTTATGGTGTCTCGAATCCGGATTTTTCGGATAGTCTTAATTATATTAATGGGCCTAATCCTTATCTAGATTTATCTTCTAGAAGTCTTAAATTAGTAGAAGTCTTATTTGAGTCAGTTTTCTATTTTGACTCAAACATCATTAGGCCACATCTATAAATACACCATTGATGTAAGGGTCTCAAGAGATATAGAAAATAGAGAGTGAGAGTTGGTGATATTGGAGTTTCGTCTCCGTCGTTGTAATCTTCTCTTTTCTCTTCCTCATCAATACAATATTCTCTGGATCGTCTTCCCACATATATCTCTGTGTGCTATCTTTTTCTCTTTTTTGTTCTTCCTCTATATTGTGAATTGTGGTGAACATCGATATTTTCCGCAACAAGTGGCATCAGAGCTTGGTTCAATATGTCTACTACGAAGTTCGATATAGAGAAATTCAATGGAAAGCAAGGATTTCCTATTTGGCAAGCAAGAGTTCGTGCAATTCTTACTCAACAAGGGTTGAGACACATATTGGAGGACGTCAAGTCTGAAGATGTCACCGAAAGTGTCTGGGAAAACCAAAAGGCCAGCGCACATAGCACAATCATCCTCAGTCTTACCGATGAGGTACTCTATCCGTTTCTTGATGAAACATCACCTTCAGAGTTATGGAAAAAGTTGGAGAAATAGTATATGAGTAAGTCTATCTCAAATCGAGTTTATTTAAAGTAGAAGCTTTTCAATTTTCGAATGACAGAAGGTACGAACATAGTTGATCATCTTAATGCTTTCAATAAACTTGTATCTTAATTGTTAAGCATTGATGTTAAAATTGAAGATGAAGACAAGGCAATTATTTTATTATCGTCCTTACTTCCTTCTCTTGAGAATCTTAAAACTACTTTCATGTATGGAAAGGATTTAAAATTTGATGATATTTCTGCTGCCCTTCTATCTAATGAATATTTGAAAAAGATTGGAGGGGATGTGTCACACTCAGAAGCATTAATTGTCAGATGTCGTACCAAAGAAAGATCAAGAACAGGTCGTTCTAGATCCAAATCCAAAGAAATAAACTGCAGATATTGTAAGAAGATGGGACATGCAATTAAAGATTGTTGGAAGCTCAAAGCAAAGAAAAAAAGAGAATCTCAATCTAAAGAGCAAGCCAAAGAACAAGTTTCAGTTGTTAAAGAGAGTTCTGATGATAATTTGGGAAACGTTCTCTCTATTGGTTCTAATTTTGATCGTTACCATGATATTTGGATTCTTGATTCTGGTTGTTCTTATCACATGTGTCCTAATAAGGATTGGTTTGAAAACTACACGCCTTATGATGGTGGTTTAGTTTTGATGGGTAATAATAATCCATGCAACACTGTTGGAATTGGAATAATCAAAATTAAGATGTTTGATAATATTATTAGAACTCTTACTGATGTCAGACATGTTCCTGATTTGAAAAAGAATTTGATCTCTTTGGGTGCTATGGATTCTGCTGGTTATAAGTATTCTGCTGAAGGTGGAGTTCTTATGGTTGCTAAAGGCTCATTGATAGTAATGAAGGGTCTAAAGCATGGAAATTTATATGAGTTAGTAGGAAAAATCGTTGCAGGTGGAGCAGCAATTTCTCAGTCTTCTTCTTCTTCTTCTGATATGACTCAATTATGGCATATGCGTCTCGGTCATATGAGTGAGTAAGGTTTAAATGAGCGCAACAAAAGAAAATTACTGAAAGGTCTTAACTCATGCAAATTGGATTTCTGCGAGCATTGTCTCTATGGTAAACAGTCCAAGGTAAAGTTTAACACTGGTATTCATTGCACTAAAGGCTTAATTGATTATATTCATTCTGATGTGTGGTGCTCTCCTCTTCCATCAAAATCTGGTGCTCGTTATTTTGTCAGTTTTATTGATGATTTTTCTAGAAAAGTGTGGATTTATTTTTGCATCACAAAGGGAAGTGTTTTCTATTTTCAAACGGTGGAAAACTTTAGTTGAAAAAGGACTGACAGAAAAATCAAATACCTCAGAAGTGATAATGGCGAAGAGTATAAATCAATAGAGTTTCTCAAATTCTGTGAAGATGAAGGCATCAAACGCCACTTTACCATCCCAGGAAAACCTCAACAAAATGGTGTGGCTGAAAGGATGAACAAAACCTTATTGGAGAAAG
>RXID01014382.1:600000-915535 GCA_005019695.1 Trichopus zeylanicus subsp. travancoricus
CAGTTCTGAGAGTTGATAATAGATGTATCTCTCAAATGATTTTCAAAACCATCTTCAGCAAAATGAAATTTTATTTCAATCTTCCTATCCATCTACACCTCACAGAATGATGGTTAAGAGAAAAAATCAGCACTTGTTTGAAGTTGCTAGGGTCTTGTTTTTTTGACAAAAGTGTTCCATATCATTATTGGAGTGATGTTATTGTAACAGGTTGTTTTTTAATTAATAGAATGTCCGCTCCATTATAGGATAACAAAAGCCCGTTTCAAGTATTGTATCCAAATGACAATCCTTTTCATGTTCCTCCTATGGTGTTTGGTTGTGTTTGCTTTGTGCATAACCTTGACCAACTAAAGACAAGTTTGGCCCTAGATCTGTTGTGTATATTCTTAGAACAAAAAAAGCATATAGATTCTATGACCCTCTCAAGCATAAGGGATTCATATATGTTGATGTTATATTTTTTTCAGGATATACCACATTTTTCAGCCAAAGGAAGACAAATTCACTGAGTGTTCTGAGAGCAGACCTGAAATATTAGTCATCCGACTTGTTCTCCCTATGCTTAAGGCTGAACTAGATGCAAGTCCTCCAACTCAGTCACCTGACACTTCACGTGGTCTTATGTACTCCAGGAGACAGAAGCAAGCTCCACCTTAGACAGGTCCCTTCCATCAGTTTTCAACTTCTGCTGAAGGCCCTATTGAAGTTTTACATTCTGCTAATGTTACTTCAGGTATTAATCTTGAACTCTCAACTGAGTATGACCAGCCTGTTGCTCGTAGAAAAAGGAAACAGCCGTGTACTCGATAACTAATCAGTCATTTTGTCTCTCGTTCATTCTTGTCACCTGCCTAGAGAAGTTTTGCAATGGATATTCCTTCCACATTTGTTCCAGAATCTGTAAAAGAAGCTCTAAAGGAACCTACCTAGAGGCAAGCTATGTCAACAGAGATAGAGGCATTGCACAAGAACAAGACATGGGAGATTGCGTCTTATTCTCAAGATAAAACAGTTGTGGAGTGCAAAGGGTCTACACAATCAAATACAATCCAGATGGCTCCATGAAGAGGTATAAGGCTCAGCTTGTAGCCAAGAGCTTCACTCAAACCTATGATATGGGCCATTTTGAAACTTTCTCACAGTTGCTAAACTTTATTAGGGTTGTGTTGTCTATAGCAGTGAAACTAGTCCGGAGGCATTTCCAATTGGATGTCAAGAATGCCTTTTCCATGGTGATTTGCACAAGGAAGTTTACATAACATTGCCCCCTGGTTTTCATACAACCTTTGGTGTAGGAGTTGTCTGCAAACTGAAGAAGGTTCTGTATGGCTTGAAGCAATCTACTTGCGCTTGGTTTGATAGGTTCAGTTCAGCACTAGTATCCTATGGATTTCAGATAACTGAAGCCAACTATTCTCAATTATCAGAAAAATTGTTGGCAGAACAATTATTTTAGTAGTTTATGTTGATAATATTGTTTTAACAAGCAATAATACTGATCGGATATGTGCTCTAAAAGAATTTCTATAGACTTTATTTCCTTGGAATTAAGGTGGCCCATTCTTCATAAGAATTGGTGCTGTCACAAAAGAAATACACTTTGGATCTATTATGTTGGGTTCCTAGGTTGCAAGGATGTCCGACTTACCCATGGATCCTAACCTAGAGCTACACCCTAACCAAAGGCAGATTCTTCAGAAGCCAGATAAATAATAGGAGACTTGTTGGAAGGTTGATATATTTCACTATAACAAAAATCTGATATTACTTATCCTGTTAGTGTCGTCAGGCAATTTAAGCAACAACCTCGAAAACCTTAGAGGTTGTTAAGAGGATACTGAAATATCTTGAAGGGGGAATAAGTTTACTAGACAAGGAGCATGATTATTGGCAGATATTGGCTTTTCTGATGCTGATTGGGCTGGATCTCCAACTAATAGGAGATCAACTACTGGATATTGGACACTTGTAGGAGGAAATCAAGTCATATGGAAGGGTATGAAGCAGGTCATTGTGCCTAGGTCAAGTGCCAAAACAGAATATCAAACTATTGCTCTAAGAGCATGTGAAATTCTATGGTTAAAAACCCTAACGTCAGGGTTAGGCTTTCCAGCTCAAGGTCCCACAACACTTTCTGTGACAATCAGGCTACATTACATGTCTCCAATAACCCAATGTTTCATGAATGAAGCAAAAACATTGGGTGGATCTTCATTGCGTAAGGCAAATGATTCTTCATAAGTAGCTACTACTCAAATAAATTCAATTAGATGGTCAACCAACAGACATTTTTACTAAATCTCTCGGACATGAAGCTCTACAAGGCATTATTTCCAATCTGAGAATGATAGATATCTATGCTCCAACTTGAGGCGGTGTTCAGTATATTAAGTCTTCTATACAAATTAGGATTGCTCTAATTGTTCTGGTCGGCCTGGCAATATCGATTAGTTTGAATATGAAATTAATTTGAGAAATATTTTAGAAACATAATTATTTTACAAAATAATCATAAGGATATGATCAATCAAACACATTTCCCTTGAAACATAGGCATCTGTTTTCTTGAGACCTGCCCAACCATCAGATTTGGTTGCGCCTCGAACAGCTGAATCTTAATCCAGAACAATCCGTTGAAGGATCCTGATTCCCGACCGAACCGGTTTCCCGCCTATCATCACCCAACTCCAACTCTCATTAGTTCATTTTGCTACTAGCTAGCTGGAGGCTAAGAAAACTACAAACGAATCATCCAAAACTGCAACCAGAAACCAATAACCAAAAATGATGATGTATCAAACTAAATCTATTAAGTTAAAAAGTCGAAGTCATTGTTAAAAAATCAAGTCATCTATAGAAATGATAGAGGTCCCAAAATGAACGGATTTTTGGGTCACTTGCAAATTGGTAAGTCCAATAAATAATCATTTCGAGGTGAGCCATGAAACTCAGTGGCCTCAGTGAGTCAGTATCTCTATTGATGATTTGAATGTCTTTGGGTGTCTTTCAAAATTTTATTTCAAAAAAATCTGAGATTCTCAACAGTTAATTACGAAAAATTTGGTGAGTATATCGGTTAAAATCTAGAAACTCCAGATATATCAAATTGCCTCTATACACTATAAATATCAAAGTATTTATTAAGATAAGGGACTAATGCCAAAGTTTAGATCTACTCTTTAATTGTTGACTGTGACTAATTTGGACATCGGAACAATCATTGTTGGAGAGTTTCCAGCGACCTTCTTCACGGTTTTTTTCCTTGCAAATTGATTATCAAGATGACCTGGCATATTTAATTTTGAGGAGCCTCTCGCACCGAAGTTGATGGTGAAGCGGGTTTATATAGTTGTTGGTATTTTCATTGATATCTCCCTGCCTCTTTTCCATTTATCTAGGAGGTTTCCAATAGTCATCTATCCATACTTGTTTAAACCACAAAAGTGGTGACGCCTAGAGATCATATTAGGGGACATATAGCTTCACTCTAGGCAAAATTGTGTTGTCCTTCGATTGGAGGACATCTTAATATGATCTTTACAAAACCTCCATATCATGGTGAAGCTTCAATATCAACTGGCAAATGCCAGCCTGCCATTAGGGGTAGGAAGAAGTAAAGAGGAAACATTATAATCAAGACTATGGAGATGTAGTCTTCTCGATAAAAGACCTAAATGGAGCCTTGACACCCCACAATGAGGTGTTGGTGATCTCAAAAATCCTCGGTGGCTATACCACCCAACATGTCATGGTAAATATGGAAAGTTTAGTAAATATCTTATTCACTCGAGTCTATGATCAAATGAAAAAAGGATAGAAGATGGAGCCATATCTCAAAACACTTATCAGATTCATGGGTGATTGGATCACTCCACTTGACTTGATCGATTTACTTTTAGTAGTTGGAGAAAGCCCCAACTGCACAACAATCAAATCCCAGTTTATGGTAGTATGAACCTACTCACTTACAACGTTATCTTAGGTTGCTCAACTCTAAATCAACTCCACATAGTAATCTCAACTCTTCATTTAATCATAAAATTTTTGACTAAGGATGTCATAGATGATATTTGGGGAGACCAGAGCCTTGTGAGAAAATGTGAGGCAGCCTATTGAGAAGATGATTTTAGCTAAGAAGGTTTGGCAATTGTTAAACTTATCAAATCCATCACCAAGTTAAAAAGGGTGCTTGTAGAGTCCATGGAACAACTCATCAACTTCATTATTACTGAAGGTTCGGGGAGAATGCTCAAGCTTGGGGTGAATCTCTTTGAACCCCTATGCATGAAGTTGGGATAATTCTTACAAGAAAGCTAGGACATTTTTGTCTAGACCCCATAAGATATACATAGCATAGATCCTTCGGTTGAATAATACAAGCTTGTCATAACTAAGAACCATAAATTGGTCAAATAAAAGAAAAAGACGCTTCACCTCCGAACATCAAAGAGCCATACAAGGGTGCTAGATAAGTTTCTTAATGTAGGTTTTATCAGAGAGGTTCAATATCTTGAGTGGTTGGCCAATGTGGTGTTGCTAAAGAAAGCCAACAGGGAGAATGTGTGTTGACTTCATTGATTTAAATAAGATTTTCCTAATGGCTAACTACCCACTATCAAATATAGATTAGCTAGTTGATTCCACCTTGGGACACCAGTTCCTTAGTTTCCTAGATGCCTTCTCAGATTATCACTAGATCTAGATGCACCCCAAAGATAAGGAAAAGACAATATTTGTCACTAACCAAAGTACCTTTTGTTATGTAGTTATGCCATTTGGACTAAAAAATATAAGGACAACATACCAAAGAATGGTGAATCGGGTCTTTGAATTTCAGCTTGGTAGGAATGTGGAGGCATATGTCAATAACATGTTGGTCAAAAACCTCCAAACTAATAAACACCTCAGGGATTTAAAAGAAACTTTCAAAACATTTAGGAAAGTCAAGATAAAGTTAAATCCAAAGAACTGCACCTTTGGAGTAGGCTTCAGAAATTCCTTGGCTATAATGGTCTCGAAATGAGGGATCGAAGCAAATTTGTAGAAGAGGAAGCAGTTCTACTAATGAAACTACTAAGCTCTATCAAAGATATGCATGCAGAGGCTCATATATTGCCTAGTAGCTTTATACCATTTTCTATTCATATTCAGAGAGAAGTGTTTACCTTTCTTTAAAGGACTCAAATAGGGCTCTAGTTTTCCATTGGACAAAAGAATGATAGCGAGCCTTTGAGAACCTCAAATAGTACTTCTCAAAGCCTCCCTTGCTGGTTAGGCCTGAATGAAATGAGCTACTACCCTTACTTTATGTAACAACATCTGAACCAACAATTAGTTTTATAGCAATTAGTGTCAAAAATGTAAAACAACATGTTATATATTTGTAGTAGAAAATACATATTTTGCAAACCTTGAAATATATAATTTTATCATTAAGTCCCTAAAATTTGAAAAAATATGATTAAATTTAATTTTAAAGAGTAAAGCAATAATTTTCTCAAAAATACAAATTTAAGACTTTTAAAAGCACGAGAAGGCTGATTGGAGCATGGTACCTTTGCAAATAAAGTTCTCAAACATTGTGAAATGGCATAAGGGTTCAAATCATAGAGTTTGACCAATTAATTTGGTTTGAGTCTAGGCTTTAAGGACTAAAAAGGTGGATATCTACAGATGCCTCTCTCTTGGTGAGATGCTAAAGTATAGCATGAGTCAAGGGTAAATTAATAGCCACCTTTGAGAATGAACTGATTGACTAACTGACTGACTTACTAGCTTTGAAAAGGGTTAAGAGGTTGATTTAACATATTGAGAGTTTCAGACTAATGTAGGAGCTCATAAGCTTGCATGTGATTGTCACACACATAAGGAGAAGAAGCAGGGGGTTGATAGAGATACACCAAGAATATAATATTTTCTTATGGTTCAAGAAACTATCACTATTTTTATATGGGGTATCAACTTTTGAAGTTGCTAAACTAGTCAAAGTTTGAGCAAATCAAGCAGTTTTAAGATTTTGGCTCAATTTTTTTTGAAGCATTAAGGTAGTAATGGAGAGAATGCATGCATATTGAGGTGATGCAAATGCAATAATGACTCCAGGGAATACAAAATTTTGGATGTAGAAAACAAAAGGTTATCAACCACTGGTTAGGCTAAGGGGTCTTTCTTGCAAATGGGAATTATAAACCACCTTGACCCTTATTAAGTGGAGGTTTTAAAAAAATATGTCCTAAGTCGGTGTTACTTTCTAACTAAAAAAAAAACACATAGTAGGACATGATTGAAGGTCCTGCAAAAAAAAAGTTGTGGGAGTTTTTTTTTTCCATCGAGAGTTGGAGCATTTCAGGTGTCAAGTTCTTGGAACACGATTTCTTTCCTCGCTTGCCACAAACTTGGAGAACATCTTTTCTCTTGCAGGTTAGATTCCTAGTGCTTGAATTTTTTATTTTTGCATATTGTAGACTTGGAGTGCAAATTTTATTTTTGGCGCTAGGTCCTTAGTGCATGGATTTTTTTTTGGGGGTCACGTGTATGTCTTGGGGTGTGTGGGCATGGGTAAGAGGAATTATGGTCAAGGTCCCCTTCCCCATACTCTTCTCCTTAGTTTTTGTGCGTCCATCTTTTCTTAAATCCTTCGAGATCTCTTCTTCTTCATTTATTTTTTGGCTGAGGTTCCCTCTTCTTCTTTCTCCTACCTATTGTTTCTTATTCTTCCTACTCATTCTTCATGGATGAGGATATTTGGTTTGGTCTTGTCAATGAGTAAATGGCTTCAATTGGCAATGGAGGTGATAGTAGAACTTATGAATGTCCTCACCAGTAAATGGCGAATAGTGGTTTGCCTCTATCTCGAGATTAGTAAAATAATTAGTTAATTAGTTAGTAAACCATTTTTTTTTTCAATTGTTGAATTATCTGAATCATTGGTCCCTAATTCTTGATTTTGCACTCTACTCAATTGGCACAAAGAAAATTTTTTTTGAGAACATTGGCCTCATCTTTTCTTTTGTGGTGCCAACATTTTGGAGATAATTTCATATTCTAGGCACCACACTTCTAATGCTTAGAATTTTTTTGTGCCAAAATTTTGAACTTTGGGTGCCAACTTTCTGGTGCTCGAATTACTTTTTTTTGGTGCCAAAATTTTGGCACCTTTTAAATCTCGGGCGCCAAGCTTCTAGCACCTATAATTTTTCTTTTCTTTTTTATTTTTTTTGAAGGAACTGATTGGCCCGTGCTGCCACCCTCTCCCCTTTTTATCCATTCTTTTTTCTCCTTTTTTAGGGATCAATGTGGGATTGATCTCATTTTTGGTGGTTTTATGTGATCAAATAGTTTAATATTTTTTTGTTGTTTTAGCAAGAAGGATTGATCAAGTTGGTTTTGATCGCTTTTTGTGTATGGAGTCCATGGAGCTCCTTCTTGGCTTGATGGTGAGTTTAGCGGAGAGATGTGATTCTTCGTGTTGTACCTTAATCTTGAGATGTGGGGAGATGTCAATCATCCTTCAGGATATGGTGTATTTAATTGGATTACCAGTAATCGGCCTTTCTATTGTGTCTCAACTCAATGTTCTTGGTGTGAAGATTTTTGTTGGTATCTTTGAGGCCAGCATCCTAGGGGATCACCCACATGTTCCTTTGAGATGGCTTTGTAACACAATGGTCCTCCTCACTCTTCTCCATATGATAGTCATACTTAGGAGCTGATTGTTGTTGATTATCAAGGCCCAGAGATAGACCACCAATTGATTACATTCTTATTGTATTTTGTGGGTGGAGTGCTATTTTTCACTGTGATTGCAAATGTGAGTTTATGCCTCTTTTCTCTTGTAGTAGACCCTAAGGTAGTTGGGTTATACTCCTAGGGCTTGGCTGCATTATGTCATCTATCATCACATAGCCCAGTGTGCAGTGGCTCACCAAATATGTATGAATTTTTCTCTTTCCTACAATTGTAGGCCTTTGAGTGCTTCCTGATATTTAGGCCCATTCCATTGATGGAACATTATCTTTTTTTTTTCTCGAAGTTCACTGGATCAGGGGGCACTTTTGTTCTTCAATGGTTTAGGGTGATGGACACCTTAGCTGTGGATCTTTTGAGAGCCTTCAAAAGTATCGGGTCATCTTTTTAATCTACATTCTACTCTTACTATTTATCTTGATTTGAGCCCCTCTTTTATAGATCAAATGGTGTTCATACTCTAAGTGGTATGATCTTTTGAAGACACATAGCCACACCCTTTTCTATTAGGATGTGCTGATGATATGTCTTTTTTTGGTTGCACCACATTTTGTGAGCTGCATGGCTCGCCAGTTCTAGTTGCATCCTTGCATTCCTCTTGTCTCACAAGAGAGCTTTTCCTCCTCTGACAAAGGACCTATGCATGCTCATTGGCTTATGAGATTTGGGTGAGGGGAGGCACAAAAGTTTGAGAGATGGGTGCTAAGCAAGCTGCTGTATACAGGAGATGGCATCAATTGACTTTTTGGAGTAAGTAGCAGTTCCACTCTTTACCCTTCCTTAGTACCTTAGACATATACATCAGAGGCTACTGGGCTCCTACTAAGGTATTATTTTATTCTTTTGCATCCCGCGCACTCCCCACCTCCTCTTCTTTCTTATTGTTGATACCAAATGCTCTCTTTTCTTTAGACTCTGACTACTCTTACTCAAGTGATGCTCCCTTAGAGCTTTAAGGTATAGAAGTGATGAACTTCAAAGTGGTTGTGGAGAGCTTGGAATAGTAGAGAGATGAACTGATAGCTGATTTAGATCAGGTGGTAAGTTTTTTCCTCATATTTTTTTTTCTTTTCTCTTTATTATTATTATCACCATGCTTCACATTCTTTTCTAGTATCAAAAGTGCACCATCTTATGAGTTTCTTCTTCTGGTAATCACAATCCTGATGAGAGCAAAGTGGACCAAGATGACTGTGTTGCTAGGGTATTCCTCTCTCTCTTTGTCTATTTTGTTATAGGACTTCTGATGATCCTTTTTGGGGATCTCGAAGTTGAGATTGCAAATCTAAGGTCACAACTAGCAATATTTGAGTGTTACTGAAATAATTAGCACATTATGTTCGAACGAGATCACAAAGCTTTTAACCTTCTTAAAGTGAGCCATTTAGGTTCCAGTTCTTTGTCTTTGCACTTGACTTGTTGCCACTTCTATGTAGGTTTTGAGACTGTATACTCCTTCAATCATCAAGAATGAGGTATTCTCACCCATTTGATATAATTTTTCTTTTTATTTGATGTATTTATGCTTGTATCTTGTACTTTTGAAGAAGTAATGGTTAAGTAGCACCTTTATTTATATAAGAAAGAAAATGGATCTTGTCTCTTTTTATTTTTAGATAAATTCATCCATTCTCCTTAGATGCAATTCTCTACTTAATTGGATCAGCCTGAGCTTTAGAAATTTTATCTCAGATTGTGGGTAGTTGACCAACTAGACTTTCTTCCATCCCTTGCTCTAAGTATGATGTTTTCTTTAGCAACTCATTTCAAATGGTTGGTCTATTTCTACCATCCTCTCATAATTAGTTGGCCCTTCCTGACTTGGCTTTAGCTTTCAGATGCCTCTTGACCTCAATATCCAAGATTCACATACCTTTAGATGCCATCTAGTCTTACTCCTTAGGTAGGTTTTCTTAGTTAGTAAGGCATGAGACTGGATAAGTTCTCCTAATTTCAGCATGTGATCTAATTTTCTCTCCTTTTTCTTTCCTTTCTTTCTTCCTTTCTTTGCTTCCCACTTTTTTTATTGGCAATCCCATTCCTCTTTTGAGGATCTAAAGTTTGCAAACTTGCAAATGTAAATTGATTCTTACTTTTTGAGTTAGCCTCTCTTGACTTATAACACCGAGTCCCCTATCTCAAATTTGTTCTCGATCATCTTTTTCTAGTAGAATTAGATAGTCCCTATTGGTAAGTTTGTGCATGATTGCCATAACTTGAATAGATGTTTAGCAAATGCATGGATTGACCTTAGTCTGAATAGATGATTAATGAGTTCTTAGACTAGCCTTAGTGCGAATAGACATTCAACAAATTCATAGGCTGACCTTAGTTTGAATAGATTGTCCGTAAGCTCACAAGCTGATTTTAATTTGATTAGACTTTTAGTTGGCTTCCAAATTGCTTAAGTCCAAAAAAATGGCTTTTGAATGAGCCTGTGAACTAGACCTAAGTCAAAATTGACCTTTTGGTGAGTTTGCGAGATGGTCTTAGGTTAGTGGTGATTGTGTGAAAATTGAGGTCAAATCCTTTTTTTTGCTGGATGGATCCTTTTTTTTGATGAACAACTTTTTTATTCTTTTTTATTTATTTATTTATTCTTTCCTCCCATGTCTTTCTTCCTTCTCACAAAGCCCTAGCTCCCTTATTTTCTTCTTGGTTGCATGATGGCAAGACAAGGTTTGATCGAGTCTTTAGCATCTTCCAGTTTGTGGTAGATCTGGCTATTCTCGGCCGGATTTGGCCTCGATAATTGGCAAGCAATGACATGTTTGAGTGATAAGGGAGAGATGGTAAGCTACCGGGGAAGATTGAGATCAATGAATAGGGGAAGTGCAAGTAGGGCACGACATGGTCGGGTCAGATCATGATAAGATGGGCGGTGATCTGTTGAGTTTTAGGTGTCTCGAACTCAAATTAGAGTTTGAGTTAAGGTAGGAACCCAAAGTTGGATTTAGATTTATGATTGGTTTGTAATATTAGGAGTTATAATTAGAGTAAAACTCAGACTCAATAAGGATATATAAATATACTATAATATATAGGGCTTATGAGTGAGGTAGTATTGAGGTTGAACTAGAGAGAAATAGAGAGAATAGAGAGAAGAGAAAGAGAGAGAGTGTCAGCTCTCATGTGTGGATCTTTCTAATGCTTCTCGGTGGTCTCTCGTGGTAGTTCCTCGTGGTGCTCTCTTGGAGATTCTCTCTGAAGGTGGAAGCATTGCCGAGGCTTGGTGAAAAAGTTTAGTTGAGTAAGAAAGAGTGAAGGCTTTCTTGTAGACTCTTGTAAAAGCCTTTATCTTTTGATTAGTGGACCTTTCGCTGCCTTATCTTGTTATTTTCTTTTATCTTATATTACTTCTCATTTCTTGTGTTGTTTGAGAATAAGGTGATTCATGAATCTTCCGTTGTGAATCCCAACAATTGGTATTAGAGCTTAGGAGCAAACAACCAAGATGGCAAAGTCCTTACTGGAGGTGGAGAAGTTTGATGACAAGATAAATTTTGCCTTATGGCAAAAGAAGATAAAAGCGATTCTTACTTTTCAAAGTCTACAAAAGACATTAGAGGGAAAAGAAAAGAGGCCGGCCAAGATAAGCGATGAAGACTGGGAGGAGATAGATCAAAAGGGATTTAATTATTCTAAGTCTGATTGATGAGGTTTTATACAATGTCGTTGACGAAGAGATGATGATGGATATCTGGATAAAACTTGAGAAGTTGTACATGTCAAAAAGTCTCACGAACAAGTTCTATCTGAAACAACAGTTGTACGGACTGTGTATGAGCAAAGGTATAACTATATTACATCGCCTAAATACTTTTAATAAGATTATCAATGATTTGCTGAAAGTTGATGTGAAGTTTGAAGAGGACGATAAGGCACTGATTCTCCTGATGTCTCTTCCTACTTCGTATGATCATATTGTGACCACAATTCTTTATGGTAAAGAAACTCTCAAGATGGAAGATGTGACAACTAGTTTTCTTTCTAATGAGAGAAGGAGAAACTCCAACATTAATATGGAGTTTGGTGAAGGATTGGTGGCTCACGAAAAAGGAAGATTAAGAGAACTTAGAGAAGGCAAGCAATGGTCCAAATCAAAATTGAAGGCGAAAGTACAATGTTATTCATATAAGAAGTATGACCACATTAGGCAATATTGCCCTGAACGTGGAAAGATTGAGTCCTCCAATATGACGATGGCAATAGCAAATGATACTTCTGAGAATAGTGTAGATGGAGATGTTCTTGCTGTATCTGCAGAAATCGGCACTTTTGGTAAGTGGATTTTAAATTCTGGTAGTTCTTATCATATTTGCTCCAAGAAGGATGGGTTTACTTCTTATGAGGAGAATAAGAAGAAAAGTACTATTTGGTTGGGCGATAACTCAGCCTGTGAGATCGTCGGTGTGGGAATAGTCAAAATCCAGATATTTGATGGAGCGATTTGTACTCTTACTGGGGTGAGGCATGTCCCCAAGATGCGAAGGAATCTAATTTCACTTGGTGTACTGGACTTAAAAGGTTGTAATTATTCAGCAAGAGATGGAGTTATGAAGGTGACACGTGGTATTAGAATCCTGATGAAAGGTGAGAAGTACGGTAATGTTTATCGATTAATAGGGAACACCATTACAGGTGGAGTTTCGATGGCTATAGTAGTGAAGGGGAAGCATGATACTTGGAGTAATTTAATGGGAGATAAATGTTCTCCTCAAATTACTTTTACTACAACAGCAGACATAGGTCATCCGAAAAGCTTCCAAAAGTATAAGACTGCAGGCATGAAGAGCAAATTCCAGGTTGGCTCGAGCTCGCATCTTGCGATTAGCTGAATAAGCTAGTAGCCCAGGGGCAGAGGTTGGATGAGAGATGATGGTTGAATATTTGTGATGGTGGCACACCCGAGTTCAATCTAAGGTGTAGATTGTTGAGTTTTAGATGTCTTGAAGTTGAATTAGAGTTTGAGTTAAAGTAAAAATCTAAAGTTAGATTTAGATTTTTGATTGATTTGTAATATTAGGAGTTGTAATTAGAGTAAAACTTAGACTCAATAAGGGTCTATAAATATACTATAATACATAGGGCTTA
This sequence comes from Trichopus zeylanicus subsp. travancoricus, assembly GCA_005019695.1. Taxonomy (NCBI): domain Eukaryota; kingdom Viridiplantae; phylum Streptophyta; class Magnoliopsida; order Dioscoreales; family Dioscoreaceae; genus Trichopus; species Trichopus zeylanicus. Next base: position 612,844 of record RXID01014382.1, read on the forward strand.
AGAGTAGCATAGTATTGAGGTTGAACTAGAGAGAAATAGAGAAAGAGAAATAAAGAGAATAGATAGAAGAGAAAGAGAGAGAGTGTCGGCTCTCGTGTGTGAGTCTTTCTAGTGCTTCTCGGTGGTCTCTCGTGGTGGTTCCTCGTGGTGCTCTCTTGGAGATTCTCTCTAAATGTGGAGGCATTGCCGAGGCTTGGTGAAAGAGTTTAGTTGAGTAAAAAAGAGTGAAGTCTTTCTTGTAGACTTTTGTAAAAGCCTTTATCTTTTGATAGTGGATCTCTTGCTGCCTTATCTTGTTATTTTCTTTTTTCTTATATTACTTCTCGTTTCTTGTGTTATTTGAGAATAAGGTGATTCGTGAATCTTTTGCTATGAATCCCAATAGTGATCCTCAATTGTTTGGCAAAGTTAGAGAGGGCTGCGGCAAGGCGGTCGATTGGGCCGGCGTACTTGTGGGTTCGTTAGAGCTCTTTCCACCAGTGGTCGGTGGGACAAAGGTTGAGGCCATTGCAACCTTTGTTCGATGAGGCACCGTCAAAAAGGATGGGTGGTCCTCCGCATGTGGTTGTGGAGTGAGACGGCAGCTAGTGGCCAATCCGGTGCAGGGAGGTGACACTGCTCGTGATGGAGGTGCAGCCTGAGATGGTGCAGGGGCCGGAGTCATGGGCGGCACTACTCTCCACTGATGTGCGGCTAGAGATGACACAAAGGCCTCTATCTGTGATGGTCCTTAGCATGGAGGTTCACCCAAAGGTGATGTAGAGACCAAACTAGTAAGCGGTGATGCTCAGCTTGGAGGTTTGGCTAGTCAGTGTAGGAGATGGCATGGCATGATGCGGACGCAGGTATGACCTCTAGAATTTTGGCCAGCTGCATTTAGGCGAGTAGAGAACTAGGTGCCATGAGCTACAGTGCCCCTTCCCAGTTCTATTGGCGAGCCATACACGCCATTGTAGATGTGCTCATGCTGGCTCCAGCCAGAAGCATCAGCATACTGGAGGATTCAGCTACAAGCTGCTTGGATGCTTCCCTTGAGAGCCGCAGGTAGTGATGTGCAATGGCACAACCATGTGAGGCCGAGATCAGTGCAAGGGAGCTTGGAATAGGCGACTATAGCAACAAACATGGAGGGGGACTTCTCAAGAGGACAAGCTAGAGAAGAAGAAGAATAGAGTCAAAAAGGAAGGAGAAGGTTGAGAAGGTACCCTTTTTTTCTATTCTTGTTCTACTTCCAATCTCCCTTTTTCAATATGGCTTCTTGATCCTCTTGCTTCTGTTTTTTACTTGTAGGTTTTCAATTTTGTAGACTCAAAAAGATTCAAAATCAAATCTTTAATTAGATCAATTTTGGAATGATCGTGGGACTATGATATTTTGATTGGATTGATTTTTTATTTTTTTTATTGTATGTAATCCTCCGAATTTATTTCTTGATGAAAAAATTTAAATTTTGTACCATTTCTAAATGATAAATTTTCAAAGGATACTCATAAATTTTTCAGAAAAATTTGAATTAAAAATATAATTTTGTAAACTCCAGGGGTCTTTTGCAAAAAAGACCTATTTATAAAATTTATTTATTCTAGTGACCAATTTACAAAGATTTTATATTTCTCATTTTGGTCTAGATATTTGATGAATTTTGGGTTAAAATATCTAGTCCACTCAAGTCACTTTAGTTTGAACCCAAAATTTCAACAATTCAAGTCTAAATTAAACTCAATTTTTGGTCAAATTTGACCACGATTCAAATCCAACTAAGATATGCATTTGAGTCATAATTTAGTGGTATTTAAGTTTCAACTTGGTTCATATTTTGATAAAATTCAATTTTGGCAAAAATCACTTCAAACAGACTACCGTCTGTATACCTTCTTCTCAAGTTATAATGAGAGGAGAGGGTATCAATAATTTTTTGGTATCTGGCCTCTGTGTTAATATTCTAAGAGTTGGCTATATTTGCCATGTAAGAAAAGATTTGATCTGTCATATCAATGCAGATTTGATTATCATAAAAAATGGACTTAAATTACTATCTAGAAGTAAATTACCATTTGAGAGTGGACTTATTGGACTTAATTTATTATGTGATAATAGACTTAATTTATTATGTGATAATAGACTTAATTTGCTATGAGACAGTAGACTTAGTTTACCACATGGAGTAGTCTTGAGTTGTCACATAGGGTGAATTTGAGTTGCCATGTAAAAGTAGATTTAATTTGCCACATAAACGTGGACTTAATTCTACCATGTGGGAGTATATTCAGTGTGCCATGGACTTAATTTGTTACAAGAGAGTAGATTTAATTTATCACATAGAATGACCTTGAATTATCATAGAAAGTAGACTTGATTTGTCATAATGAATACTGAAGTTATCATAAAGAGTGAACTTAAGTTGTCACAATGAGTGGACTTGAGTTACCACAATAAGTGGACTTAATTTATCACAATGAGTGGACTTGAGTTACCATAATAAGTGGACTTGATTTGTCATAATAAGTGGATTTGATTTATCGCAATGAGTAGACTTGATTTGCCACAATAAGTGAACTTGAGATGCCACAATAAATGAGTTTGAGTTGTCATAATGAGTAGATTTAAGTTGCCGTAATAAGTGGACTTAATTTTTCACAATGAGTGAACTTGAGTTACTATAATAAGTGAACTTGATTTGCTATAAGAAGTGAGTTTGGTGTGCTACGAGGAGTAGATTTGATTTGCCATAAGGAGTAGATCTAGTTTGCCACAAGAAGTAGACTTGAGTTATCACAATGAGTGAACTTGATTTACCATAAGGAGTGGACTTGATTTGTCATAAGAAGTGAATCTGATTTGCCATAAGGAGTGAATTGAATTGGCATAATGAGTGGATTTGTTTGCCATAATGAGTGGACTTAATTTACTACAATGAGTGGACTTAAGTTAGCATAATAAGTGGACTTGATTTATCGTAAGAAGTGAACTTGGTGTTTCATAAGGAGTCAATTTAATTTGTCACAAGAAGTGGATCTAGTTTACCATAAGGAGTGAATTTGAGTTGTTACAATGAGTGGATTTGATTTATTGCAAAGAGTGGACTTGATTTACCATAAGAAGTAAATTTGAATTACCATAAGGAGTGGACTTAAGTTGTCACAATGAATAGACTTGATTTGTCATAATGAGAGTAAACTTGAGTGGACTTGAGTGGGGTATGAAATGGACAGAGTTTTGTGTCCATTTTTTGCCTTAGAAAACATAGAGTGCATGTTTGATCAAGTATTTTATTTTGGAAAAGTTGGACATTCTGTCATAGATAAAACATATATACTTTATTTCATTGTTGTTATTGTCCCCAGGGACTTAGGTCTAGTACCTTTTGAGAAATCGGGCATTGATTGGTGGCATATGCCCTTTTTCTTTGTCATCAATTAGCTAGTAGGACTCCCCTTCAAATATCCTTTCAAAGATATAATTGTCTTCTCAATTAGGCTTGAATATACTCTTCTTTCTTTAATTTAGGATTATGGGTCTTCTCAGAACCAAGCCTATTTCTCCCTTTTGGAAGGATCTGAGCTAGACCATCTTGTTGTAGGCCTTGGATATTTATGTATAATACATCTCCATATTTTGTTGAGCTGTGAGTCTAGTTTCATCCAAAGAGTCTAGCTTATCTAAGTGAAGATGAATGTTGTCCTCCTTCATAATTTCTTCTTGTAATGTAATTCTTAGAGAGAGAATTTGTACTTCCAGTGGCAAGACTACCTTGGTCCCAAATACCAATGTGTATGGTATTGATTGGATAGGAGTTTGATGTGCAGTGCAATAAGCCCACAATGCTCCTAGACATTTTTAGTACTAGTCACTCTTATTTTTGATGATAATTTTCTTCAATATCTTGGAAAGGATCTTGTTGAATGTCTCAACAAGGCCATTTATCGTAGCATTGTAAATGAATAAATATCTCCAATCTATCTTGTGATGGGCACAAATTGTCCCACCTTAAGCTTCTGAAAGATAGTCTATTATCAGAAATGATCCTTCAAGGGATGCCAAATTAGTACATGATATTTTTCCAAAAGAAGAAGATAACAGTATCCACTTTTACCTCTTTCAATAGAATTGTCTCCATCCATTGAGAGAAATATTTGATCACTGCTAGTAGGAAGTGGTAATATCTGGAAGAAGATTTCTTGATTGGGCCAATGATATCTACTCCTCATACCTTAAATGGCTACAAGAATACCGTTGGATGTAGAGGATTTGGATGTTGATAGATATAGTCACCATGAACTTGGCATAGGTGACACCTTATTGCATATTTGATGCAAACTCTCACTATCATGGGCCAATAGTAGCCCATATGCTTGATCTTGATTATCATTTTTGGGCATAATTGATAAGCTCCACAAACCCTAAAATACACCTCATACATGACCTCTTTAACTTATTTGTCTAAGAGATAGATTAGAAGTAATTGATTGAAGGACCTTTTATAAAGAGTGCCATTGATAAGCAAAAAATGTGTGGCTCTCTTTCTGAGTTGTATCTATGCTGATTTATCTTTTAGGAGTTCTCTATTTTTGTCCCAGTTGGTGAATAGTATTCTCCAAATTATAGCCTCTCCTATCAGTTTAGATTCAGTATCCTCATATTAGACACTGAAGGCTGAGCTTATCACTTATCTATTATGGACCATGATTAGAATTTCTTATTTATTAGGATTAGCCAGTGACTTGACTAATTTGACTAAGGAATTAGCTTTTATATTGATGGACTAGAAAATTATAGTTATTTGAACATATGAGATTTGCCCCATGAGTTCTTGAGCCTCTTCATGGTATTTTAGGACCTTAGATTTGTCAAATTTATATTCACCTTGGACTTGGTTGATGACCAATTGTGAATCACCAAAGATATATAGGTGAGATATCCCCATGTTGAGGGCTATTACTAGTCTTGCAATTAGGACCTCATATTCAGCGTTATTATTTGTATATGATTTTGAGAGGGAGTAGGAGTATTGTAAGATGTCCTCATTTGGGGTGATGAATATGAGTCCAATGCTTGCTTTGATTTATGGAAGTTTGGCCTAATCCTGGTATGATGGATGATGCCCCATCAAAGTATAACTTGTAGCAGGGTTTCTCTTCTTTGACCAAAAGGATCTCTTCATCAGGGAATTTGCAAGTCAATGGAGAATTGTTCACTACTAGGTGAGTTGCGAGAAAATTAGCGAGGACTTGCCCTTTAATCACTTTTGGAGAGTGCATTTGATATCATATTCCATGAGGATTAAGGCTCATTTAGATAGCCTCCTAGTGAGTACCGGTCTGGTCGTCAAGTATTTTATGGGATCAACCATTGATATTAAAATAACTTGATGAGAGAGCAAATAATGTCTTAGCTTCTTGATTGCAAATATGAGAACCAAACAATAATTTTCGATGGGTTAGTAGTTAGCTTCTGCCTCCACTAGTATTCTACCCAAATACTAGAGTGTATTTTTTTTCCCTCTTCATTATTTTGTGTAAGAAATGCCCCCAGGAATCCTTCTATTACTGCAGAGGATAAAAGGTTTATCAAGTAGGGGTACTGCTAAGACTAGTAGCTTTAAAAGATACTGCTTAACCTCTTTGAAAGCTCATTGGCATTCTTGATCCTAAACGGATGGAGCATCCTTCTTTATCAGTTTAGAGAAAGGCTTGTATTTTCTTGAAAGGAATCTCCTTATGTATGCAAGCTAGCATTAGAATAATCTTAATTACTTTAAATTGCTAAGTGGTGGCATGTCGAAGATGACTTTGATCTTAGATGGATCAATTTCAATCACTCAGTGTCTAATAATCAAATTGAGAAATTTTCTAGATAATACCCCAAAAGCACACTTGATAGGATTCATCTTTAGATTTTTTTTTTAAAGGTGGTCAAAACTACTCTTGGGTCTTACGTATGCTTGTCTTTGGGCTTGGTTTTGACTACCAGGCCATCCACATAGTATTCCATCAATTGGTGTATGAGATTATCAAAAATTTGGGTCATGGTCCTTTGATAAGTGGCACCTACATTTTTGAGCCCAAAACGCATTACCTTATAATAGTAAATGCCAATTGGTGTAGGCCGTATACTTCTCATCATTAGAATGCATCTTGATTTAGTTGTACCTTGAAAAACCATCCATAAAGGAGAATATTTCAAAATCGGTCATATTGTTAATCATGATTTTCATTATTGGCAATGGGAAGTCATCCTCTGGACATACTTTATTCAACTCTTTGTAGTCCATATGTATGCAAATTTAGCAATTCTTCTTGTTGACTGGCATAATGCTTGCCACCTAATGTAGATACTTTTCTTCTCTGATGAAGTTTGTTCAATCAATTTCTTCATTTCTTCTATCCCCTTTTGTTCTAGGTTGAGTTTTATTTTCCTAGGTGTTTGTTTGACAAATGGAAGCTCAGGATTGATGGCTAACTTATAGGCTTTAAGTTTGGCATCTAATCTAGTCATCTCTTTATAGTTCCATGCAAAGCAGTCAATGTACTCTTGGAGCATTGCTTTGAGTTGGATTTGGCTTTCCGCTGATAGTTGTATGCTGATAAAGGTTGGCTTTTAGTCCTCCTCTGAGACTAGGTTAATTTTTATTAGTTTATTAACTATGGCTTGCTCCCTATCCTTGAGGTCTGATGGAACTTCAGTTTGAGGATCATTTTTTTGCTAAGTAGTGTATCATGTGGAGTGATCTTTGGTGAAGATTTATTTGAGGGTGTTTTGACTGCATCATATCCCCTTTCTTCTGGTCTTAATGAGATTTTGCCAAGAACATCACCTTCTTGTGATGTTTGGAGAGTCATGGCTACCTCAGTGCATGTGTCAGAGGGTGTTGATATTGTTTGGTCATCATGAACATCAGATGGAGGTGATGGTGACCATGAGACATATGTCAATGCTTGGAGTAATATAGCCCAATTCTTTGGTATGCTTATTTTCTTTTCTAGGAATGTAAGCATACCCTTGAGATGGATCCCTAGATTCTTGAGGAAATAACTCTCTTTCTTTATTTGTGGATGTCTACAAGCAAATTTCTTGATTATTTAATGAAGTAGATCTGAAAAATATTTAGGCATGACTATTGATTGATGGTCACGATCATCTGCTAGATCCTCAGTTCCTAGGATTTCATGCATGCTTGGGGCACAAGGGATTGCCTTGTAAAATAGTATCTTCTTTTTTTCTTTATATCATAGAAGAATAAAAGAATTCATTAATTCTTCCATGATATTGATGCTCAACTCATCTAATAGCTCAAATAAGCCTTTTGGGACTTTAGTAATAAGGAGAGTATTTTTTATTTGACCTTTGTTATTATCTTCATTAAAAGTGTAGTAACCTAAGTAGATTTATGGGATTTCTTCATCTAAAAAGTTTGAGTCAGTGTTGTTTCCCAAATGAGGAGGGACAAAGATCAGGCTCGCAATCTTCTGTTTTACTTGGTTAATGGAAGTAGACCCCCTATCAACGTGGGATCCATGATAGTGTTTTGTATTATCATAATATACCTCATGAACATCAAAAGGATGTACATCTCTATCAATTTGGTGTTCTTCACCATCCTTGAAGTATTTGATATAGGGTTGATGGCACTATAATATTCTTATGTAGCCATGGCCTCCTTAGTAGTACTTTGTATAACACATCAGTATCGATCACATAAAACTTAACATCTATCATCAACTTGCCCATTTTTAGAGGGATGGTTATGGCTCCCAGAACTCTTTGGCTATTCTGATTAAACTCTTAGACGGTTATAATCTTAGATGACAGGTGGCACACATCCATAGTTGAAGCTCTTAGAGTTCGAAGAGTCATTAAATTGATTGAGAAACCTGGGTCAATCAAGATGTGATTGATCTTGATCTCATCACTATTCCATGTAATGATTTGTTGTGTTCTATTATTCATAGTAGTAGATCGTTATTTATGAATATGATGGTAGGAGTTTGACGTACATACAAGGACTCCTTTGTCTTCTCTTTAGCAATGTATGCTTGATAATTGGCTGGATTATGCAAGATGTGCACAAGTGTATCTCTGAGTTCTTATGACATTATTAGGACTTCATACACACTTAGCATGCAAGGATCTTCTTGAGGTGAGTTGCTATGTTGTATTCCATCATTTTAAGTGCAAGTTCAGCTTGTGAAGGTTATATACCCTTATTTATCTGCTTTTTCTTATTCTTGGGATGTTCTTGTCTCTAGGTGTTGGAGCTTGTCTCGAGGGTAGCACCTTTCCACCTTCGAGTTGTACCTAGTTTGTATTTCTCAGTAAAAAATTTAGTGTCAAGAGACCAATAAGGTTCATCTTCGGAAGCACTATTGAGACTAATCATGCGACACAAAATAGTGAATCCTTGCCCTTGCTTGATAGTTCCTTGGATGTCTTTGAAGGATGTGACTGGTTGATAATTGTCCTATTCAATATTTGAATTAGGCACATGAGACTTCCTTGAAGAGAGATATTCAGAGACTCTTTGGATAAATCCTTCTATTTCATTTGGTAACATTACTTTCTTCAAGACTTTATATTTAGGGCGTTTCTTCTATACATGCTCAAATTGGCTTGATGCGGGGGCAGAATGAGCTTTAGCATTAGCCTATTTGATCCTTTCCTAGAATGTTTGTTTCTTCCTTTGTCACTTACTAGTGTAGGGTCTCTCGAAGTGGTCATAAAGTTATTCTAGCTCAGACATAGAGTCATATTCATCATCCATGCCTTGTGTGCATAATTTCTTTAAAGTTGGTAGAGTGCATCCTTCCAAAAGTTCTAGAACTAGGATCTCACCATACCTAACGGGTTGAGCATTTGTTGGTAGATTTTCTAATGGAGGTTGGGATAGTCACTTATCAGTATTCACCTTAGATGTATGAGACAAGAGCCCATAAACTTAGTTAATTATTTTTGAAAGTGTCTAGAATTTTTGATCCATCCCCAGAGTAAGTGGCACGAGTGATTATTTTAACCTGTAGAGGAGTTGGTATGTGATTTTCTACCATCCATGTAAGGTCTTCAGTGTGGCTTTACCATCTTTACTAGCACCTCTTCCATCTTCTCGATTTTGTCATAGAGTATGGTAGTTATATTTAACATGCTTTCCATGTGGGCAGCCATAGCCTACATATGTTCATCCAACATTTGCATTTGCTTCTTAACAGACTTCATGTTAGTTGTAGTTAATTCTTTCATAGTATCTAATTGTAGTTTGAGTATGTTATAGTCGTATTCATGGGCAAACCATTGTCTAAGATGGTCATCTCGAGAACAATCCTTGGTGAGAACTGTGGGATCTTTCATTCCATCAGCAACATCTCTAATGAATCTATTAGCTTCTTCTCACCTTGCGCCCTAAATTTCGTTGTCACTGAAATAATGGGATGACTTCGATGGCTGTCTTGATTATAGACATCCAATAGTAAAAGTAGCAGCATATGTTGCTACTAGAAGTTCATCCTTCAAGTTCCTAGTATTAGAGCTTTGAAGCAAAACTCTAAGTTCGCTAAAGAGGAACTCCTCAAGAGTTACTTGGTTTCTTTCTCCTTGGACATATTCCTCTAGAGCATTGATGTATTTCTGGATGACCGATATGTTGATGTTGTATTTATCTAGTTGAACCAGCTTCTTCTTCTTGCTTTTGTTTTTTTTATTATTTTAATGCTTTAAGCAAGTGGGGCAGCTTGTTCTGATGAGGCTTCCTTCATCACCATCTTAGGCTCTTTAGAGTTTCTAATCATCTTCTTCATCAACTTCTTTAGCCTTTTTAAAATATGGATATTCCATAAGTGATCTTGTTTGGGAGTATATTGTGTTTCTTCCCCAAAAGGAGTTCAATAAGTGGTTAATGCTTCTCAAACACAATAATATAATTGATATATTTAGTGGGTGTTTCAAATAAGATTGCCTTCTAGAGAGTCAACTTGCCCTCTTGGTACTGCTTTTCAACCTAATCTTTGAATGCAAAGTGATCTTCAATGGTATGATCCAATATTTTATAGTAAGGACAGGAGTTTGAGTGATCCTTCTTATTGACCTCATTTAGCCTTTTGCATTCTGGCAATTTAAGTTCTAATTTTAGAACATCCTAAAATATTTTACCCACTCTCTCTCTTCTAAAATAATATTTCTTTTTGAGCCTTTGCTGGAGATCATTGGATCATTTTACTTTCCCATCCCCTTCAAGAGTTGGTAGTTTCTAAGAATTACCCTTACTCACACTAGGGTTTGGAGGTTTCTTCTATTTAGTTAATATAAATGCTGCTCTTACATTTTCAGAAGGCTCCCCATGCTTCACCTTGTCTTTTTTAGTTTAAAATTTTGTGAAGTAGGTAAGGCTGGTGGGCAAATCCTTTTCAGCTTCTTGACTTATACAATGAGAGCTTGGAAGGTGTGGATAGAAGAAGTGCTTAGATAAGATGTCATTCACTCTCCTCTTATATTGCCAAGAACTAGATTTACCACCTCAAATTGTCTCATGGGTTATTTGCACTTAATACTGAGATTTTTTTCACTGTGTGATATAGTCTAAGATTGATTCATTGTCATACTTTGGAGTCGAGACCAAGTCTGCAATCATCACTTTGTTGCTGACTCCTCTAAACTTGATTTGAAAGCTTTTTTTATTTATGCCCAAGTTTGTATGGATTCTAGTTTCAAATTAGTATACTATTCGAATGCTACTCCCGTCAAGTTTGTTAAAAATTGGTAGAGTAGAAATGAGGGACTATTAGTTGAATCTTCATGTAGAGTTACAAAGTGCGCGATATGTTGTTCATGGTTTCCCATGACATTAAACTACTTGAAGCTAGGCATAGTATAACCTCTTAGATATGGCACTCAGTCATGATGACTATAGTATAGTTTATCAGTATTGTTTATCCTACCCATCTTACTTTCTTGTTTCAACCCTATAGCCATGATTCATTCCACCTGTTGTTATATACATGCTAACAATTTTATATTATTAGGGATCCCTAAAATTGGGGACTGGATATCCCTTATTGATAGAGGAGGTACTTGTGAAGGGTCTATATTTTCATGGATCCCATCCACAAGGGATGCACCTTTTGTTGCCTCTGCAGTTTGAGATGGCTATTGAGATCATTTAAACTTTTTGAGCTTTTACGTCATTTATAACATCATCTCCATCAATTTCATGACTTTTTTTGGGGTATTATTTTTCTCTTTTTCTTATTGTCGTATATATTCTTGCAATGTCTTTATGGTCACTTCTTGATTCGAGCTTTCAGTTATGATCAGACTTCTATTAGGATATGATGATATATGTCTTGAGAGTCAAGTCTGAGTTTTGGGTTGATACTGACCTCTCCCATTAATTAGGTTACCTTATTCAAGAACTTGCTTATGGTTGCTACACCTTCTCTTTGACATGATAGCAAAAATTAATTCATAAGAGCCCTTTCCTCTTGGATTTCTTCATAAGTAAGACTTATTTAGACAGCCTTCCTCTAGAGTTTGGCCAATTGGGGTGTGAGCTCGCAGTCCCTCCTAGAGTTATAGTGAGAAATGACTCTAGGAGTATGGGTGGTCTCCCTTTGCCAGTTCTCATGTGAGTTGTAGCCTTATGATGACTCTTGTGATTTTACTATGCTATTCACCATTTATTATAGTTTTAAGGTAAGACCTTGCCCCTATGATTTGTTTCTACCCTTCTCTAAATTGCTTTATGGATCAAAAGAGTTGGAGGTAGGAATGGTAATGACTAACTTCATTTAAGGTGTAGGCTTCCCAAGTTGGTTGAAAATTCCAACAACACTTTTCCTTTACTTGTGACAATCAAGATGAGTTCTTCATTTGTGCATGTGTGAGAATTTGCTTTTGGTTGCCCCTTTCCAAGAGTTGGGTGAAGGTAGTCAAAGATTGAGTTTTGTTTTAGTCCTAACCTCTAAAAGATTGATATCCTTGCTAGTTGAGATATGGTTTTTGGCTCTTCATCTGAATGACCCTTCTCATTAGGAATGATGATATTGGACCCTTTTTCCCTTGATGGAAGGCAAGAAATAGGCTTATCTTGGATGATAACAACTTCAGTCAGCTGAGGAGTGGGTGTATTCTTGAACTAGACAACCTCAGAGCTAGTTCCGAATTTGATTTGACCTTCAGTTGCTCCTGTGGAATCCATTGACTGAAGTAGATGCATAGCTGATCTTACCCCTGGGATGATGGTATACCTTGGGTGGAGAAGTTCTTTATTGATACCATTTGATACTTTCTTTGGCAAAGGAGAATACAGTTAATTAGTTTTTAATTATAATTTTACTTTATCGATGTCTCTACTGTATTAGCTAGGTTTCTATATTTAGAGGAGAAGTCAAGTCTTATTGGATATGCCAAAATTTGTAGGATTAGTTTCAACAGCTCAAAGTAGCAGAGACCCCATGTAGCAACGTCAATATACAAATCAAAGTATATTTAATTTAAAGTACACTATTGAGTATTGTGAGAATATTGACTTCCAATAGACACAAATCCCTATTGTTAATTACCTCGATGATTGTTAGGAACCTCCTAAAACGAGCAACCTAACTAATAAAATAGAGGCGCAAAAAAAAGAAAAAAACATTCAATTGATTTTAAGAAATGATACATGATTTAAGAGTATATCCTCACTTCACAACTAGAAGATTGTCAAAATAAAATAAAAAGTGACGGTGTTTGACGTGATTTTTACTACAATTAAATTTGATTGAAATATGATTAAATTGAGACTTATATGACATTAAATTATGACTAAATATAGGTGTCAGTCAGACTTAAATTACATTTGACTTTGATCAAAAATTGAGATAAATATGGACCTGAATTCTTAAGCAATTCAAGCCTAATCTAAATGGGTTAATTGGGTAAAATTTTTGGACCAAAATTAGGTCCAAAATTTATCTAAAACTTGGGCCAAAATAATAAAATGTAAGAATTTGTAAATAGGATCTTGGATTAAATAAATCTTCATAAATGAGTCCTTGATTAGATTTTTCTTACAAATAGGTTCTCAGAATAAGATTTTTTACAAAAAAGTCTAATAAAATCCTAAAATTATAATCAGTCCCGTAAAATTTAGAGTTTGTAAATAAATCCCTTAAGAGATCGATTATTGTTATTTGATCCTTATGAAATATAGGATTTGTGAATAAACTCTTCTAAAATTATTTATTTATAAATAAACTCCTAAAATTTTTTAACTTTTGGCAAATAAATCTCTAAAATTTTTTTATTTACAAATAAGTTCAAATTTTATTAAAAAGAGCCCTAAAAATTTTAAAATTTTATAAACAAGTCTTTTTGTTGAAAAATCTTTTAAAATTTATAAAATTATAATTTAGTCCAAATTTTTGAAAAAAATAGCCCTTCTATAACTTTAGTATTTGGGATAAGCACAAATTTTCAAATTTTATCATCCACAAAATAGACTTATCCATATTTCTTTACAAGTTCATCTAAATTCTAGATAAACATATCCATATCCATCTACATCCTCATTCATTATTTAAAATTCAAACAAAAAAAAGATTCATTTCTAGCTCAACTCTATCTCTTCAAACCCTATAAAAATCCATAAATCCTACAAATCAGAAAAAAAAAACAGAAAAAGTGATCAAAGGATTGTGGGAGAGAGAAGATTGGTGAATCTACAAATACAATAGAAAGTCAATGATAGAACACAATCGAGTGAGTTTCAATACTTAGCTTTGTTCATTTTACCCTTCTCTTCTTTACTACCTTTACACTGTAGTCGTGTCCAATTATCCGCCAACACCATTGCTTGCTGCTCGCCCTTGAGCCACCCTCGGTGCCTGAGCCACCGGCCATCATTGCCTCAATTGCCCAATCAGCCTTGTCAGATTTTCCACTTCTCCAGAAATCCTACCACACCGACGCCTGAGCCTCTAGCCATTGCTGCCTATAATTGACGCTAATGTTCAGCTTTTTTATGCATCACCCCTACCTCCTTGCACTTGGCCTCCTCATCGAGGCACCGTTAGGTAGCCAGCGCCGTAGCCTAAACTCCTCTCTGCTCTGTTGTAGCAACCCGGCTTCAGATCGAAGCTATCACATGCTAGATTTGGCCTCGAATCATTGGATTTGGTTGAGAGGCGGGGGACAGGGCTACCCCCACCTTGCTAGAGAAGAGAACTGGCTAGATCTGGCCGAAAATAGTCAAATCCAGCTGAGAAGGGGATTAGGTTTGCTTAGGACCAGTGAAAATTTATGAAGAAAGCCGAAGGAGGGAGCTTTGGCTAAGGGTGAAGAAGAAGCCCAAAAAAAAAGAAGCATAAAAATAAAAAAAAGCTTGTGCTACAAAAAAATAGCCAAAAGAAGAAAAAAAAAGAGTTTTAATCTTGAAATAGAAGAAGAAAGAAGAAAATAAAATTATTATAAAAATAGAAAAATTTGCAAAAAAAAAAAAAAAGAAAAAAGAGCTTTGGACATTGTGGCCACCCATAATCTTTGGCTTAAAGGCGGACTCTTGACAACACTATAGCCACCTGTGCCTCGATGATGGAGATGGTAAATCCATGACCTTGTTGCGATCACCTGTGGCCACTCGAAGATGGGCTCACATCTAAGCCAATCTTCTAACTTGCATCTAAGCTAGCCTTTGAACTTGCACCTAGTCAGCTCTCGAGCTCGCACTAAGTTAGCTTTCACGCTTGCGAGCTAAGCCAACCTTGGGGTTCACATATTTAAAGCTGAACTATAGATCTATTAAAAATTATCAGAATTAGCCAAGGATCTTTAAATCAAATTGATTAATATGAATTAAACTTAGTCACAACTAATGAACAAAGGCCAAGTTGGCTCAAATGGATTTAAATTAGTTAAACAAATGGATTAAAATCCAAATTGAGTTAACTTAATCCAAATAAACTCAGACCCAATTCTAATCAGACTCGAGATGGGTTAATTTAAAATCAAGTTGAATATAGATTAAGCTCAAATCAAATTCCTAATTGGGTTAAATCAAATCCAAATTAGAAAAATTAAGCTCAAAGCCAAGCTAGAACTAAGCTAGACTGAGCCTAAACCAAAGCCAATTTGAACTAAATTAACTTGAACTTGAACTCAAGTCCATCAAGATAAGGATTTGGACTCCATAAAGATCCAACACAAGGTCAAACTCAACTTAAGCTAAATAAAATCAAACTCATACCTAAACTAAATAGGGTTAAACTGAGTCCCATAAGGTATGTTGAACCTTCGGCAACACTCCAAGGGTATGAACAAATGGTGATATTACTACCCTAACTTGAAATAGAATTAGATTGAATAAGAACTAAATGAGATCAAATTAAGTCTCGCTGGGTGCACTACAAAAGTATTTAGAAATATTTCAAAATTATATCTAACTTCATAAGCCGTTGGTGATGCTATCAAATTAAAGAAGTTAATCGCCAACATGCTCGAAGCTCTCAGCCATACTTCAAAGCTATAATAAATCCCATAAACCATTGGTGACATTGCCAAACCAAAGAAGTTAATCATTAACATGCTCAAAGTTGAAGGTTATACTTTAAAGCTATAACCAACCCCATAAGCCATTGGTGATGCTATCAAATCAAAGAATTAATAACTCTATATTCCTGCATGACACAAAGGAGAAAAAAAAGCTATTTTACAAGGTAATCGCTTATGCCCAGAGCATACATAAAATCTTAGGGTCTGAAGATCTAGTAGATATAGTGATCATCAACTGGTAGTCATACCTAAATATTTCTCAGACCAACTTCATCAAATAATCAACAAATTTGGTTATGGATGTCCATAGATGAAGAGAGAGTTGTTTCTTTAGGAATCTATGGGATCCACCCCAATGACGTGGCTATATTCCTAAAAAAGGAAACAAGAATACCAAAGGACTAGGCTATATCACTCGAAATGCCCACATGTATCTCATGGTTACCATTGGATCTCTCTCCAATATTCAAGATAACCAAATGGTATCAGTACCTCTTGATACATGTGCTGAGGTGGCCACAACTTTTCAGACATCACAAGAAGGTGACATCTTTGGTGGGATTTCATTAGAATCAAAACAAAGGGGTCATGATGCAGCCAGACTGCCTTTAGACAAACTTTTGCCAAATCTCACTCAAGATGATTAATCACCAAGCAAAGAAATAATCTTCAAATCAAAAGAAGTTTCACCAGAACTTGAGGACAGGGGGCAAGCCACAATTGATGAAACTTGACCCAGAGCAAAAAGTGATAGAAGAAATGAAGAAACTGCATATAGCAGGCTTCATCAGAGAGGAAAAGAAAAAACCCAGATTGGGTGGCAAGCATCATGCAAGTCAAGAAAAAGAATGGCCAAATCTTCATTTATGTGGACTATAAGGATTTGAATAAAGAATATCTAAAAGATGATTTTCCATTGCTAATAATGAAAATCATGATTGACAACACAATCAACTTCAAAATATTCTCCTTCATGGGTGATTTTTTAGGATATAACCAAATCAAGATGCATCCCGATGTTGAGAAATATACTTCTTTTAGAATACCAATTAACATTTACTACTATAAGGTGATGTCCTTTAGGCTCAAGAATGCAAGCGCCACCTATCAAAGGGCCATGACTTAAATCTTTGATGATACCACACACACTAATTTGTGAATGTTATGTGGATGATTTGGTGGTCAAAACTAAATCCAAAGATAGGCATGTCCAAGACCTAAGAGTGATATTCGACCACCTTAGGAAATATAAGTTAAAGATAAATCCTATGAAGTGTGCTTTTAGGGTGTTATTAGAAAAATTTCTTGGCTTCGTTGTTAGACATTGAGGGATTGAAATCAATCCATCTAATATCAAAGTTATCTTAGATATGCCACTGCCCAACAACTTAAAGCAATTGAGGTCATTCTAAGGCCAACTTGCATACATAAAAAGATTCATTTAAACCTCCCTGGAAAATATAAACCTTTTTCTAAGTTAATAAAGAAAGATACTCTAGTCATCTGGGATCAAGACTGCCAATAGGCCTTTGAAGAGATCAAGCAGTATCTCCTAAAGCCTCCATTCTTTGCCAGCATCCTTCCCTGATAAGCCATTAATCCTCTACATGGTAGCAATGGAAGGATTCCTAGGGACATTTCTTGCAAGAATAATGAAGAGGGTAAAGAAAATACACTCTACTATCTAAGTAGAATGCTAGTGGGGTAGAAAATAACTTCTCTCTCATTGAAAAATATTGTCTGATACTCATATTCACAGTCAAGAAGCTGAGACATTATTTGCTTTCTTATTAAGTCATTCTAATATTAAAAATTGATCCTATAAAGTATCTTATGAATAGGTTGCACTTACTGGGAGGCTAGCAAAATGGGCTTTAATTCTCATGAAATACAATATCAAGTTCACTCCTCAAATGGTGATCAAAAGATAAGCCCTTGCCAATTTTCTTATAACTCATTTGGTACTAGATGATTCTACTCTGAACTATGAGATCTCTGATGAAGAAATTATTTTGGTCGAAGAAGGAGAACCTTATTAGAAATTATACTTTGATGGAGCGTCATCCATTAAACCAGGGATCAAATAAAAGCTTTCACAAATTAAAACAATCATTGGACTTATTTATGTCACTCCAAATGGGGGCATTTTACGATACTCCTATTCTCTCTCAAAACCATACACAAACAATGAAGTTGAATATGAGGCCCTAATTGCAGGACTAAAAATGACCCTCAATATGAAAATATTAAGCCTATATATTTTTGGAGATTCACAACTGGTTATTAGTGAAGTCCAAGGTAAATATAAAGTCCACAAATTTGAGCTCCTAAAATACCTTGAAAAAGCTGAAGAGCTCATAGGACAAATTCCTTATATTCAAATAACTAGGGCTTCTAGTCCATTAATGTGAAAGCTAACTCTTTAGCCAAACTAGCCAAGACACTAGCTGACCCTCATTAAGAAAAAATTCTAATCACATTCTGTAGTAGGTAGGTGATGAACTTAGTCTTCAATATCAAGCACGAGAGGACTGAATCTAAACTAATAGAAGAGGCTACAAATTAGAGAACAATATTCACTAACTATCTCAAAAGTGGAGAACTCCCAAAAGATAGGTCCACACGGACACATCTTAGAAACAGAGCCATGTGCTTTTTGCTTATCAATGACACTTTTTATAGAAAGTCTTTTGATCAACTACTTCTATACTATCTCTCAGATAAAAAGGCTAAGAAATTTTTGTATGAGGTGCATTCTAGAGTCTATAGGGCTCATCAATTGGGTCCAAAAATAATGATGAAGATTAAACGTATGAGCTATTATTGGCCCATGATAGTAGGAGATTGCATCAAATATGTGAGAAGATATCATCTATGCCAAATTGATGGTGAATTCATCCATTAACATCCAAATTCTTTACATCCAACAGTGTCCTCATGGCCATTCAAAGTATGGGGAACAAATATCATCAGTCTAATTGAATCATCTTCTTCCAGAGGTTATCGCTTTATACTAGCAACAACTAATTATTTCTCTTGGTGGGCTGAAGCAATTTCATTGAAGGATATAGAAGCAGATACTACTATTCATTTCCTCTGAGAAAATATCTTATATAGATCTGGTGTCCCTCAAAGGACTATTTTGAATAATAGACTATTCTTTAAAAACTTAAAGTAGGATGATTCACACATTATCATAAGATAGATAGGAGATATTTATCGATCTATAATGTGAGAGCCAACAGGCTCGCTGAGGCATTCAACAAGACTCTTTTCAAGATCTTTAAGAATGTTATTGCCAGGAATAAAAAAGACTAGTACTAATAGCTTTTTGAAGCATTATGGGCTTATTGCACCACATATTAAACCCCTATCTAATTAATGCCATATGCATTGATGTTTGGAGCTGAGGCAATCTTGCCACTGGAAGTGCAAATTTCTCCTCTAAGGATTACCTTCAAAGAGAAAATTATAAAAGAAGACAATGTTCACCTTTGCCTTGATGAGCTAGCTTCTTTAGACTAGACAAGGCTCACAACATGGCAAAATCAGAAAATATATCAATCACAAATGGCTAGGACCTACAATAATATGACTCAACTTAGATCCTTTCAGAAGGGAGAAATGGTCTTAGTCCTAAAAAGACCCATAATCCCAAACTGAAGCAAGAAATATAAGTTTAAGCCTAATTGGAAAGGTCCTTCTATCGTTAAAAGGATAATTTATAAACAAGTCCTTTTTATAGAAAAAATTCCTTAAAAATTATAAAATTATAATTTGGTCTAAATTTTTGAAAAAAATTGCAAACAGTCCCTCTATAACTTTAGTATCCAGGATAAGTACAAATTTTCAAATTTCATCATCCACAACAAACATGCATATCTATAGTTTTTTGCAAGTTCATCTAAATTCTAGATAAGCATATCCATATCTATCTACATCCACATCCATCATTCAAAATTCAAACAAAAAAAGATTCATTTCTAGCCCAACTCTATCTCTTTAAGCCCTATAAAAACATGTAGAACCTGCAAATCAGAAAAAAAAAACTAGAAAAAAGAGATCAAAGGACTATGGGAGAGAGAAGATCAGTGAATCTGTAGATACAATAGAAAGTCAAAGATAGAACACAATGGGTGAATTTTGACACTTAGCTTTGTTCATTTCACCTTTCTCTTCTTTGTTGCCTTTGCACTGCAGTCGTGTCCAATTATCTGCCACCACCAACATTCACTGCCCACTCATGAGCCACCCTTGGTGCTCGAGCCACTGGCCATCGCTGCCTCAGCTACCTGATTAGCCTCATCGGATCTTCCACTTCACCGAAAACCCTACCGCATCAGCACTTGAGCCGCTAGCCATTGCTACCTACAGTTGACGCTAGTGTCCAGCCTTTTTGTGCATTGCCTTTCCTCCCAATACTTGGCCTTCTCATAGGGGTTGTGTCAGGTGGCTAATGACGTAGCCCTACCTCCTCCCCACTCTGCTGTAGCTGCCCCATGTCAAATCGAAGCCACCACAGGATGGATCCAGCCTCGAATCGCCGAATCTGACTGAGAGGCAGGGGATAGGGCTTCCCCTACCTCATTGGAGAAGAGAACAGGCCAAATCTAGGTGAGAAGGGGATTGAGCCCCTTCGAGCCTAGTGAAATTTTGTGAAGAAAGCCAAAGGAGGGAGCTTTGGCTTAAGAGTGAAGAAGAAACCCAAAAAATAAAGAAAGAAGTATAAAGAAAAGCTTGTGCTGGAAAAAAAATCCGGCAAAAAAAAAAGAATTTTAAGCTTAAGATAGAATAAGAAAAAAGAACAAAAAAAAAATAAAAAAATTGTTATAAAAAAATAAAAATTAGCATAATGGTAGACTCTCGATAACATCATAGACACCCATAGTCCTTGGTAATGAAGATAGTGAATCCATGACTATGCTACGGCCACCCATGGCCCCTCGAAGATGGTAGACTCTCGACATTGTCCATAACTAACCGCAACCCCTTGAAGATGGCAGATCTCGATCATCATAAACTAACCTTTGGGCTCACACGTAACCAGCCTTCAGGCTCACACTCAGCTAGCATTCGGGCTCCCATCCAAGCAGCCTTTGGTCTCACCCTTAGCCAACTTTTGAGCTCTCATCTCAGCTAGTCTTTGGGCTCACACCTAAGCTAGCCTTCAAGCTCACACTTAGCCAGCCTTCTGGCTCGCACCCCAGCTAGCCTTTAGGCTCACACTCCACTAGATTTTGGGCTCACATCCAAGTCAACTTTTGGGCTCATCCTTAGCCAACCTTCATGCTTGCACCAAGCCAATCTTCGGGTTCACACCCAAGCTATCCTTAGGACTCACACTAAACCACCCTTCAGGCTCGCATCAAGGCCAACTTTTGGCCTCGCACTCAGCTAGCCTTCGAGCTCCCATCTACGCTAGCCCTTAGACTTACACTAAGCTAGCCTTTGGGCTAGCATCCAAGCCAACCTTTGGGCTCACACTCAGCTAGCCTTCGGGCTTGCATCCTAGCTAGTCTTTGGGCTCGCACTTAGCTTGCCTTTAGGCTTGCACTTAGTTATCCTTTGGACTCACACTCAGTTAGACTTTGGGCTCGCACCTTGGCTAGCCTTTGGGCTTACATCTAAGCTAGTGTTCAGACTCGTACTAAGTCAACCCTCCGGCTCCTATTAAGCCAACTTTTGAGCTCACAAATTAAGCCAACATTCAGATTCACATATTTGAATTCAAACTATGGGTCCATCTAAAATCACCTTAAACATCTAATGATCCTCAAATCAAATTAATTAATATGAATTAAACTCAGTCACAACTAATGAACAAAGGCCAAATTAACTTAAATGGACTTAAATTAGTCAAACAAATGGACTAAAATCTAAATCAAACTAGACTTCTAAAATCCAAATTGAGTTAGCTTAATCCAAATAAACTCAGACACAATTCTAATCAAACTTGAGATAGGTTAATTTAAAATCAAGTTGAATCTAGATTAAGCTCAAATCAAATCCCTAATTGGGTTAAATCAAGTTCAAACTAGAAAAGTTAAGCTCAAAGTTAAGTAAGAAGTAAGCCAGACTGAGCCTGAACCAAAGCCAATTAAACTAAGTTGACTTGAACTTGAATTGAAGTCCATCAAGATAAGGATCTAGACTCAATAACGATCTAACACAAGGTTGAACTCGATTCAAGCTAAATGAAGTCAAACTTAAACTTAAACCAAATGGGGTCAAACTGAGTCCTAGTGGGTGTGCTAAACCTTTGGTAATACACTGAGGTTATGAATAAATGGTGATGTTACCACCCTAATTTGAACCAAAATTAGTTTGAATAAGAATTAAATGAGGTCAAACTGAGTTTCACTAGGTGTATTACAAAAGTATTTAACAATATTTCAAAGTTGTATCCAACTCTATAAGTCATTGGTGACTTTGCCACACTTCAAAGCTATACCATCCCCATAAACTGTTGGTGATACTGATAACCCAAAGAAATTAATCGCCAACATGCTTAAAGTAGTTGGTCATATCTCAAAGCTATACCCAACCCTATAAGCCGTTGGCGATACTGACAAATCAAAGAAGTTAATCATCAATATGCTCCAAGCTGTTGGCCACACTTTAAAGCTATAAATAACCCTCTAAGTCATTGGTGATGCTACCAAATCAATAAGTCAACCAATAATATGCTTAAAGCTGTTGACCCCACTTCAAACTAGTCAACCCCAGAAGTAGTTGATGACGTACCCTTTCATGCTAACCAATCCCAAAAGCAGCTGACAATGCATATTCAAGCTATACCCAATCTTATAAGCTGTTGGTGACATTACTCAAAACTAAAAAAGTTATCACTTGTGCCTTATTAACTATGAAAATACCTCAAGGTTAAAGGAGTTATTGCCAATATCCTATTGGCTAATAGAAATAGTCCAACCCAAATGGAATTATTGCCCATGTCCTATTGACTAACAGAAATACTCCAACCCAAACGGAGTTATCACCCATGTCCTATCAGTTAATGAAAACACTCTAACCCAAACGAAGTTATAGTTTATGCCTTATCGACTATGAAAATACTTCAACAAAATCAAAAAAATTATCACTAATGTCTTATTGGCTAACAAAAATACTTTAAATCATCACCGATGCTCAAAACTATTGGAAGCACTTCAAGCTTTTTCCATTTTCTTCCACGATTTGGGCTAGACACCACATGGTCTAGCATGGGAGAAGTGGGACAGTAGTATGTCAAAACTTTTTCTCTACTCTTTCTTTGTTTATTTTATGTTTTTCACATTGAAATTCATTATAAAGTGAGGGCATGCCCTTGCTTAAGCCGTATACCATCCTTCTTAAATTAATCAAATAATACTTTCTTCTTTTCTTTCTTGTATCTCTATTTTATTAGTTAGCTTTCTCACTTTAGAAGATTTTTGATAACTATCAGGGTGATTAATAATAGGGGCTTATGCTTATTGAAAGCCATGTTCCCCAACACCTGATAGTATACTTTAAACTATAATAAATTTTAATTTATAATTTGAGATTGTTCCTTGGGGTCTTCACTATCCCTTGGTGGTCAACTTTGATCCCATAGAGAGAAATGGAAAAGAAGCTCTAATATATGCTACTTTCCTATTCCCATGCATTGGATCATATGAAGTCTAACTCAAATGGGCCTTGACTTGATCTTTGGTGATTGCTGATGATTTGGTTGGGTAGCATGGTCTGGTAGGACATGGAAAGGGAATGAGGGGTGAAGTATTTCCAATAGCCTAATCATTGACAATACTTTTTTTGGTCAAAGTGTTTCCATTATCCAATAAGGTATTTGTGATAACTTTGAGGGTTTGAAGTATTGCCATAGTCAATAAGGTATTGGTGATAATTTTATTTGGTTTGCAGTATTTTTATTAACCAATAAGGTATTGGTGATGATTTCATTTGGTTTGAAGCATTTTTATTAGCTAATAAAGCATTGGTGATAACTTCATAAGTTTGAAGTATTTTCATAGCCAATAAGGCATTGGTGATAATTTTATTAGGTTGAAGTGTTTTCATGGCTAATAAGGTATAGTTGATTACTTCATTTGGTTTGAAGTATTTTCATTAGCCAATAAAGTGTTGGTAATAACTTCATAAGTTTAAAGTATTTTTATAGACAATAATGTGTAGGTGATAATGTCATTTAGCTTGAAGTATTTTTATCAGCCAATAAGATATAGGTAATAACTTCATTAGTTTGAAGTGTTCCTATAGCCAATAAGACATATGTTATAATTTCATGAGTTTGAAGTATTTTCATAGTCAATGAAGCATAAGTGATAACTTCATGAGTTTGAAGTGTTCTCATAGCCATTAAGGTGTAAGTGATAACCTTATAAATTTGAAGTATTTTCATACCCAATGAGGTGTAGATATTAATTTTATGAATTTGAAGTGTTTTCATAGTTAATAAGGCGTAGGTGATAATTTCATAAGTTTGAAGTATTTTCATATCCAATGAGGTGTAAATGATAACTTCATGAGTTTAAAGTGTTTCCATAGCCAATGAAGCATAGGTGATAACTTTCAAGTTTTGAAGTGTTTCTACAACCAACAAAGTGTAAGTGATAACTTTATGCGTTTAAAGTATTTCTATAGCCAATGAGGCATAGGTGATAATTTCATGAGTTTGAAGTATTTTGTCCACTACTTGTTGAGTTGGGCATTGTCTTGGAATGCTATCAAAGACTTTTATCATACACCCAGCGAGACTCAATTTGACTTAGTTTAGTTTTATTCGAACTAATTTTGATTTGGGCCAAGATCATAATATCATCTAGTATTCATAGTCCTGGGGTATTGTTGAATATTTAGCACACATAGTGAGACTCAGTTTGAACCTATTCAGTTCCATTCGAACTAAACTGATTCGAGTTTGAGTTCAATTTGGATTTAATTCAATATTTAAAACTTGACTTCGATATGAGTTTGAATTGATTTAACTCAATGTTCAAAACTCGATTCAGATCAAATTTTATTTAATTTAATTCAATTTTTAGGAGTCAACTTTGATTCGAGTCTAATTTGATTCAATTCGATGTTCAAAACTTGATTAAATTACAATTCATTAACTCCTCTTGGAAAATAATGATATATTTCAAATTTCTCTTCCTAGAATCTTTGGTAATAGGATTCGTATTGATGCTTTATAGCATGAAATTAGAGGTCACTATCATGAATTGGCCAGCCATAGAGGGACATCAGATTAACCAGGAGAACCTTGTGAAATATCCCTTCCCAAAATCGTCATTAGTATTAATGACAAATATTCAATTTACAATAATGAATTCAATTCACCAAGCTTGGCATTGATTTTTAAATAAAATTTGTTAAATACTAGTCACTGACTCTATTGGGAGCAATACTAATTTTGATCCGAGTCTAATTTTGATTAGTTCAATATTCAAAACTCGATTTTGGCTCAAGTCTAATTTATTCCATTAGGGTCAAGATTGAGTTTGTGTTGGACCCTTATTAGTTTGTTAATAGCTATTTAATGAATCTTGGATTTGAGCCCTTGGTGGGTTCCTAGATCCGACCCTTCATGAATTTTATTTCAACCTATTAACAGATTTGGGTTCAACCCATATTGAATCTTCCTTGGGTTTGAGTTTGCATCTTAATAGACTTTGGTTTAAGTTCAAGTTGATTTAGTTCAGCTTGGTTTCATTTTAGGCTCAACCTAGTTTTGGTTTGACTTTATTCGATTCAACCATGATTAGCTTTTAGTTAACCCAGTTAGAATTTGATTTGAACTTGATTTGATTTTGAATTGACCAATTCAAATTTGATTTGATTTGGATTAACTTAATTTAGATTCTAGGTCCAATTCAATTTGAGTTTTAGTCTATCTATTTAATTAATTTAGGTCCATTTGAGTTAATTTAGTTTTATCCATTTGTTCTAGTTTAGTCCATATGATTGAGTCATTTTAATTTAATTGATTTGTGTTAATCGATTTGGTTCAAGAGAACTTTGGCTATCATGATAACTTTGGGTAAATCCATGGATTAGTCTTAGTTTGAATAGATGATCGGTGAGCTCGCAAGCTAGCCTTAATTCGAATAGATATTTAGCAAGTCCACAGATTGATTTTAGTCTAAAGAGATATTCAGCAAACTTGCAGATTGATCTTAGTTTGAAGAAATATTCAACAAGTTTGTAGGTTAGTTTTAGTTTGAATAATTATTCAGTAAGTTTGTGGGCTGACCTTAATCTAAATAGACACTCGATGAGCCTATAGACTAGCTTTAGTCTAAATACATAGTTAGCCAGCTTGCAAGCTAGCTTTAGTTCAAATAGACATTAGGCGAGTTTACAAACTAGCCTTAGTTCGAATAGACAATCAACAAACCCACAGGTTAGCCTTAGTCCTAATAGATGTTCGATGAGATTAAAAGCTGACCTTAATTCAAATAGACGTTCAACAAGCTTGTAAACTAACCTTTGTCCGAATAGACAGTTAGCAAGCTTGTAAATTAGTCTTAGTCCAAGACATCCAGCGAACTCGTGGATTGACCTTAGTTCTAATAGACGTTTAGTGACCCTACAAATTGATCTTGATCCGAATAGATATTCAGTAAACCTGTAGGCTGACCTTAGTCTAAATAAATAGTTAGCGAACTCGCAAATTAGCCTTAGTCAAAATAGATATTTAGTGAATTTGTGAGCTGACCTAAATTCAAATAGACGTTCAGTAAGTCCACAGGTTGGTTTTAATCCGAATAGATGGTCATCAAGCCTGCGGGCTGGCCTTAATCCAAATAGACATTTAGTAAGTTTGCAATCTAGTTTTAGTCTGATTAGATGATCAGCAAGCCTATAGGTTAAACTAAGTTTGAATAAACATTCAATAAGTCCATAAGCTGAACTTAATCTGAATAAACGTTTAGTGAATTCGCAAGCTAATCTTAGTCTAAATAAATATTTAGCGAACTCGCAAGTTAACTTAAGTTCAAAAATATATTTTTGGATGAACCCATAAACTGATCTTAGATTGACTGTGATGGTACAAAAATCAAAGCCAAATCTTTTTTTATGCTAGCCATATATTTTTTATTTCTCTGATCTCGTTTTTCCTCCTCACGAAGCTCTAGCCCCTTTCCTTTCTTCTTGGCTACACAATGACAGGAGAAGGACCAGTCATCTTTGAGTTCATGGCTAGATCTGTTTAATCCCAGCCAGATCTGACCTCAACAGTTGGCAAGTAGCGGCACACTTCAAGCAGCAAGGTAGAGACGGCAAGTTGCCGAGGAAGCGCGAGGTCAACGAACAGGGAAAGGGCTAGCAGGACGCAGTGTGGCCGGGGCAGATCGTAGCGAGGTGGGCAGCGATCTACATTGGTCCGGCAAAGTCAAAGAGGGCTGCGATGAGGCAAGTGATGGGGCTAGCACACTCGTGGGTTCATCAGGGCTCTTTCCATCAGTGGTTGGTGGCAAAGCAGGGTCGAGGCCAGAGCGACCTTCTCTCTAGCGAGGCACCCTCGAAGAGGATGGGTTGTCCTCCACACACAGCTGGGGAGTGAGACGACGGCCAGTGGCTAGTTGGGTGCAAGGAGCGAACTCGTGGGCAGCGCCGCTCACGATGGAGGTGCAGCCTAAGATGGCGCAAGGGTCGAAGTCACGGGCTGCACTAATCTCCACTGATGTGCAGCCAGGGATAATGCGGAAGCCTCCATATGTGATGGCCCACAGTGCGGAAATTCAGCCGGAGGTGATGTAGAAACCAAGCCGGCAAGCAGTAGTGCTTGGCTTGGAGGTTTGGCCAGTTGGTGTAGGAGACGGCACGATGCAATGGTGTGTGCAAGTAAGACCTCCAGATCTCTAGCCAACTGCGCTCAGGTGAGTAGAGAACTGGGCACCATGGGCTACAGTATCCATTCCCAATTCTATCGGTGAGCCATACACGCCACTGCGGATGCGCCTGGGCTCGCTCTGGCCATAGGCATCAGCACACTGGGGGATTTAGTTACAAGCCGCTGGGATGCTTCCCTTGAAAGCGGCGGGCAATGATGCACGGTGGCGCAACCATGTGAGGTTGGGATTAGTGTAGGTGATCGCGGAGGGGATGACTACAGTAACAAACATGGAGGGGGATTTCCTAGGAGGACAAGTCAAAGAAGGAGAATAGGATTGGAAAGAAAAGAAAAAAGTAAGAAGGTATCTTCTTTTTCTTAGTTCTTGTTTTGCTCCCAATCTCCCCTTTTTTTAATATGACTTTCTCATCCCCTCACTTCTTTTTTTACCTTGTAAGTTCTCAATTTTATAGGCTCAAGAAAATTCAAAATCTTCAATTGAATAGATTTTGGAATATTCATAGAATTCCGATATTTTGATTGGATTAATTTTTTATTTTTTTTATTGTTATGCAATCCCTTGGATTGGGATTTATTTCTTGATGAAGAAATTCAGATCTTGTGTTATTTTTGGTTGATGAATTTTTAGGAAGAATATTTACAATTTTTTAAGAAAAATTTAGAACAAAAATATAATTTTATAAACTCTAAGAATCTTTTTGCAAAAAGAATATATTCATGAAATTGTAAAACTTTTAGGGTCTTTTTTATAAGAAAATTCTGGATTAGGACCTATTTGTAAAATTTATTTGGTCCGAGCAACTATTTATAAAGATTTTGTATTTCTCATTTCAGTTTAGATATTTGATGAATTTTGGGCTCAAATATCCATTATACTTAACCTTCTTTAGTTTAAATTTAAATTTCTTAATAATTTAAATCCAAATTAAACTTAATTTTTAATTAAATTTGATCGCGATCTAGATTCAATTGAGATCTGTATTTGTGTTATAATTTAATGACATTTAAGTTTTAATTTGGACCATATTTTGATCAAAATTCAAATTTGACAAAAATCACCTCAAATAATCTTACCACGCCTCAGACAGCAACTAGTGAATCACCATTTATACTCACTTAGGGGTCGAAGTGATCATTCTCATGGAAGTTGGTCTCACCTCACCATGGCTCAAGACTTATGATTCCGAGGCAAATGAAGCAAACATTAATGTTGAGAAAGACCTTATCCTAGAGGTTTAGGAAAAAGTTCATACAAGGGTCACTAAGTACCAATGAACGGTGGCTTGATATTACAATGCTCGAGTGTATAATAGAGAGCTACAGTCAGGCAATTGGGTACTGTGTCGAGCCAAACTTATTAACCGAGAATCTAAAAAATTGTCACTGAACTAGGTAGGCCTTTTCAAGATCATCCACATGGTAGGACCAGAAGCCATCAAGCTTGGGTTCTTAGATGGTGAAGTACTTCCAAGAACATGACATATCGATAATCTTAGAAGGTTTTACCTTTGAAATAAATTGTCTCTCATTTATCTTCTAAAGAAAATTAAGGTTTATGTTGTATGTGTTAGTTTGGAAGATCACAATGACCTCAATTCATTTGTGGCATAAAGACCTCTGGGCACCGTTTGGTTCTATATCAAAATCAGAATTAGGATCAAAACTTATGAATCATTTTTATAAACTAATATCTTTTTATCAAAATTAACGCTCCAATAATTTAAAATTCAAAAAATTATTTAATTTTTTATAATAATTTAATTTAATAACAGTGTAAAATAAGTAATATTAATTTTACAAGAAAAAAAAATTCTAAAGTTGGCTGATCATGATTCTGATCCCAAACCAAACGAGGCCCTATTCACTCGAGACACAAAGATTTTAGTTCACTTAAGGAACGAAGACCTTAGCTAACTTGAAACAGAAAGACCTCAGTTAACTTAAAATACAAAGACCTTAGTTCATCTGAGACACAAAAATCTCAGTTCACCTGAGGCACAAAGACCTTAATTCACCTGAGGCATAAAGACCTTAGCTTACCTAAGACACAAAGACCTTAATTTACCTAAGACGCAATGGTTTTAACTTACTTGAGGCATAAAGATTTCAGTTCACCAAAATCACAAAGACCTTGGTTCACTTAAGGCATAAGGACCTCAATTCACTTGTGGCATAAATGACCTTGGTTTATCTGTGGCACAAAGATCTTAATTCATCTGAGACATAAAGATCTTGATTCACCCGAGGTACAAATACCTCAATTTACTTGAGGCACAAAAACCTTAGTTTACCTAAGGCACAAAGACCTCAATTCACTTAAGACACAAAAGGCCTCAGTTCACCTAAGATACAAAAACCTCAATTCACCTGAGGCATAATGACCTTGGATCACTCGAGGCACAATGACCTCAACTTGCTTGATTCAAAAAGACCTTGATTTATTCAAGGCACAAAGATCTTGATTTATTTGAGGAACAAATATCTTAGTTCACTCAAGGCATAAAGAGCTTGGCTATACATCGGATGTAAAAGACCTTCATCTATCCAAGGTAAAAGACTCAGGCTCCATGCTAGGTAAAAAACCTCGATCCATGCAGAGCCTAAGACATTGGTGCTCTACTATGCGAAAATCCAAAACCATAGAAGGATGTGTCGTCTAATTCGTACTCCAACTGAGTGCTTCAATAATTCAATTGAAGTACACTAGAAGAAGCCCTTTTGCCCAAAGAGAGCCCTAGTTGGTCTATGAGAACATTCGGTTCTCGAAATTGTAGAAAAGGAGAGAAATATTGGGTGCTTTGGGTACCTATAGAAGGGCTTGAAACACCTGAGTGTTACTCGCCAGCTAGCCTAACAGTTGGAAGCTTCATAGCATTATTGAAGTAGGATTGGTCAAGGATGATTTTGAGGAAGAGAGAGTTAAAAGGATAAACTCAGTAGATGAAAGTCCAAAAAATAGGCAAAATTTATTAAGAACTAGCACAAAAATTCTTTCATGGCATGAAAAAAAAAAGTACAACTAGTTGGAGATACTTAGAGGCTCAGAAGTCCCTGTTGGCTCACCAGTCCCCTTGGCTTGAACCTCAATCCTCACCTTCCCCCACCGCCCACCTCTTCAGTCTCCCTTGCCTTTGCTGCTTTGGTCTCCTTTCAAAGAAGCTCCTCATACTCCCACCTGAGGCATTGGACTCTCAAGTCATTATAGAGTTCAATTCAGAGGTCTTCTAGGTTGAATTTGGTGTCATGGTGAGTTTTTTTCATCATGTCTTAGTAGACAAGGTAGCCCTCTATGAAGCTATTGGCGAAGAGCTTGGAACGTGCCTGGAGATACTCATCACTGGCTTTGAATTCAAAGATGGCTTGCATTCTCATCATCTTCAAGGCATTCCCATGTTGAGTACTTTGGAGGAACATGGTGACTGCCTGGGTGTTAGCATCCTCTAGGTCAAACTAGTGTTGGGTCTTCAAAGCATCTAGGCTTGATAGAGTTGAGTCACGCTCGGCCATGATGACGTTCTTCTCTTCCTCCATCTTCCTCTTCACCTCCTCCACGTTGTACTAGAAGGATTTGAGCTGAGAGTGAAAAAGATTCATCTCTTCTTTGGCCTTGCCCTTCTCAAATGTTGCTACCCTACCAGCTTTGTAAAAGTGACATCTTGGATAGTGAAAAAACTACATTACCTATAATCAAACTAAATGTCAGGATAGTGAAAGAAGAAGAAAATTGAAAGAGATAAGTCCAAACAAGCTTATGTTGGAATAGATCTGGATCACTTTAAGAAGAGTTTGTCAACAGGGAGCCTAGCGATGGAGGAGTTAGCACTATCCCTAAACTCAGCGAGGAAGTATTCCTTAGCATCAACTTCCTTTGAGGCCACTCGATGCCCTCGCACCTCGGAGAGCATCAGAGAGGGAATGGAAGCAAGGCCCTTGCCCTGATCAACCTTCTTTATCATGTGATGAGTCGGTGACCTGGCGCCATCCTTAGAGGTAGCAGTTCAAGAAGGTGGAGAGGAGGAATGAGTTGTACTTGCTTCTTTTGCACCTTCTCCTTACTTGTCCCTTGGCTCTTCCCCTTCTCCTCCTTCTTCCACTTATCTTGGCCTTTAGCCACCATTGGTGTAGGGGTGGGAGCCTCAGGCTCAACTGGCTTATTTTGGGTGGCCTGAGCCAATAATACCCAAGGGGTCCCTCCTTGCTCCTTCAAAAACTCAATCATAAAGGAGAACTCAGCTGCATCACCACATTCTTAAAGCCAAGGTAAAAGTTTTTCATAAGGAAATTAAGCCTGAGACATGAGAGGTAGAATTCATACCAGTTGCCTGAGCAATGAATAGGCTATATTGCTTCAAAGAGACCTCAGTAGACTATATGGGGGCAGACCTAACACTCTCAACCTCCTCGGCCTGGGTCATTATGAGTAGATGGGCCTTAGGACTGACTTTAGGGTTAACCCTATAGAAGAAAGAGTTACCCCACTCGTGAAGAAGGATTGAGTTGATGAGAAAACCCTTATTGGATGATCTTTCCAAGAATGGATAGAGTTAGGGTTAGAAGCAAATAGCTTACACCATTTTTTTGGAGTAAAATACCACTAATTCTTGATGTTGGAGCCTCGGCAACTTTTGAATGCATCCTAAAATATTTCTACAATAGGGGGGTGGGGGGGGGGGGGGGGGGGTGGGGGGGGGGGGGGGGGCACCTTTAGAGACAACTAAGGTTCAAAAGGCCACGTGAATTTCACGACATTTGGCACAATTTGGTTCGGGCCTAGGTCCCAATCTCTTAGAATATTTCTAGTAAAAGAGTCTATAGGGTATCTAAGTTTGTTCTCAAATATCTCTTAGTAGGTGCTAGATTCAAACCCAAACTCCTCCCTATGGATTTTACTATCCTCCTCTAACACCCACATGTCTACCTTGGTTTCGGTCGGAAAGTTGAATACATTGACTAATTGCACAATTTTTTTCTCTTGGAGGGCAGACTTGGAAATATAGATCCTCACTTTGGAAATATCTAATACTTGGGTCTAGGATCATCAAGAACAAAACAAAAGGGATTAAATGAGGGAAATCACTTGAAGGCAAGGGCAAGATGGTTGCAGCTCCTAAGGAGTGTGCCCCCTCAAACTTGGAGCTGCCTCCCATGGTGGAAGGCACGACATGAGATGTAGCAAGCTTTGAGACCGATGGGACAATAACTAGGCAAATAATGCCGCCTCACATTTCCTTTAGTGAGGGTGCAAAATCTTAGCCCCTGGTGGATGGCATAAGAGTGGCATAAAGAGTTGAAAATTTCTTTAAGGAACGGGCCACTGGCCATACATCCCTCTTTATGGAAGAGGACCCTTTTTCAGAACCAAATGGGGCAGAGGAGAATGTCATTGGAGAGTATGGATGCTGATGGAGAACAAGGATGCAAAAGGAGAAAATTGAAGAATCACAAAATTGCTAAAGTAAAAGAAAAGGGACACAGTAACCCTTATGTAAGATTTGTCCCTCCATCAGGTTGCCTCCATGTGACTCAATTTGGGCTGAAGAAGTCCATAAGGTGCAATCTCTGAAACCCTCACTAGGGTTAATGATGACACATGTCATCATTTGACTGCAAAATACCTCAAGCGAAGAGATTGTGAGGCATGCAAGGAGTTACCTTGATAAGTGAGTACATGATTTTAGGTCATCACCTTGAGAAGAAACAAAACCCTAATGATTGTGCAGGATTTGACAAAATGGCAGCTTGCATCCCCAAGCATCACGGCAATCAATGCCATACATCATGACACATAGGATTAAGTAATGTGTTATTTCCTAAGTCATGATGGCTAATGCTTTGCTTTTGTAAAGAAGAAGATGTGACTCAGATTATCTTAGTTATAGTGATCAAAGGTTGAACAACTAGGTGATCATTCAAAGAAAGCTAAAAAACTCAAGCCTCTAAACCTATGAGGCAGGGGCTAGAGTTGAGAGGCATTTATCATACACAGATCACAAGGATTGATTTGGTAAATCAGGACTAGGTGTGAACCAAGTTCGAAGCTATCTGCCAAGGTGACTAAGGTCTGACTCCCAAACCTACTGGCCGAAGTGAACTCTCCAAATCCAAAGTTGATAAAAGTTGAGCTTAGAGATCAGGCTATAGATTGATGTATCCAAAGTATGAAACACTTATCTTGGTGCTGAACCCAAAAGAGCTCGGTGTCCTATGCCAACAATGAACCCATATCTAGCTTGTGACACTATAAGGGATTCGTGCTGAGCCATAATCAACCCCAAATGTCGTGACAAAATCATGGCCAATATTGAATAATTCTAGGACCAAATTTAGAAAGTCAATCCCAAAAATTGGGAGTGATAGTTGTCATTATGGAAAATCTGTCAAAATAGTTACCTAAAATCATGGGATTTTGGTGCACTGAATCTCTAGATACTCTATAAGTAGCATAACAACCGGGAAGATAATGATAATGCCTAAATCCTCACATAATACTTATTATCATAGGCTTGACCAACTTGAGTGTCAGAGTAACTATCATCAGAGAAGTTTCTAGCAGTCTTCTTCACAGACTCCTTTTGATGCAAGTCAATGGAGTGGCCTAGAAGATAGGATCTCAAGGAGTCTCTGAGATCAAAATCGGTGGCAAATCAGGCTCCATCAACACTACTCATCAATAACACCCTTTATGGGAAGTCTTTTGGTCAACTACTTCAAAGTTGCCTTTCAGATAAAGAGGCAAAAGAAGTCATATACAAAGTACACTTGGGAGTTTATGGAGCTCATTAATCAGACCCTAAAATAATGATAAAAATTAAATGTATGGGCTACTATTGGCCCACGATAGTCAGAGACTATATCTAATACATAAGTAACTATCACCTATGTCAAATCCTTGATGATTTCATTCATCAACACCTAAACCCTCTCCATTTAAAGGTATCGTTGTGGTTATTCGAGGTTTGGAGAATGGATGTTATCACCATAATTGAGCCACCTTCTTCCAAAGGTCATAGCTTTATGTTGGCAGCAACTGATTACTTCTCCCAATAGGCACAAGTAATTCTCTTAAAAGAGAAAAAAGCTGATGCAAACATATGTTTTTCTAGGAGCATATTGTATACTGATTTAATATTTCTTGAAGGATTATTTTCAATAATAGGTCATTCTTTAAAAGTTTTAAAGTAGGACAATTCAAACATTATCATGAAATAGTCTATAGATATTCATTCATCTATAATACAAGAGCAAATAATCTTTCTGAGACATTGAAGAAATCCTTTTGAAGATAATAAAAAAAATGATCATAAAAAATAAAAGAGACTAGTATCAAAAACTTTTGCAGGTGTTGTAAGCCTATCGTACTACATATCAAACTCTTACTTAGTCAATGTCAAATGCATTGGCATTTGGGATTGAGATAGTCCTGCTATTAGAGGTACAAATTTGCTCCCTAAGGATCGCCTTGTAAGAAGAAATCATAAAGAAAGATAATGTTCATCTTCATCTAGATGAGTTAGATTTCTTAGACAAAATAAGGTTTGCAGCTCAACAAAACCTAGAATTTTATTGTGCACAAATGTATAAATGTCTTCGCTCAAGTCTTTTTAGAAGGGAGAGATGATCTTGGTACTAAAAAGACCCATAATCTCAACTCAGATCAAGAAGGGAAAATTCGAACCCAATTAAAAAGAGGATCTTATCACTTAATTGATAACAAAGGAGAAAGGCTAATCACACCAATCAACACTTGCTTTTTAAAAAGGTATTACGCATAAGCCTCTGAGAGCAAAAAAAGATGCGTGTTTTGTCTATAATTGAATGTGCAGTTTTTCAACTTTCTCAAAGAATGACCAATCAAGTATGCATCCCATGCTTCTTACGACAAACTACAAACACAAAATCCAAATTTGATGAAGGCAAATACAATCAACCTTCACTTGGCAAATCCAATCTATGTTCATGTGGCAAATTAGCCTGTTTTTATATGAAAAATTAAGTTCACTTTCACCTGGCCAATCTAGCCATTCCTTTTGGCAAATTAGACCACTTTATGAGGAAAATTAGATCTACTTTTTGTGGTAGACTGAATCCATTTTTCATGGCAATCAAATCCACTCTTATATGATAATCTAAATCCATTTTATTTGTCAGTCAAAGTTTTATCTCATGTGATAACCAGGTCAACTTCAATGTGACAATCAAATAATTTCACTCTTATGTGATAAATTAAATTCATTCACATGGCAAGTCCAATCCAAGTTCACATGGTAAACTAGAATCCTACCATGAAGAAAATACATATTTTTTTCGTATGCTGCTAAGTCATCGAAGGGAGAAATAAGTGATGACGCAAAATATTAACATAAGACTAGATACCTAAAAATTATGCTCACACTTTTCTCTTATTAAAAATTTGAGAAGAGAATGTGAAGTAGGCACTTTATTTAATTGATTCTTATTAACTCAAATTTGATCAAAATTAGAGTTTGGGTTGTCACTAAACTATATCTCAAAATGAGTCTAAATTAGATTTAAATCGTGGTCAAATTTGACAAAAAAAATTCAATTTAAACTTAAATTGTTGTAAAATTGAGCCTCAAATTGAATTTAGCCCAAGTTAAACTGAGTTGGCCCAAAGGTGGACCAAAATTAGACCGAGAGCCCATTAGAATTTAAGTTAAAATAGGAGAAAAAATTTATATAAATAGGCTCTTGTATCAAATAAAATTATTATAAATAGGTCCCCAGCTGAAAAAAATAATTATAAATATGTCCCCAGATCTAAATATATTTAGGCCATGGTTAAATAATTTTTTATGAATAGGTTCTTGGCTAAATAAAATATTTACAAAAGGTCTCAAAACTAAAATTCCTTATAAATAAGTTCTTAAAAAGGTTTGAAATTACATATTAGCCCCCACAAAATCCAGATTTACAAAAGGATCTCTCAAGAATTGATAATTACAAAGTGGTCATTACTAAATTTAGGATTTACAAAAAGACCATTCACAAATTAATATTTACAAATAAGCACGTGAGATAATTTCCCATACTCATCAAATAAATCTTCCATGAAATATAAAATTATAAACTCAGTATTTTACAAATTATGAATAAGTCCTTCATAAATTTTTATTGATAAATGAGTCCAAATTTTATCATTTTGTAAATAAAACTTTACAAAGTAGACCTTAAATTTTTTAAAATTTTATAAATAAGTCTTTATGATTAATTTTGCAAAAAGATTTTTGAATTCTTCAAATTATAAATTAGTCCTTAAAATAGAAATTTTTATAAATAACCCCTACATTTCATGATTTTACGAAACAATACAATCATATCTAAACATCTAAATCAATTCAAATTAAAAAAAATGAGATCTCATCCACATCCAAATAAACACATTATTGATTTGAATTTTTGAATCGAGGATTCGACAATTCAAAATTTGAATCCCAATCTTATTATCTTATCATTGAATATAAAATTGGTGGTGTCCTGCATGAGAGAGAGGTTAGAAGAAATCGAAAATGAATCAAAAAGGAGATAAGAGGGAAGATCAAGCGCAAAAAAGAAGAAAAAATTAGGAAAAAGATATGATCATATCTTTTTTTTTCTTATCTTCTCTTCTACTTCCTTCTACTTTGATTGATATTTGATGTTTAGGAGTATTTTTAGCTAAAACTAAATTTGATTGAAATTTAGGTACAATAGAAGCTTGAATACCACTGAATTATGACCCAAATATAAGTCTCAGTTGAACTTGATTATGGACAACTTTGACTAAAA
This sequence comes from Trichopus zeylanicus subsp. travancoricus, assembly GCA_005019695.1. Lineage (NCBI taxonomy): Eukaryota > Viridiplantae > Streptophyta > Magnoliopsida > Dioscoreales > Dioscoreaceae > Trichopus > Trichopus zeylanicus. Next base: position 650,000 of record RXID01014382.1, read on the forward strand.
ATTAAGCTTAATTTGAACCTGAATTATTATAAAATTTAGACTCAAATTAGATTCAACTCAAATAGGCTAAGTGAGACAGATATTTGGACCAAAATTAGCCTCAAAGTTCATCAAAAACCTGGGCCAAAATAAGAAAATTAAAATTTCTATAGATAGGTCCCTAAACCCAATAAATTTTTATAAATAGGTTTGAGATGAAAATTTTTGCAAAAAATCCATAAAACTCTTCAAATTATAAATTAATCCTTGCAAAATTTAAATTTTATGAATAAACTACTCAAATCTTAATAATTACATATTAAATTTTATAAAATCTAGGATTTATAAATAAATACTTCAAAAATTCATATTCATGAATAAATCCTTGGAATTTTCATTATTTGCAAATAAACCTTCCATGAAATGTGAAATTAGATATTAATATTTATAAATTTATAAATAGGCAAGTTAAAAAATTTTGATTTGTAAATAAGTATATATTTTGTTAATTTTATAAATAAAATCTTACAAAAAGTATCTAGGGTTAGTCAGCTAGCTCGCCCAAAAGTTGTTTCAGATCTAAAATTAGCCTATGGGCTTATTTAAAAGTCGTTCAAATCTAGGGTCAACCTACAAGCTCACTCGAAAGATATTTAGACCTAGAGCTAACTTGCGAGTTTGTTCGAAAGTCATTTCAAACCTAGGGCCAGCTTGTAGGCTCGTTCGAAAGTTATTCAAACCTAGGGCTAGTCTGTGCACTCATTTAAAAGTCATTTCAAACTTAAGATCAATTCAGGAGCTCACCTGAAAGTTAGATTGACTCAAAAATAATTTGTAGGCTCACTTGAAAATCAAATCAACTCAGACTCTGCTTGCGAGCTCGCTTAAAAATTATTATGATTAATGGATAGCCCGAGGGCTCTCTAATTAATTAAATCAAATTATTTAAAATAATTAATTTAATTTGATTAACATTAAGCTAATTTAGCCAAATTAAGCAACTTGATTCAAACAAACCACCAAATGGACTTCAATTAATCAAGTAATTAATGAACTAAATTCAAATTGAAATAGATTCAAATCCTAATTGAGTCAGCCCAAATCTAAATTAGTCTAATTTGAATCTAATTGGGTTAACCCAAATCAAATCAGTTCGAACCCAATTTCAATTAGGTTCTAATTGGGTTAAATTACGTTTGAATCGAACCCTAATTGGGTGAAAGTAAGTTCAAACTAAATCCTAATTTGGTCAAATCAAGTTTAAACTAACTCTAATTATGTTAAACTGAGTCCTAATTAGGTTAAATCAAGTTCAAACTAACCTTAAATCAGATCCAAACTTGAACTCACGTCAAACCTAAACTTGAACTTGAACTAGGCTGAAGCTAAACTAGAATCAAGTTGAACTTGAATAAGTCCAAACTTGAACTAAAACTAGATTAAAATTGGACTAGAACCAGATTAAACTTCAACCCAAACTCATAGAGAGTAACAAGGGATTGAATCCAAACCTAATAAGGGTCCAATATGAATCAAATCAAATCTATTAAGCGATCGAATCTAGATCCAATAAGAATCCATTAAGGGTTAGATTCAAGATTTGCTAAGGATCCAATAAGAACTCAGGATTGGATCCAAGATTTATTAAAATTCCAATAATAACCCAATAAGGGTTGGATCCAAAAATCATGAAGGATCCAATAAGAACCTATTACGGGTTAGAGTTAAGATCCATTAAGGATCCAATAAGAACCCAACAAAAGTTGAATCCAAGATCCATTAAGGATGTAATAAGGACTCAACAAGGGTTGAAGCCAAAATCTCCTAAGGATCCAACAAGAACCTAATAAGGGTTGAAATAAAATCCAATTAGGATCAATTCTAAGATCCAATATGGATTAAGGTTGAATCTGACTTAAATTAAATCAAGTTAGACTTGAATCAAAATCAAGTCAGAACATTGAACTAAATCAAATTGGACTTGAATTGAAAGCCAAGTCTGAACATCAAATTGAATTAAATTAGACTTGACCTAAAATCAAGTCCAAATATTGAATTGAATCAAATCAAACTTAAACCAAAATCAAATCTAAACATTGAACTAAGTCAAATCATACTTGAATCGAGATCAAGTCTAAACATCAAATTGAATTAAATCAGACTTGAGCCAAAACTGAGTCTAATATCAAATTGAATCAAATAAAATACAAACTAATGTCATGTTTGAATTGAATTGAACTCAAATCAATTAGAGTTAGTTGATAACAAGCTTAAAGTCATTAACAATATCTCAAGTTCAATTGACAACAAACCAAAAAAGGACATTGATGGTTAAATTAGAGATGGTTAACATAAGCTAAGGTCACTAACCATTTCAAACTGAACTAAAGGTAGACTTGAATTCACTTAGTCAATCAGCCAAAGGCCATATTTGAAGGAAATTAATTGATACAAATACAAAGTTATCAATAACACTTTAAACTCAGCCAACATAAGCATAAAAGCCATTGGCGATGCTTCAAAACTTAATCAACAATAACTCAAAGAGGTCATCAATTATCAAATTAGGAATAATTAGTATAAGCTAAAATTGCTAATCATTCTCTCAAATCAAATTAAAGTAAGACAGACTTGAATTCCTTTAGTCAGTTAGTCAAAGGCCATGGTTGAAGGAAGTTAATTGATAATTAGTATAAAGCCATTAGTAATACAAGAAAAAAAATTATTGGTGATGCTTCAAAACTTAATCGACAATAAGCTAAAGAGGTCATCAATTTTTGAATCAGGAATAATCAGTATAATCTAAAGTTGCTAATCATTCTCTCACATCAAACTGAACTAAGGCAAACTTTAACTCACATAGTCAGTCAACCAAACACCATATTCGAAAGAAGTCAACTGACAATAAGCATAAAGTCATCGGTAATATTTCGAACTTAACTAACATAAGCATAAAAGTTATTAGTGATGCTTTAAACTTAATTGACAATAAGCTAAAATGGTCATTAATTATCAAATTGAGATTGATTAGTATAATCTAAAGCTACTAATTATCATCTCAGATTAAACCAAATTAAGGTGGGTTTAAACTCTCTTAGTCAGTTAGCCAAATGTTATGTTAGAAGAAAGTTAGCTAACAATAAGCATAAAATTATTGGTAATATTTCAAGCTCAACCAATACAAACATAAAAGTCATTGATAAAAACTTAATTAATAACAAACCAAAGAACTCATTGATTACCAAGTTGAAAATGATTAGCATAAGATAAAGTTGGTAACCATTTTTCTTAATCAAACCGAACTAAAGCAGACTTAAACTCGCTTAGTCATTTAGTCGAATACCGTGTTTGAAGAAAGCTCATTAACACAAGCATAAAATTATTAGTAATACTTTAAATTTAATCGCTATAAGCCAAAAATACCATTGATAATCAAATTGAGGATGGTTAGCATAAGTTAAAATCACTAATCATTCTTTCAAGTCAAAGATCAAGAGAGGTTAATTAACAAAAGGCAAAAAATTGTAGGTGGTATTTCAAATTTCAATAGGGTCAATTAAGATAAGTCAAGATAGTCAATCACATCTTAAAATCAAGTAATATTATCAGTATCAGTCAATGGTCAAACAGAGCACCTATCTGAGTCAAGTTTCACTCGATAAAAGTGCACGAGAGCAAGTTAGGAATGAACATCAGCCTTTCCCAATCTCTTTCTTATTTCATATTATTTCATATTATGAATTTAAATTCTATTGTAAAGTGAGGGTAACTTTACTTAAGTCATATACCTTCTTTAAATTGATCAAGTTGTACTTTTTTCTTTGTGTTTTTATCTTATTAGTTAGGGTTTTTATTTTAGGAAGTTCCTGATAATTATCTAGATAATACAATAGAAGGTTATGCCTATAGAAGTCATATTCCTACAATATCTTATTGCACACTTAAATTCATTTAAATTTGATTTATTATTTCAAGATTACTTCTCAGTATTCTCTAGCTATCCTAGGTGGTCAATTGCGGCTCCACATTTGTAAGTCTTCATTGCTTGCCAACCCTGTTTGACCCATTGCTCGGACCCCTTGCACCTACTCCTAACTGAAATGCCATTGCGTCCTAGTTGGGACAAAGTTAGCTTCGACTAGAACTTCTAGTTAAGTCTCCACCAATCTTGCATCACAATCTATCCTCTGTGTGCCACCTCCTCGGAGCTCTTCGTGGTCACTGACCCAATAGTTAGCTACCTGAGTTCAGGCTATCGAACCTCATTTTTGTATCCCAGACTCACATGTCGATGACCTATAATGTCACCCTTCTCTTGCTCCAGCACTGTGAGACCTCCTGAGTTCCAGTCGATGCATTCCTTGTCTTCTTGTGCAAGACCTAGCCACCTATATGCAGCTTTCTTCTTACCTAGCCACTAACAGTCCTAGCCAGAGTTTCCAATTGAAATGCAAGAGGTTTCAATTGAAGCTGCTAGCCAAAACACTTGACACTATAATATTTTAGCCTATTATCAGTGCTAAGCTAATGCCATTAGAAGTAACATTAGCACTAGAAAAATTTTAACAGCACCAATTTACAATGATAAGTAGGCACCATATTTATTAGTGTCATGAATATTTACGATATTAAATTAATACCTTCAAACGATTAATGACAATGCTCAGTGTAATATTAAGTAGCATTGCCAATATACTATATTTTCCAACGCTAATTTTCTAAACGTGAAAAAAAAAATCTTTATTACTGACACTATATATTTATACTACTAATAAGTAAAAACAATCACTGTGTTAAGTTTAACCCCACAATTGCTCCTAGGCAAAGGCCGCGCTATCCTTATGGCCGCCTTTGCTTGCCACAATGGTGGCACTAATAAACTTCCACCACTTGCATCGGACAAGACGGAGGAGTCTGGGTTTTTCATTTTGTTTTGTATTTTTTGCATTTTTCAATAGTTTGGTGATTTGACATTTTTAATGAAGATAACAAGTCTCAATTCGTTGATTTGGTGGTCTGCATTCCTTCTGGAATAGTTTAAGGTTGGTAACCAGGAAAACCAGTCATAATCCCCCATTGGATGGATTAATAATTGCATTAATTCACAATCACAAACATGAGGAAACCTAAATTAATCTTCTTATATATAAGTTATAAATTAATTTTCTTATATTAAGTTATAAATTAATCTTCCTATATATAAGTTATCTTATAATAATAATAAAACAAAAGCAGATTGGTTCTCATTAAGCATCTTGCCTTTCTGTAAACAGCATGATATGTCATCGTGGTTTAACAAAATGTTAGAACAATGGTACTTCATAAAAAGGAATCATGAAATTGAGAACCGCATGTGTCGTCGCCATGCCATTGGCATAAGTTCACCAAGTGTAAGCATCACCATGATGGATTCCAAATTAAAGAAACAAATATACTTCCAAATCCAAAGCATTTTCATCTCCACTTCAACGGTATGAGTAATTTCACCATTTACAGAAATTATCACAAAAAAATCACTGAGCATGAAAAACGAGTCGAAACTAAAAATCCTAACTTGGTTGACAAAATTGTATTGCACATGTAACAAGAACAAATCTGAAAACAAGTCTTGCTCACATAAAATTCGCACGAGTCATATAGTCAGTGAAAAAAATCACAAAATTGATACCTTATGAACCTTGCTCTTCTTCTTGAGCACCTTCAAATGCAGCCTCTGTATGTAATGCATCAAATAATACTTGGAATGCTTCACCAGCAGAATCTCATACACCTTCAGGTTGGAATTCAGCCACTCCTTGATCTCCTTCGAATTCACTAGTGGATCAGAGTCTAGTTACTCTAGCCACGAGTACACAGGCTTCCACTGGTCCGTGCACTAGAACCGGTATGGGCGGAGCGGAGCGTAGAGTAGGAAGGAGACCTGGAGTGGATTGTGCAACGCGAGGATCTGGCGGTGGAGCTCCAGCCACAGGAGGGTTTCGGGGAGGGAGTGGAGGTTGGAGTCAATCCAGGAGTCCACGTCGTCGGCATCTCCTACACCTTCCATTAGAGAGGAGTATAAGAACACATAGGATTAGAATTAGTATTGTCGATGTTAATTGGATAGAGTGGGCAAAACTCAGGAAATTGCCAGTGCTAATTGTGTAGTGCCTACAATTCTCTCTTTATTGCTAGCCTAATTATTTAGCACTAGTAATAAAGAGAACATTACAATAGCACGATAATCAAGAGAAAATTTCTGGTACTAATAGTGTAGCGTCTGCAATATAAGAGATTTTGTGGTACTAACAAATTTAGCGTCCCAATACTTGGATCAAAATTAGCGCTAGTTAAAGCACCGTCAGGGTTAAAAAGCATACTATTAAACCGAAATATTATAGTGTGGCCAGAGCCCCACCACTGCCATTACCTGTTGTGTCCTCTCTGCACTCGGGGCATGCATGTGTCACTCGCCTCCGTGTGGAACCCCACCGCTATTGGCAGCCTTGACTGCTCCCCTATGCACTCGTCGCATCCCCATGCACCACCTGCCCTTCGTGAGGATTGCGCTCACTCCACCAACTTCTCAGCTACCACGAATCTAGATTTGGCTAGAGCAAGTCAGATCTGACAAGGAGATGAAAGAGTGAAAGGTCGGCCATACTTGAACTAGTAGGGAAAGAAGGAAATAAGAAGAATAAGAAAAAAAAAAAAAAAAAAAATTGGTTGGTAGCCTTTGTATGAGAGGAGAAAATAAAAAAGAAAAAGTTGCTGCTAGTTGTAGAGGGGAGGAAAAAAAGAAAAGGAAAGAAGTAAACAAAGAAAAGAAAAAAAAGAAAGAAAAAGGAATTTTCCTGTAACAAAAGAATATAAAATATTTAGATTATCTCGATTTACAGGAGTTGATCATATGTTTTATGACCTAAAGGCCCTGAAGAACCTGAATGTTGTATTTCTAGCATAAAATGTTTTCCTGAAAACTTGACCATCGTATTCATAACCTAAAAGGTTTCCTTAAAAACTTTTGATTGTTGTATTCTTAGCCTAAAGAGTTCTCTCAAAAACCCGACCATCGTATATGATTATTTGAGGTGATTTTTTCACAATCAAATTTGATCAAATATAATTAAAATTGAGCCTTGTATGCTACTAAATTATGCCTCAAATGTGGGCTTTATTTAGATTTAAATTGTGTCCAAGTTTGATTAAAAATTGAGATCAATTTGAACTTTAATGATTAAAAAATTTGGGTTCAAAGTAGGCCTAATTCAAATGGGATAATTGAGTTAGATTTTTAGACTAGAATTAGGGCTAAAATTCATTTAAAACTTGAGCCAAAATGAACAAATATAAAAATTTTGTAAATAGACCCCTGTATGAAATATTCTTCATAAATAGGTTCTTGATTTGATTTTTCTTACAAATAGGTCGTTAGAATAAGAATTTTACAGAAAAATTTAATAAAAGCATAGAATTATAATCAGTCTCGTGAAATTTTGGATTTGAAATGAACCACTTAAAGTATCGATAATTATAATTCGATCTTTATGAAATTCAAAGTTTGTGAATTAAACCCCTCCAAAATTCTGTATTTACAAATAAATTCCTAAAATTTTTCAAGAATTTTTATTTGCGAATAAAAATAAATTTTATGTAAAAAAGACCCCAAAAATTTTAAAATTTTATGATCAAGTCCATTTTGTAAAAAGTCCCCTAAAATTCATAAAATTATAATTTGGTCTAATTTTTCAAAAGAAATTACAAATAACCCCTCTATGATTTCAGTGTCCAGGATAAGTACAACTTTCAAATTTTATTATCGACATCAAATAAACTTATTCATATCCATCTATAGGCTTATCCAATGTCAAACAAACATATCTACAACTATCCAATCCAAACAAAACTTATCCAAAGCAAATATATAAGCTTCTTAATCTAAATTTGAATAAGATTTGTTTTAGGCTAATTCTATATCTTCAAGCCCTATATAAACCTATAAACATCAATCAAATAGGGAGATCATACAGTTCAAGAAGCACAAGTTGAAGGAGGAAAAAACCAAAAGAATTAGGAGTTGAACGTAGCAAAAAAAAAAAAAAAGGAGAACAGTAGGTGAGCTCGAGTCTTATCTCTTTGATTCTACTTTTGTATGGTCCTTTGTTCTCTCCTTTGCTCTCTCTTGCAGCCACTGCCCTACTACCCCAACTCGTGTTGGCATCCACTTCACCTAGATCCTTCAATCAGCCCACCTTTCTCGCTGAAAGCCACCCCTGGCTGCTGACCCGAAGCTCCACCATTCGAAGACCTACCAAGTCACCACCAGCCACTCATTGACTACCCCTATTGCTGCCTTTGATAGTCTCCCATAGGCTGGCCTACGCTCCACAGCTATCAAGCCTTTGCTTTGGCACGCCGACAGGCTCTTGTCTGCCTCCATGGATGAATCGCCTCCAGCCTACACGTCGGTCATTGCCTGCCTCCATGGATGTTGCTCCACCTTGCCGTCAAGAAGAACGACAGGATCTAGCTAGGAGATGGCTGAATCCCACTAGAAAGGAGACTAGGCTGCCATGATCTGGCCGTGAGATCCACGAGGAAAGGAAAAAGTGGATAGGGTTTCGGGCTTGAGTTTGAAGAAGAAGCAAAAATAAAAAGGAGTAAAAAAATATAGGGAAAGTTGTTGGGCAACAAAAGAAAAAAAAACAAGAATTCAGCCAAAATAGAGAAAAAAGATTTTGGGTTTGAGAGAGAAGAAGAAAGAGAGAAAAAAATAAAAAATATATATGTAAAGTTTTTGTGTAAAAAAAGAAACAGATTGGTAAAAAAAGAGTTTTCAATATCGCAGCTATCTGCGGTCTTTGGCGTGATGATGAACTCTCGATATCACCGCAACTACCCATGCCCTCACTCAAAGATGGTGGACTCTTGACATTACCTACAGTCGCCTGTGGCCCCTCGAAGATGGCAGATCTCCATCACTATAGGCTAGCCTTTGGGCTTACACTTAATTGGCTTTTGCGCTCACACTCAACTAGCCTTTGGGTTTGCATCCAAGCTACCTTAGACTTGCACTCAGTTAGCCTTCGGATTCACACTCAACCAACCATTGAGCCTGTATTCAGTCAGTCTTCGGGCTCACACTTAACTAGCCTTTAGGCTAGACTCAACTAGTCTTTGCGCTCACATTTAGCCAGTCTTCAGACTTGTACTCAGCTAACCTTCAGACTCGCATCCAATCCAGCTTCGAACTTGCATCCAAGCTAGCCTTTGGGCTCACACCTTAGACAGCCTTTGGGCTCGCACCTAGCAATCCTTTGGCCTTGCACCTTAGCCAGCCTCTGGTCTCGCATCTAAGCTAGCTTTTGGGCTCACACTCAGTCAGCTCTTGGGCTCATACTAAGGCAGCTTTCAAGTTCACGAACTAAGCCAACTTTCAGATTTGTACATTTGAAATTGAACTAAAATCATCATAAATAGTTAATGACCTTTAAATCAAATTAATTAATATGAAGTAATTCAATCACATTGAAATTAAACTCAATCACAACAAATGGACAAAAGCTAAGTTGACTCAAATGGACCTAAATTGATTAAATAAATGGACTAAAACCTAAATTGAGCTAAACTCCAAAAGGTCCAAATTGAGTTAACCTAAACTAAATAAACTCAGATTCAACCCTAATCAGACTCGAGATTGGTTAATTTTAAATCAAATTGAGCTCAAATCAAATCCAATCTGGATTGAACTATGCTTAAATCAAACCCTAATTATGTTAAATCAAGTCCAAACTAAAAGAAAAAATTTAAAGTCAAATAAGAACTAAACTAAACTGAGCCTAAATTGAAACCAAGTTAAACTAAATTGACTTGAACTTGAATAGAAGTCTACCAAGATATAGACTTAGACTCAATAAAGGTCTAACACAAGGTCAAATTTGACTCGAGTTAAATGAAATCAAACTCGGATTAGAACCATATTAGTCTTGACAAAACTAATAGGGTCAAATTGAGTCCCACTGGGTGTGTTGAATCATCAGCAATACTCCAAGGTCATGAACCAAGGGAGATATTACCATCCCGACCTGAGCCAAAATTAGTTCATATAGTGCTAAACAAGGTTAAACTGAGTCTCGTTGGGTGTACTACAAAAGCCTCTAGCAATACTTCAAAACTATATCCAACTTCATAAGCTGTTGGTGATGTTGCCCAAGTAAAGAAGTTAATTGCTAACACGATCAAAGTTGTTGGCCATACTTCAAAACTATATCCAACTCCAAAAGCTATTGGTGATGCTGTCAAATCAAAGAGGTTAATTGCCAATACACTCAAAGTTGTTGACTATACTTCAAAGCTATATCGATCCCCATAAGTCATTGGTAACACTACCTAATCAAAGAAGTTAATTGCCAACACACTCAAAACTATTGGTTACACTTCAAAACTATACCTAACCCCTTAAGCTATTGGTGATGCTACCAAATTAATGAAGTTAACTAATAATACATCAAAATTGTTGGTCACACTTCAAGCTAACCAACTCTAGAAGTAGTTGGTGATGTGCTCTTCAAGCTAGCCAACTTTAGAAGCAGTTGGCAATGCATTCTTCAAGTTAGTCAACTCCAAAAGTAGTTGAAGATGCACCCATCAAGCTAGTCAATCTTAAAAGTAGTTGATGATGCGATTCTTAAAGCTATGCCCCACCTTACAAGCTATTAGTGATGCTACCTAAACCAAAGAAGTTATCACCTATGCCTTATCGGCTATGAAAATACTTTAAAAAATAAAAAGTTATTGCTTATGCCTTATCGACTAGGAAAATACTTCAAAAATCAAAGTGGTTATTGCTTACACCTTATTGACTATAAAAATACTTCAAAGTCAATGAAATTATCACCTACACCTCATTAGCTATGAAAATATTTCAAGGTTAATGAAGTTATCATTGACGCCCTATTGGCTAACTAAAATACTGCAAATCATAAAGTTATCATTGATGCTCAAAACTATTGGAAACACTTCAAACTTCTCTCATTTTCTTCCATGATTTGGGTAAGAAGCCACATGGTCCAGTGTAGGGGAAGCAAAGTAGCAGCACACATCAAAGGTTTTTCTCCACTCTTTCTTTTTTCTTTTTTCTTTATTTCGATCATGTTTTTATATTAAAATTTATTGTAAAGTGAGGGTATATCCTTACTTAAGCTATGTATCATCTTTCTTAAATTAATCAATTAAAAAAATACTTTCTTCTTTTTTTATGTCTCTATTTTATTAACAAGGTTTCTTACTTTTGGAGGTTCTTGGTAATTGTCAGAATAATTAACAATAGAGACTTTCACCTATTGAAAGTCATGTTCCCATAATATTTGATAGCATACTTTAATTTAAACAAATTTTGATTTGTGATTTGAGATCATTCCTCGAGATCTCTACTATTATGGGTGGTCAATCTCAATCCCACAAATTCTAGCACTCCCAATGGGACCTGACTTCTCCTTCAAGTGTAGAAATCTAGTTAGTGCGATAGAAACACTAATAAAATAAAATTATGATTAAAAACTAATTAATTATATTCTCTTTTGAAGAAGAAAAAATCAAATGACAACAACGAAGAACATCTCCATCCTAAGATACACTGTCATCCTGGGGGTAGGTTCAGTTGTATAGTTATCTCAGTCAATGGTTGCTATATAAGCAGTTGAAGTTTAGATAAAGTTTAGGAGTATCTCTGAGGTCATCTAGTTCAAGAGGGCTCCTACTACTGCACCAGTTGAAGTTTTCATCATGCAAAACCAACCTATTTTTTGCCTTCCATCAAGGGGAAGGAGACTCAATATCATTATTCCTAATGAGAAGGGTTGTTTAGATGAAGAGCTAGAAGCCATATCTCAATAAAAAAGGACATCAGTCTTCTAGAGGTTAGGACCAAAGCGAAGCTCAATTTTTAGTCACCTTCACCCAGCTCCTCATAGGGGGCAATCAAAAGCAAATCCAAACATAGGCATCGATAAAGAAGAGCTCATCTTAACTGTCACAAATAAAGGAAAAGCTATTGAAATCTTCAGCCGACTTAGGAAGCCTATCTCTTGAACAAAATCGGTCATCACCATCCCTACCTCCAACTTCTTTGCTCCATTAAGAAATTTAGAGAAGGGTAAGAGCAAACAACAGGGAGCATAGTCTTGGCTTAGAACTATCCTAAAATGGTGAATCACTAAACAAAAATACAAGAGTTATCGTAAAGCTATAACCTAGCACGAGGGCTCATCAAAGGAGATCACCTATACTGTCAGAATCATTTTTCACCATGAATCTAGGAGGGAGTGCGAACTCACATCCCAAATGACCAAATGCCAAAAGAAGACTGCCTGAGTAAGATTTACTGATGAAGAAATCCAAGATGAGAGGAATCTTGTGTACTAATCCTTGCTACCACGTCAAAGAGAGGGTGTGGTGACCCGCTCCATAAGTAAACTCTCGAATAAGAAAACTCGACTGATGGAAAAAGTTAACCTCAACCTAGAGCCTAGACCTGATTCTCAGGACAAGAACTATCATGTTCTGATAGAAGCCTTGGTTATAACTGAAAACTCTAATCAAGAAATGAATATAGAAGTATTGCAAGAATAGTTGAGACAGTAAAGCAAAGAGAAAGATGAAACTCAAAAGGAAGTCATGGAGTTGATGAAGATGATATTACAAATGAGCAAAAAGTTTGATAAGTTAGAATGATCTCAACAACCATCTTAAGTAGTAGAGGTGACAGAAGGTTCATCTCTTATTGATGAGATTTATGAAAATGTAAGCCCTTCATAAGTATCTCCTCTAGTAAATGATACCTAATCTCTGATTTCAGGGATCTCTGACAACACAGAACTCCTAGCATATATACAATAGTAGAAACAATAAATATACAGTTGAGATAAGAAAGTGAGATGGGTAGGATAAATGATGCTGATAAACCATACCCTAGCTATCACGATAGAGTGCCATCTCCCAAAGGCTATAAAGTGCCTAGTTTCAAATAGTTCAATGGCATGGGCAATCTTGAATAGCACATAGCTGACTTTGTGACTCTGTATGGAGATTTAAGTAATAATTTCTCACTATTACTCCACCAATTTTCATCAAGCTTGATAGGAGTAGCATTTAAGTGGTATGTCAATCTACAACTAAAATCTATACAGGCTTGGACACAAATAAAAGAAGCTCTCTGAATCAAGTTCAGAGGAGTCAACAATAAAATAACTACTACAGACTTTGAATCAACACGGAAGTGCTACAATGAGTCAAGTTTTGATTGTATTACATGATGGAGAAATCTCAACATTAAATGTGAATAACTCATGAGCCAATTTGAGGTAGTGAACCTAGTCCTTGGCAATATAAGGGGAGAACGGATGAGACCTTGTTAGAGTGCCTCTTCTATTAGTACCTTTCAAGACCTCATTATCCAAGTCAAGAAGCTAGAAAGGATTGGTCCACCAACCTTATCTAGCTTACAAACATTCAAATAAGAAAAGGATAAGGTAAAGTATGGAGAGTCTTCCAAAAATATATGGGCTACATTCACAGTAACTAAGTAAAGAAAACCTCCAAACTCCATCATGAGCAAGAGTAATGATCAAAAATCACCAACTCTTAGAGGAGATGGAGAAGTGGAATGATTCAATGATCTTCAACAGACTTAAAAAGAAATACTCTTTCAAAAGAGAAAGAGTAGGTAAAATCTTCTACAATGCATTAAAGTTAGGCCTCCAATTGCTAGAATCCAAGAGGCCAGGTGAGACTAACAAAATAGATCACCCAAACTATTGTCTTTACTTTAGAATCTTGGGGCATACCATCAAAGATTGCTATGTATTCAAGGATTGGATTAAGAAGCAATACTGAGAAGATAAGCTAACTCTCTCGAAGGGTAGTCATACTTGAAATGCTCACTAAACACATCAATCATACTACTGTGTTCAAGGATCATAAATCACTTGCTAAAATTCTCTTTGGGGAAGAAGCATAACATACTCCTAAACAAAGGCACTTATGGAGTGTCTACATTTTAAAAAGACTTAGGAAATTGATAAAGAAAATAACTAAAAATTGTGAAAAGCCTAGGATGGTGATGAAGAAAGCCTTATCAGAATAAACTATCTTACCTGCTCAAAGCTTCGAGAAGAGAAAGAACAGAAGCAAGAAGAAGAAACTGGTTTAGCCAGATGAATATGATGTCAAGAAATCAAGCATCCAAGAATCCATCGATGTTCTAGATGAATATGTTTAGGGAGAAAGAAGCTAAGTAACTCTAGAAGAATTCTTCCTTGATAAAGTCAAAGCTTCACTAGAGAATCTTGATGCAGGAAATGAAGAAAGTGAACTCCTAGTGGTAACATTCTCTGCCATATTTATCATCGGAGGTTTACAACCAAGCCGATCCCCACCCCATCACTTCAATGATGAGGAAATTCATGATGCAAGACAAAAAAAAGTGAATAGATTCATTGGAGATGATACTGATGAAATAAAAGATCTCACAAGTCTCCCTGAGGGTTGCTCCTGAAATGACTATCTGAGAGAGTGGTTCACCCGTGAATATGACTATGACATGCTCAAACTATAGTTAGATACTATGAAAGAGCTAACTATAACTAACATGAGATTTTTCAGGTGGCAAATGCAAATGTTAAACAAACACAAGCAAGCTATGATTGCCCACATGGAAAGTATGACAAATACAACCACCATGCTCTATGAGAAAGTCGAGAGAATAGAGAAGATGCTAGCAGAAAAGACAAAGCCATACAAAAAACATCATAAGGGTGGTGAGAAACCACTTACTAACCCTTATCGAGATCATAACAACCACTCGTGCCACTTACTCTAGAGAAAGGTCAAGAAAGCTAGATACTATCGAAGAGAGTTATCTAAATCTATGCTCTTATTGCATGGTTACTCATACATTTGAGGTGAATGCTGATGAGCTACTATCCCATCCTCCATCAGATAATCTAGCAACAAATGCTCAACCTGCTAGGTTTGGTGAAGTCCCAGTCCTAGAACCTATGGAAGGATTCATACAAGGTATGAACAAAGAATATGACTCCATGTCTAACTTAGAATAACTTTATGACCACTTTGGAAGGCCCTACATCAGCAAGAACCAAAGGAAGAAGTGGGCATTTTAGGAGAGGATCAAACGAACTAATGCTAAAGCTCATTCTGCCCCCGTATCAAATCAATTTGAATATCCATAGTCAAGCTAGTATAAAAATCCATGAAAAGGCATGCTAAATACAAACTCCTAAAGAAGGTTATGCCAATAGATGAAATAGAATGGTTCATCCAGAGAGTTTTTGAAGACCTTTTTACAAGGAAACCCTATGTGCCTAATTTTGATGTTGAATGGAATGATTATCAGTCAGTCACATCCTCCAATAACATTCAAGGAACTACTGAATAGAGATAAGAGTCCTCTACTTCTTGTCATATGATTAACTTCGGGAGTGATTCCAAAGATGAACCTTATTGGTCTTTTGATGCTAGATTTTAACTAATGAGAGCAAACTAGGTAAGGTGCAAAGGTGATAACTCTAAGACAAGCTCCAATGCCTAGGGACAAGAATATCCCCAAGGACAAGAAAAAGAAAATTTAGATAAGTGAGGGTATTGAGCCTTTGCAAGCTAAACTCACACTCAAGAAGGTGAAATACAACATAGCAACCCATCTCAAAAAGATCCTTGCTATGTTGAGTGTGTTTGATGCCTTGATGATATCACAAGAACTAAGGGATATGCTAGTGCATATCTTATCGAATTTGTCTAACCACCAAATATATTTTGCTGAAGAAAAAATAGAATCTTTATATGCACACTAAACTCCTATCATCATCTTCATAAATGTTGACCTACTACTTGGAGTAACAAACCATAATAGACCACTGTATGTTACAGGAAACAACAATGGGATCAAGATCAATCGCAACTTGATTGACCCAAGTTTCTCAATCAATTTGATGACTCTCCAAACTTTAAGTGCTCTAACTTTAGATGTGTGTCACCTATCATCCAAGATTACAATCATACAATGATTTAATCAAAGTAGTCAAAGAGAGTCATAACTATCCCTCTGAAATTAGGTGAGTTGATGATAGACACTAAGTTTTATGTGATTGATATTGATGTGTCATACAAAGCACTACTAGGAAGGCCATGGCTACATGAAAATAAAGTAGTGCCATCAATATTATACCAATACTTCAAATACTTCAAGTATAGTGAAGAACACCAAATTGACAGTGATGACCCTTTTGATGTTCATATGGTATATTATGATGATGTAAAATATTATAGGGATTTGACGCTGATAGGGGGTCTACTTCCATCAGTCAACTAAAGTAAAAGATTGCTAGCTTGATCTTTGCTCCTCCTCACTTAAGAAGCGATTCTGACTCAACCTCTTTAGATGAGGAAGCTCCACAAGTCTGCCTAGGTGCTTATACTTCTAATGAAGATGATGATAGACGTCAAACAAAAAAAATACTCTCCTTATTACTAAGGTCCCAAAAGGTTTATTTAAGCCATTAGATGAGCTGAGCATCAATATTATGGAAGAATTAAAGACTTTTTACATTCCTCCATGGTACAAAAGAGAAAAGAAAAATACTATTTTATAAGGCAATCCCTTATGCCCCAAACATACATGAAATCCTAGGGACTGAAGATCTAATGGATGACGGTGGCCATCAACCGATAGTCATGCTTAAATATTTTTCAAATTATCTTTATCAGATAATCAATAAATTTGGCTATAGATGTTTACAAACAAAGAGAGAGAGTCACTTTTTCAAGAATTTATGGGATCCACCCTAAGGACATCCTTACATTCTTGGAAGAAACAAGAACTCCAAAAGAATAGGCTATATTACTCCAAATGCTCACACATGTCTCATGGTCACCATTGAACCTCTCTCCGATATTCAAGATGACCAAATGACATAATACCCCTTGACACATGTATTGAGGAGGCCATGACTTTTCAAATACTATAAGATGGTGACATCCTCAGTGGAATTTCATCAAAACCAAAGAAAAAGGGTATGATGCAGCCGAAATGCCTTTGTGGGATCAAAGTTGACCACCCGAGATAGCGAAGATCTGAAAGAGCGACCTCGAATCATAAATTAAAATTATTTTAATTTAAAGTGTGCTATCAGATATTATAAAAAATATGACTTCCAATAAGTACAAACCCTTATCAATTTCCCCGATGGTTGTCAAGAACCTCCTTAAGTAAAAAAACCTAGCTAATAAAATAGAGACACACAAAAAAAGAAGAAAGTATTATTTGATTAATTTAAGAAGGATGGTACATGGCATAAGTAAGGGTGTGCCCTCATTTTACACAGAATTTCAACAAAAAAAATATAAAAGAACTAAAAAAAGAGTGAAGAAGAAGCTTTGATGTATTGCTGCCTAGCTTCCCCTATGCTAAACCGCATGGTATTTGACCTGAACCATGGAAGGAGATGGAAAAAACTTGAAGTGCTTCCAATAGTTTTGAGCATTGGTGATAATTTTGTAATTTGAAGTATTTCCATTAGCCAATAAGATATCAACAATTAGACCTATGCACTATTCGGTTCAAACCGTATAAACCAGCCGAATCAAAACTGAACAATCGATTTGGTTCGAGTTATTCAGTTTTCAGTTCGGTTCGATTTTGAAAAATAGAAAATTTAAAATTCGATTTCAGTTTCGGTTTTTTATTTTAAAAAACTGTAATAACCAAACCGAACCAAATTACATATTATATATAAATACATAATATTGGTTTTGGTTTTGGTTTTTATTTTAATTTAAATATAATTAAATTTAAACTGAAAAAATAAAATCGGTTTAAACTTTTGGTTTTCGGTTTAAACCAAATTGAACCGAATTTTGGTTCGGTTTTAGTTCAATTTTTATAGTATTCGGTTTAGTTCAGTTTTTTAATTTTTAAAATTGAAAATTTCAATTCAGTTTATTCAGTTCGCTTTGGTTCGGTTTTGAACCGAATGCACAGCCCTATTGGCAATAACTTTTTAGTTTTGTTGAAGTATTACATAGCCAATAAGATATCAACAATAATTTTATTTGGATTGGAGTATTTTCATTAGCCGATAACGCGTGGGCAATAACTCCATTTGGGTTATAGTATTTTCATTAGTTAATAGAGCATTCACGATAACTCTTTTAATCTTGAAATATTTTTATAGCCAATATGGCATAGGCAATGACTTCTTTGGTTTTAAGTAGCATCACCAATAGCTTCTAAGGTTGGGTATAGTTTGAAGATGCATTGCCAACTACTTTTGGGGTTAGCTAACTTGAAAGGGTGCATCGTCAATTACTTATGGGGTTGACTAGCTTATAGGGGCACGTCGCCAACTACTTCTAGAATTAACTAGCTTAAAGTGTAACCAACAACTTTGAGTGCATTATTGGTTGACTTCATTGATTTGGTAGTATTACCAATGACTTACGAAATTGGGCATAGCTTTGAAGTGTGGCTAGTAGCCTTGAGCATATTGGTGGTTAACCTCTTTTAATTGATAGCATTACCAATGGCTAATAGGGTTGGGTATAGCTTTGAAGTATGGCCAATAACTTTGAGCATATTAACGATTAAACATCTTTGATTTGGCAGCATCACCAACGGCTTATGGAGTTGGTTGGATATAGCTTGGAGGATATGCCATCAATAACTTTTAGAGTTGTCTAGCTTTGAAGTGTGACCAACGACTTTGAGCGTGTTAGTAATAAACTTTTTGGTTTGATAAAATCACTAATGGCTTATTGAGTTAGGTATAGCTTTGACATGTTGCTAAATGCTTTTTGTAGTGCACCCAATGAGACTCAGCTTGATCTTATTTAGTTCTTATTCGAACTAATTCTGGTTTAGATCAGGGTGATAATATCATTTATTGTTTATAGCCTTAGAGTATTGCTAAAGATTCAGTGCACCTCATAGGACTTGGTTAACCCTATTTAGTTCGGGTCTAAGTTTGATGTCATTTGGCTTGAGTCAAGTTCAACCTTGTGTTGGACTTTTATCAAGTTCAGATCTATTGGACTTCAATTCAAATTTAAGTCAACTTAGTTCAACTTGGTTTTAGTTTAGGCTTAGCCTAGCCTAGTTTTGATTTGATTTTGAGTTTATCTTTTAATTTGGGCTCAATTTAACCCAATTAGGATTTGATTTTAGCTTAGTTTAACCCTGATTGGATCTGACCTGAAATTAATTTTAAATTAACCCATCTTGAGTCTAGTTAGATTAGAATTGAGCCTGAGTTTATTTGGATTAAGTTAACTCAATTTGGATTTTAGTCTATTTGTTTGATCAATTTAGGTCTATTTGAGCTAACTTGGCCTTTGTTCATTACTTGTGACTAAGTTACTTCACATTAATTAGTTTAATTTAAGGGTATTTATTTGTTTATGATGATTTTAGATGGACTTGTAGTCCAGCTTCAAATGTGTGAACCCGAAGGTTGACTTAGTTCATAAGCTTGAAAGTTAGATTAGTGCAAGCCTGAGGGTTGACTAGGTTCAAGTTTGAAGATAGGCTTAGATACAAGCCCAAAGGCTAGCTGAGTGTGAGCTCGAAAGTTGGATAAGTGTGATCCCAAAGGCTGACTGAGTGTGAGCCCAAATATAAGCTTGGGTGTGAGCTTGAAGCCTCGCTTAGTGTGAACTTGAAGGTTGACTGAGTGTGAGCCAGAAGGCTACATAAGTGCAAGCCCAAAGATTGACTTGGGTATGAGCCTAATGTTGGCTAAGAGTGCGTTTGAAGGCTAGCTAAGTGTGAGCTCACAGGATGATTTAGATGCAAGCCTGAAGGCTATCTAAGTATTAGCTTGAAGGCCAGCTAGGGTGTGAGCCTGAAGGTTGCCTGAGATGCGAGCCTGAAGGTTGGTAAGGTGCAAGCCCGAAGGCTAGCTGGGTGTGAGCCTAAAGGTTGGCTTGAGGGTGAGCCTGAAGGCTGGCTAAGATAAGCACCCGAAGGCTAGCTAAGCAGGAGCCTGAAGGTTGGCTTGAATGTAAGCCCAAAGGCTAGCTAAGTGTGAGCCCGAAGGTTGGCTGAGATACGAGCCCAAAGGTTAGTTGAGTGTGAGCCTGAAGGTTGGCTAAGCTGTGAGCTTAAAGACTAGCTATGTGTGAGCCTAAAGGCTAGCTAAGTGCAAGCCTGAAGGCTGGCTTGAATGTGAGCTCGAAGGTTAGCTGAGTGTGAGCTTGAAGGTTAGCTTGGGTGTGAGACTGAAAGCTAACTGAGATGTGAGGATGAAGGCTAGTTAATTTTGAGCCCGAAGGTTGGCTATGCATGAGCACAAAGGCTGGCTTGGATGCTAGCTCGAAGGCTAGCTAAGATGTGAGTCCAAAGATTGACTAAATGCGAACCCGAAGGCTGACTTAGGTGTGAGCCTGAAGGTTGGCTTAGGTGTAAATCCGAAGGCTAGCTGAGATGCAAGCCCGAAGGTTGGCTTAGATGTGAGCTCAAAGGATGGTTGAGTGTGAGTCCGAAGGCTAGCTTGGATGCGACCTTGAAGGTTGCCTTGGATGCGATTCTGAAGGCTGGCTGAGTGTTAGCCCAAAGGTTAGCTTAGGTGCGAACCTGAAGACTAGCCTAGATGCAAGCTTGAAGGCTAGCTAAGTGAAAGCCCAAAGATTAGCTAAGTGCTAGCCCAAAGCTGGCTAAATGCGAGCCCAATGACTGGCTTATGATGAAGGGGATCTACCATCTTCGAGGGACTACGAGTGGCCGCAGGCAATGTCCAGAGTTCACCATCTTCATCGCCATCTTCGAGAGGCCATAGGTGACCATAGCAAGAAAGATCATGGATTCACTATCTTCGCCAATTTTCAGGTTTTTAAAATTTTTTTTATTTTTTTTCCCTCTTCCTACTTCTTCTATCTCAAGCTTAAAACCCTCTTTTTTGCTATTTTGGCCCCTTTTTTGTAGTACAAGCTTCTTTATACTCTTTATTCCTTTTTTTTGGGCTTCTTCTTCACTCTTAAGCCAAAGCTCCCTCCTTTGGCTTTCTTCACAAAATTTCACCAGGCCCAAGCGGGCCTAGTCCCATTCTCGATTTTATTTGGCCAGTTCTCTTCTCAAGTGAGGTGGGGACAACCCTATCCCCCACCTCTCGACCAGATCCAGCCTATGGTGGCTTTGATCTAACACGGGCTTGCTATGGCGGAGTGGGAGGAGGCCGAGCTGCAATGCTAGCCACCTGACAGTGCCCTGGTGAGGAAGCCAAGCGTGGGGAGGCAGTGGTAGCACCTAGAAAGGCTGGACACCGGGGTCAGTTGTAGGCAGCAGTGGCTAGCAGCTCGAGCATCGGTGTGGTAGGGTTTCTGGCAAAGTGGAAGATCCGATGAGGTTGATCGGACGGTTGAGGCAGCAATGGCTGGTGGCTTGGGCATTGGGCATAGCTCACAAGTGGGCAATAGGCATTAGTGGTAACGGATAATTGGACATGACTGTAATGCAAAGATAGCAAAGAAGAGAAGGGTAAAATGAACAAAGCTAAGTGTCAAAACTCACTTGATTGTGTTTTATCTTTGCTTTCAATTTTATTTACAAATTCACCGATCTTCTCTCTCCTACAGTCCTTTGTTCTCTTTTTTCTATTTTTTTTATTCGCATATTTTACGGATTTTTATAGGGTTTAAAGAGATAGAGTTAGGTCGGAAATGATTTTTTTGTTTGAATTTTGAATAATGGATATGGATATGTTTATCCAAAATTTAGATGAACTTATAAAGAGATATGGATAAGTCTATTTATTGTGGATGATAAAATTTGAAAATTTTTACTTATCTCGAATACTGAAGTTATAGAGGGGCTATTTGTAATTTTTAAAAAAATTGGATCAAATTATAATTTTATAATTTTCAAGAGTTTTTTCTACAAAAGAGTGTATTTATAAAGTTTTGAAACTTTCAAGGTCCTTTTTGAATAAATTTGGACTTATTCGTAAATCAAAATTTTTGAGGGACTTATTTATAAAAATTAAAATTTGTAAATAAAAAATTTTGGAGGGACTTATTTATAAATAGAGAATTTTGGAGGGATTACTTACAAATTTTGAATTTCATAGCGATCAAATTATAATTATCAATTTCTTGAGGGGTTTATTTACATACTCCAAATCTTGTGAGACTAATTTATAATTTTATGATTTTATTAGACTTTTCTGTAAAAATTCTTATTCTAAAGACCTATTTATAGGAAAAAGTTGTCCAATGGCTCATTTATAAAGGTTTATTTCATCCAAGAGCCTATTTACAAAATTCTTGTATTTTGTTATTTTGATCTAAGTTTTGAATGAATTTGGGGCTCAATTTTATTCCAAAAATTCAACCCACTTAGCTCATTTATATTAGGCATAGTTAGATCCCAAATTTCCCAATGATTCAAGTCCAAATTAAGCTCATTTTTTGGCTAAACTTAGACACGATTTTAATCTGACTGAAACCCATATGTAAGCCATAATTTAGTGACATATAAGTCTTAATTTTAATCAAATTTGATTGTGACAAAAGTCACCTCAAATAGCCTTCAAATGAACCTTCGCCAAATCTCATTCGACATGATGACTTACTTGATGAAAAAATAATCCTTAATCTAAAAGAAGTTCCACTAGAACTTGAGTACAAGGGGTAAGCTACAGTAGATAAACTAATGGAAATCAATCTAGGCTCAGAGGAGGACCCCAAGCTAACTTTTATCAGTACTCAACTTTCAGAGGAAAATCAAACCCAACTCAAAATAGTGCTCTAAGAGTACGTTGACTGCTTTGCATGGAGATATAAGGAGATGCCTAGATTGGATCCTGAAGTTACAGTCCATAAACTGGCCATTAATCATGACCTTCTACTTGTCAAACAAGCACTTAGGAAAATGAAACTCAACCTAGAATAGAAGGTGATAGAAGAAATAAAGAAACTAATCGAAGCAAGTTTCATCGAGAGGAAAGATACCCAGATTGGGTAGCAAATATCATGTTAGTCAAGAGAAAGAACAACCAAATCTACATTTGTGTGGACTAAGGGACTTGAATAAAGTATGTCCAAAAAATGATTTTTCATTGTCAATAATGAAAATCATGATTGATAATGTAACTGACTTTGAAATATTTGCTTTCATAGATGATTTTTTAGGATATAACCAAATCAAGATGCATCCTAATAATGATAATCATATGACCTTCAGCACACCAATTGGCATTTACTACTACAAGGTGATGCCCTTTGGGCTCAAGGATGTAGGCATCACTTATCAGAGGGTCATGAATTAAATCTTTGACGACCTCATACATTGATTAGTGGGATGTTATGTGGATGGCTTGGTGGTCAAAACTGAGTCCAAAGATATGCACGTACAAGACCTAAGAGTAGTATTCAACTGTCTTAGAAAATATAATCTAAAGATGAATCCTGTGAAGTATGCTTTCGGTGTATCATTGGGAAAATTCCTTGGCTTTGTTGGCAGACATCAAGGAATTGAAATCGATTAATCTAAGATTAAAGCTATGTTGGATATGTCACCACCCAATAATCTAAAGCAATTTAGGTCATTTCAAGGCTAACTCACATGCATAAGAAGATTCATTTCAAACCTCTTTGGAAGATGCAAGCATTTTTCCAAGTTGATAAAGGACACTTCATTCATTTGGAATCCAGACTGCCAATAGGCGTTTGAAGAGATCAAGTAGTATCTCCTAAAGCCACTAATCTTGGCAGCGCCTCTACCCGATAAACCCTTTATCCTCTATATAGCAAAAATGGAAGGATCCTTGGGGGAACTTCTTGCCCAAAATAATAAAAAGGATAAAGAAAATACACTCTACTATATGAGTAGAATACTAGTGGGATAAAAAATAACTACTCCCCTATCGAAGAACATTGTTTGGTGCTCATATTCACAGTCAAGAAACTGAGACATTATTTTCTTTCTTATCAAATTAGTTTACTATCAAAGATTGATCCCATAAAATACCTAATAACTAGGCCCATACTCACTAGGAGGCTAGCAAAATGGGTTTTAATCCTTATGGAATACGATATCAAATTCACTCCCTAGAAGGCAATCAAATGGCAAGCCCTCATCAATTTTCTTGCAGCTCATCCATTACTAAATGATTCTCCTCTGAGTTGCGAGCTCCCTGATGAAGAAATCCTTTTGGTCAAAGAAAGAGAACTTTATTGGAAGCTATACTTTGATGGAGCATCATCCATCAAACCAGAGATCAAACCAAAGCTTCCACAAATCAAAGCAAGCATTGGACTCATTTATGTCACTCCGAATGGAGGTATTTTACGATATTTCTATTCCCTCTCAAAACCATGTGCAAACAATGAAGCTAAATACAAGATCCTAATTGTAGGACTGGAAATAGCCCTCAATATAGAAATATCATGCCTATATATTTTTGGTAATTTACAACTAGTTATCAGTCAAGTCCAAGGTAAATATAAAGTTTATAGATCTGAGCTCCTAAAATACCATGAAAAGGCTCAAGAGCTCATAAGGCAAATTTCCCATGTTTAAATAATTAAGATTTGTCAGTTCATTAGTATGGAAGCTAACTCCTTAGCTAAACTAATCAAGATACTGGCTGACCTTGATCAAGGAGAAATTCTAATATCAATCTATAGTACACAAGTGATGAACTCAGTTTTCAGCATCAAGCATGAGAGGACTGAATATAAACTAATAGAAGAGACCATAGATTAGCGAATACCATTCACCAACTATCTCAAAAGTAGAAAACTCCCAGAAGATAAATTCGTATAGACAACTTAGAAAGAGAGTCGCATGCTTTTTGCTTATCAATGACACTCTTTATAGAAGATTCTTTGATCAACAACTTCTGCACTATCTCTCAGACAAAGAGGCCAAAAAAGTTACGTATGAAATGCATTCTAGAGTCTATGGGGCTTATCAATCAGGTATAAAAATAATGATAAAAATTTAGTGTATGGGCTACTATTAGCCCACCATAGTGAGAGATTATATCAAATATACGAGAAGATGTCACCTATGCCAAATTCATGATAATTTCATTCATCAATACTCAAATCCTCTACATCTAAAAGTGTCCTCATGACCATTTGAGATATGGGATACATACATTATTGGCCCAATTGAACCATCCTCTTCTAGAGGCCATCGCTTTATACTAGTAGCAATCAATTATTTCTCTCAGTGGGTTAAAGTGATTCTATTAAAAGAGGTAAAAGCAAATGCTATTATTTGCTTCTTTCAAGAAAATATTTTGTACCAATTTGGTATTTCTCGAAGGATTATTTCTAATAATGGACCATCCTTTAGAAGTTTTAAGATAGAAAAATTCATGCATCATCATAAGATAAATTGAAGATATTCATTCATCTACAATGCCAGAGCCAATGGGCTCATCAAGACATTCAACAAGACCCTTTCTAAGATCTTGAAAAAAGCTATTGCTAGAAATAAAAAAGACTGACACTAAAAGCTTATTGAGATGTTGTAGGCCTACCGTACTACATATCAAACTCCTACCCAATCAACGTCAGATACATTGGTGTTCGAGACTGAGGTAGTCTTGCCACTGGAAGTGCAAATCCCCTCTCTAAGGATTACCTTACAAGAAGAAATCACAAGAGAAGATAATGTTTGTCTTCACTTTGACAAGCTAGACTCTTTGGATGAGAGGAGGCTTGTGGCCCAGTAAAAATTTAAAATATATCAAGCACAAATGGCCAAGGCCTATAATAAGATGACTTAGCTTAGGTCCTTCCAGAAGGGAGAAATGGTCTTAGTGTTGAGAAGACCAATAATTTCAAATCGAAACAAGAAAGGCGTGTTTGAGCCTATCTGGGAAGACCTTTATATTGTCAAAAGGATATTTAAAGGGATATTCTACCAATTGATTGATCACAAGGGGAAAAGGCCCATGACACCAATTGGCGGCTAATTCCTAAAAAGGTACTATGACTAAGCTCTAGGGACAATAACAATAACAACTAAAAGTATCTATATTTTGTCTATGAAGGAACGTCCAACTTTCTCAAAAAGGAACACTCAATCAAATATGCATTCCATGTTTCTGAAGGCAAAACATGGACACAAAACTCCATTTATCTTGCATGGCTACTGATCCCACATTTACATGGCACATTAAGTCTACTTTCATCTGATAACTTAAGTCCACTTTCACGTAGCAATCCAAGTCCACCTTTATGTTGCGTCCAACTCCACTTTCATGTGGTAACTTAAGTCTACTTCTACATGACAAACTAAGTCTACTTTCATATAGAAATCAAGTCCACTTTCTTGTGGCAAATTAAGTCCACCTCCATATGGCAATCTAAGTCCACTTCTACATGGCAACCTAAGTCCACTTCTTGTAGCAAATTAAATCCATTTTTACATAACAAACTAAGCCAACCTTTTGTGACAAATTGAGTTCATTTCTACATGGTAAACAAAGTTCAATTTCACATGGCAATCTAAGTCTATTCCCATATGGCAATTCAAACCCACATAGTCAACTCTTGAAATGTTGATACAGGGGCAAGTACTTGAGAATTGTTCACACCCTCTCCTCTCGTCAGAACTCAAGAAGAGGCTACGAAGGGGGTAATTTATTTGAGATGATTTTTACTACAATCAAATTTGATTAAAATATAATTAAAATTGAGATTTGTATGCCACTAAATTATGGCTCAAATGTGGGTTTCAATCAGGCTTAAATTGCATCCGAGTTTAACCAAAAATTGAGCTCAATTTGGACTTGAATCAATGGAAAATTTGGACTCAAGTTAGGCCTAGATTTTTTGACTAAAATTGGGTCCAAAATTCATCTAAAACTTGAACCAAAATGACAAAATATATGAATTTTATAAATAAGCCCTTGGATTAAATCAATCTTCATAAATAGGTCATCAACCAAATTTTTCTTACAAATAGGTCCTTGGAATAAGAATTTTATAGAAAAATCCAATAAAATCCTAGAATTACAAATCAATCCTATAAATTTTAGGATTTACAAATAATTTGATCCTTATGAAATCAGGCCAAAATAGAGGGAAAAAGGTATTGGGTTTGAGGGAGAAAAAGAAAGAGAGAAAAAAATATATTGTGTAAAAAAAAGAAAAATTTGGCAAAAAAAAGATTTTATCATCACGGTCTCCCCCAGTCTTTGGCGTAGTGGTAGAACTCCATCAACACCATGACCACCCGTGGCCCCTTAAAGACGATAATGAAGATGACTGACTCTTGGCATCACCATGGCCACCTAAAGCCCCACTCAAAGATGACGAACACTCAACATTACTGCATCCACCCGTGGCCCCTCGAAGATGATAGATTCCCATCACCACAAGTCAACCTTTGGGCTTACACTCAGCTAGTCTTCAAGCTCGTACTCAGTCAGTCTTTGAGCTCACATCTAAGCCAGTCTTTAGGCTCACACTCAACTAGCCTTTGGACTTACATCCAAGCCAACATTTGGACTCACACATAGTAGCCTTTAAGCTCGCACTTAGCCAACCTTCAGGCTCACATCTAAGCTAACCTTCAGGCTCGCACTCAACTAGCCATCAAATGTGCACTCAGCCAACCTTTGTGCTTGCACTCAACTAGTCTTCAGGGTCACACTCAGCCAACCTTTGGACTCGCACTCATCTAGTCTTCAAGTCCGCACTTAGCCAGTCTTTGGGCTCACACTCAGCTAGTCTTTGGACTCACATCTAAGCCAGCCTTCGAGCTCGCAGTCAACTAACCTTAGGCTCACATCTAAGCTAGCGTTCAAGCTTGTACTTAGCCAGCCTTTGAGTTCGCATGCATCCAGTCTTTGGGCTTGCACCTCAACCAACCTTCCAACTCGCATCTAAGCCAGCCTTCGGGCTCACACCCAGTTAGCCCTTGGCTCATACTAAGTTAGCTTTTGAGCTCACAATCTAAGCCAACCTTTGGGTTTTCAAATTTGAAACTAGACTGTGAGTCCATCAAAAATTATCATAAATAGCTAAGGACCCTCAAATCAAATTTATTAATATAAAGTAATTCAAGCACATTGAATTGAACTAAAGCACAACAACTGGACAAAAGCTAAGTTGACTGAAATAGACCTAAATTGATTAAATAAATAGACTAAAACCCAAATCAAACTAGACTCTAAAAAATCCAAATTGGGTTAATCTAAACCAAATAAACTTAGATTCAACCCTAATCAGATTCGAGATGGGTTAATTTGAAATTAAGTTGAGTTCAAATCAAATCTAATCCAGATTAAAATATGCTCAAATCAAACTCTAATTCGGTTAAATCAATTCCAAACTAAAAGGGCAAGCTCAAAGTCAAACCAGAACCAAGCTAGGCGGAGCCTAAACTAATACCAAGTTAAACTAAATTGACTTGAACTTGAACCGAAGTCCATCAAGGTGTAGACTCAGAATTGACAAAGGTCCAACATAAGATTGAACTCGATTCAAGCTAAATGAAATCAAATTTAGACCTGAGCTATATTAGTCTTAATAAAACTAATAGGGTAAAACTGAGTCCCACTGGATGTGTTGAACCCTTAGCAATACTCCATTGCTATGAATAAAGGGTGATGTTGCCATCCTAACCTGATGCAAAATTAGTTTGTATAGAACTAAATAAGATCAAACTGAGTCTCGTTGGGTGTCCTACAAAAGCCTTCAGCAATACTTCAAGCCTATGTCCAATTTTATAAGCCATTAGTAATATTGCCAAATCAAAGAAGTTAATTGCCAACATGCTAAAAGTTGTCAACCATACTTCAAAGCTATACTCCATAAGCCATTGGTGACACTTTCAAACCAAAGAAGTTAATTACCAACATACTCAAAACTGTCAATCACGCTTCAAATTGAAGAAGTTAATTACCAACATGCTCAAAGTGTCAGCCACATTTTAAGTTATATGCAACCCCATAAGCCATTGGTGATATTACCAAATCAATGAAGTCAACCAATAATATGCTCAAAGTTGTTGGCCACACTTCAAGCTAGCCAACCCCAGAAGTAGTTGGTGGCACACTTTTCATGCTAACCAACCCAAAAAGTAGTTGGTGATGTATTATTCAAGTTAGTCAACCCCAAAAGTAGTTGATAACACACCCATCAAGCTAGTTAACCCTAAAAGTAGTTGACAATGTGATTTTCAAAGTTATATCCAACCTTATAAACTATTGGTGATATTACTTAAATCAAAGAAGTTATTGTCTATGCCTTATTAGCTATGAAAATACTTCAAAAAATCAAGAAATTATTGCCTATACCTTATCAGGTACGGAAACACTTCAAAAACTAACGAGATTATTGCCTACACCTTATTAGCTATGGAAACACTTCAAGGTTAACGAATTTATCGCCTATACCTTATTGGCTATGAAAACACTTCAAGGTCAATAAAGTTATCATCGTTGCCTTATTAGCTAATGGAAGCACTTCAAATCATGAAGTTATCATCGATACTCAAAACTATTGGAAATACTTCAAACTTCTCTCATTCCCTTCCATGATCCAGGGCAGATGTCATGCAATCCACTAATAGCACACATCAAAGCTTCTTCTCCACTATATCTCTTTTTTATTTCTTTCATATTTTCATGTTAAAATTTGTTATAAAAAGAGGGTATACCCTTGCTTAAGTCATGTACTATCTTTCTTAAGTCAATCAATCAAATAATAGTTTTTTGTATCTCTATTTTATTAACTAGATTTCTTGCTTTAGGAGGTTCCTACTAATTATTAGGGTAATTAATAATAAGGATTTACGCCCGTTGGGAGTCATATTTCACAACACTTGATAGCTCACTTTAAACTAAAATAAATTTTGATTTGTGATTCTAGATGGCTCCTTGGGGTATTTGCTATTTTGAGTAGTCAATCTCAATCCTACACTAGCTTAAGGGATTCTCTCAAAAATTCAACCACTATATTTTCAGCCTAAGAGATTTCCTTGGGAACTTGATTGCCACATTTCTAATCTAAAGGATTTTCTCAAGAACCCAACCATCATATTCCTAGACTAAAGGATTGTCCTCAAGAACCCAACCACCATATTCTTAGCCTAAGGGATTCTCCTCAGGAATATGACTGTCTAATATAAGAAATTCCTTCGGAAACCTGACCATCATATTCATAGCCTAATGGATTCCTTTAAAAATGTAAGCGTGATCTATAAGGACGGTCTTGATTATTGATGACCAATTAATCATCTTGATCACTCAAAAGTAGACTAAGTTAATTCAACCTAATCACATCAAATCAAACAAATTAAATGATTATTAAAACCATATTAGGTAAAAACTTGAACCAAAACTAAATTAGGTCCAAACATGAATTTAAAAAATAAAATCAGATATATACCTCAACCAAAACCAAATAATGTTCAAGCCTAAACTAAAATGAAATAAAGTCCAAATCTGAACTAAAACCAAGTTATGAACCAAAACAAGGTTTAAGATTGGTTGAACCTGAATCCATTGGAAGCCAAATTCAATAAAAATCATTAAGGACCTAATAAGAACTTAATAAGGTCAAGGATTCAATAAGAACCCAATAAGGGTTGAACCAAAATCTATTAAGGATCCAATAAGAATCAAATAAAGGTCTAGGATCCAATAAGTGTTGAACTATGACCTCTTAAGGATCCATTAAGGACCTAATATGCATTGAATCAAGATCCATTAAAGGTCCATATGAACCCAATAAGGTTCAAACCAAATATCCATCAAGGATCCAATAAGAATCCAATAAGAGTCGAGCTAAAATGATGTTCAAATTTTAATGATAATTAAACTAATATTTAATAAGTTTTTAAGATGTGATGAGTTTCAGGATTATTAATGATCATTCAAGCTCTTGAAAATCAAATCTCAAGATTAATTTGAAGATGACAATTTAAAGATAAAGAGGAGAATAATTTGAACATGAAACTTCAAAATCAAGTTGGGAGCTTAAAGAATGTTCAAGATGTGAGATCACTCCAAACTCATAGGTTAAGCTTTTCATTTTATGTTAAGTCAAGGTCCAAGCTCATAGGTTTAGCTTTTTATTTTATGTTGAATCAAAGTCTAAGCTCACAGGTTTAGCTTTTCATTTTATGTTGAGTCAAGGTCTAAGCTCATAGGTTTAGATTTTTATTTTATGTTAAGTCAAGGATTTGATAGTTAATTCATTTGAGCTTTTGTGTTGACACCTCATTTAATTTGAATATGCCTTCATTGGCTTATTTTACCTTTGTCCAAGTTAAATTAAAGTCAAACAACCAAAGTTACAAAAAAAATTTAGCAAGTTTTTCTACCTGAACTTGATAGTTCAGACATTCGAAGTCAGCTTTAGACACCCTAACTACTACATTTAGACACCCAAATTTGACAAATAAAAATTAGTATTTTGGTTATGCAAACTTTAGTTGTCCAAACTCAAGATTTGGTCACCCAAACATATGATTTGGATGCCAAAACAAGAGAGAAAAAACACTAATGAGTACTTTTTTGACCATTGGAATGAGTTCATCATGCGTTCAGGTGCCCGAACTTTCGCAAAAATAGCCATGGATAATTCCCAATGGCTAGATTTTTATTCCAACGGTTATATAAAGGCTTGGACTTCTTTGCTTATTGAGGAAACTAGGTTTTCATATTTTTAGACTAAGATTCATCCTCCCAAAATCTTCTAGCCTCGACAAGAGAATAGGTATTAACTTTTAAATTATCATATGCCCTTGTACCTAAACTTTGTGTGGCTCTTATTCTTAGAATTTTTAATTTTTTCAATCTTTATCATTTTTATTTTTTAATCTTTATAACTATAACTCTCCTAGGTTGTTAGAAGAGGATTGAGTATTTTTCTAGGTTTTAAGAGAGTGGTCAGAGTACATACTCCTAGATTTGTGAGAAGTGGCCGATTGGCTTTGGTATGGAGCTACACTCACTATTTGCTAGGCGATGTAAGAGCATGGTTTTACCGGAACAAAGTGACAACTCTAGCAAAGAGTTTAAGCCCTCACAATTGAGGCAAGGGGTGTGGAGTAAACATAGTTGGTTACGAAGCCACATATATCGATTTGCACTCTTTCTACTTTTTTATTTATCTCATGCACTTAAATTTAATATTGATTGAAAATGATCTTATATATGATTGTATATTGATCATTCTCACATGGATTAATGGTTTTACTAATTCAAATTGAGTTTTGAACATTTACTTGTACTTGAAGTGTTTTTAGATTTTAAATTAATGTAAACTTATTTTATTATTTGAAAACTTATTTCACTCCCCACTCTTAGGTTGCCTATTTGGGCCTTAACCAATAAGGATCAAATCCAAGATACAATAAGGATCAAGTCTAAGTTCCAATAAAGATCAAGTCCAAGGTCTATTTAGAATCAAATCTGAAGCCTAATGAGGATTTATTAATGGTCAAACTCCAATCCAAGATCTAGCAAGGGTGAAATCCAAACCCATCAAAGGTCAAATTTAAACCCATTAAGGGTCAAATTTAGTTGAATAAAGATCTAACAAGGGTTGAAACCAAACCTATTAAGCATCAAATCTAAATTCAATAAGGATAAGGATCGAAACCTAATTTGGTCGAACCCAAACCTTAGAAGGATCCAACATAGGGTCTGACTCGATCCAAATGGAATTAAATCATATTTGATCTGAAGTTAAGTCTGAATATTGAACCAAATTAAATAAGAATTGAACCGAAATAAAGTTTGAATATTAAATTAAATTAAATCAAACGTTAACCAAAGTCAAGTCTGAATATCAAACCAAATCAAACTAGGCTTGAACCAAACCAAGTTTGAACATTGAATTGAATCAAATTAGACTTGAATAGAAGTCAAGTCTAAATATCAAATCAAATCAAATTAGACATGAACTGAAATCAAGTCTAAACATTAAATTGAGTTAAATTAGACTTGAATAGAAACCAAATATAAATTTTGAATTGAATCAAATTAGACTTGAACCAAAACCAAGTCTGAATATTGAAGCAAGTCAGATCAAACCAAATTTAAACCAAAGTCAAGTCTGAATCAAACTAAACTCAAATCACGTCCTACACCTTGTAGCAGCCTTATTACCACTGTGGCCTTCCACTACTCCAACATCCTCTCTCATTGATGCTGCTCCCTGCAAGGTTCATCTCCATCCTCGTGGCCATCCACGGCCTTGCTTGCCTCCATAATATCCATGTATGTGTGATCATCATCTCCACACTCATGGCCACTAGTGGCCTTGCTTACCTCCACTATGTCCACACCTTGACAACCATAATCTCCACACTTGGGGCCCCCCACAGCTTTGCTCATTCCACTATGTCCACACCTACATGACCATCAAGCTTACAAACTTGCATCGCTGCCTCCAGCCATTTGCCACCATCCATTGACTTAAGACCAACTTGCAAACTAGCCTGAAAGTCATCTCCAGTTTAGGACTAGCCCGTAGGTTTGTCTGAACCCATTCTGACAAAAGGCCAGTTTACAAACCCATCCAAAAGTCATCCTAAACAAGGGCCAACCTATAGGCTCACTCAAAATTTAACTGGTTTAGGGCCAGCCTATGGGCTTACCCAAAAGCTAATTTAGACTAAAGGCCAGGCTATGGGCTCATCTGAAAGTCTATTTAAATCAAAGGTCAAACTATGGGCTCACTTGAAAGTCCAATCAGTTTAGGATCAACTTGTGAGCTCACTCAAAGATTAAATATCAACTAAGGGTCAGCCTACAGGCTTACCCAAAATTCATTCTGACCAATAGTCAGCTTGTGAACTCACCCAAAAGTCAATTCAGCTAAAAGCTAGCCCACAAACTCACCCAAATGACAATTCAAACTCAAGCCATCCTATGGGCTCATCTAAAATCTAAATCGACTAAAGACCAGCTTGCAATCTCTCCTAAAAGTCAAAGACAACTCAAGGTCAGCCCGCGGCTCAATTAAAGTTATTATGAAAGCCTGAGAGCTCTCAAACCAAAAATTGATAAAATATAAATTGATTAAATGACTCAAATCACATTGTATTCAAGCCAACTTAGATAAAATAAATAAAAAAAACCAAATGAACTGAAACAAAGCACCAAATGAACTTGAATTAATAAAAAAATGGACTAAAATTAATCATCCATTATGCAAAAATCTTCTGCTAGTCGTATGATTTTCAAAACCAGTCAACCGATTTCCATCCATTAGGAACTAGTGCATGCTCTGCCAGTTGATCGGTATCATCAACCAATAAACCAATTCCAATGAACCAAGACTAGAACTTCCTATGTTGGACAACTGGTACCCAAACCGGTTGTTTGTTTCAAATAAACCTAAAATAGCACCCTTTCAGCTAGCCAACTAGTAGCCCAACTAGTCATCCATTTCAGTCAGAAAACTAATATCCTAGGTTTGGATTAAACTTTAATCAGGTCAATCCTCAATCGGTCCAAACTTGAATTAGAACAAATTTGAATTAAACTCCAATCGAGCCGAACAACATTCAAACTAAATTAAAACAAGTTTGAATTAAACTCTAACTAAGTTAAACCCCCATTCGAACTAAATCACAATAAATTCAGATTAAACTCTAACTGAGTCAAACTACAACAAGTTTGAATTGAATCTAATTAAGTCAAACCACACTCAAACTAATGTCAAGTTCAAATTGAAACCTAATTGGGTCAAACTCAAATTCAAGCCAAACCCTAATTAGATTAATCAAGTTCAAACTAAATCCTAATTAGGTCAAATCAAGTTCAAATTAAATCCTAATTGGGTTAAATTGAACTCAAATTCAAACTCTAATTGGGTTAAACTAAGTTTAAACTAAATCCCAATTGGGTTAGCCAAGTTTGAATCAAACCCTAATCAAGTTAAACCAACTTCAAACCAAATCCTAATTGAGTTAAGCCTAGTTTGAACTGAATTCTAAATCAGTCAAAACCAAACTCAAATTTACACCAAAACTAGGTCAAACCTGAATCTAAAGCAGGTTACACTTGAACCAAAACTAGGTTAAACTTGAACTAAAATATGGATGAACTTAAACTAGAACTAAGTCATACTTGAACTAAAATCAAAGCAAACCTAAACCAAAATCAAGTCAAACCTGAACCAAATTAGGTCAAAACTAAATCAAAATCAAGTTAAACTAAACTAACTTGAACTTGAACCCAAGTCTATTAAGGTTCTAATGCAAGCACATTAACAGGTTGAACCTAGATCCACCAAGAACCCATTAAGGGTTGGACCCAAGATCCATTAAGGATCCATTAAGAACCCATTAAAGGTTGTATCCAATATTCATTAAGAACCCATCAGGAGTTGGATCCACCAACCATTAAGGATCCATCAAGAACCCATCAAAAGTTAGATTCAACATCCATTAAGGATTTATCAAGAACCTATTAAAGGTCAGATCTAACATCCATTAAGGATCCATTGAGAACCCAATCAAGGTCAGACCCAAGATCTATTAAGGGTTTGATAGAAACCCAACCATGGTAGGATCCAAGATCAATTAAGGTTAGCCAACAACAAGCTCAAAGTCATCAACAACACCTCAAACATAATTGACAATAAGCCAAGAAAGGCTATCAGTTATTAAATCAAAGAAAATTAGTATAAGCTTAGGTTGCGAATCACTCTTTCAAATTAAACCAAAGTAAGATAAACTTGAACTCACTTACTCAGTCAACCAAACGTCTTAGTCAAACAAAGTTAACTAATAACACACTTAAAGCCATCGGATAACTTCAAAGCTAAGTCAACTCAAAACCTATTGGTGACACTTAGCCAAGCCAACCCCAAAAGTTGTTAGCGATGCTCCAAAACTAATCAACAACAAGTCAAGAAAGGTCATCAGTTATCAAATTGAAGACCATTAACCTAAGCTTAGGATGTTAATCATGCCTTCAAATCAAAACCAAATTAAGATAGCTTGAACTCACTTAGTCAGTCAATCAAATGCCTTATTCAAACAAAGTCAATTAATAACATGCTCAAAGATGTTGGTCATACTTCAAAGCTAGCCAAAACCAAAAGTAATACTCCTTTCGAAGCTAGCCAAAACCAAAAGCGGTTGGTGATACTCCCTTCAAAGCTAATTAACCCCAAAAGCTATTGATCACACTCCCTTCAAAGCTAGTCAATGCCATAACCCATTAATGATGCTTCCTTCAAAGCTAGTCAACCCAAAAGATGTTGAAGACACTCTCTTCAAAGCTAGTCAATCCCAAAATTTGTTGATAATCTCTTTTCAAAGCTAGTCAATTCTAAAAGTTATTGATGATGCTCCCTTCAAAGCTAGCCAAACCCAAAAGCTGCTGGTGATGCTCCCTTCAAAATAATTCAATTCAAAAGTTATTGATGACGCTCTCTTCAGAGCTAGTCAACCCTAAAAGTCATTGATAACCCTCTCTTCAAAGCTAGTCAACCCCAGAAACTATTGATAATGCTCCTTTAAAAGCTAGCCAAACCCAAAGGGTGGGTGATGCTCCCTTCAAAGCTAGGCAATCCCAAAAATCATTAATGAAGCTCCCTTCAAAACTAGACAACTCCAAAAGCCATTGGTGATACTCCCTTAAAAGTTAGTCATCCCAAAAGTCATTGATAACACTTTCTTCAAAGCTAGTCATCCAAAAGTCGTTGATGATGCTCCCTCCAAATCTAGTCAAACCCAAAAGCAATTAGTGACACTCCCTTCAAAGCTACTCAACCTCAAAAGCTTTTGATGATGTTTTTTTTCAAAACCAATTAACCCAAAAAGGCATTGGTGATGCTTCCTTCAAAGTTAGCCAAACCCAAAAGCCATTGGTGATGCTCCCTTCAAAGATAGTTAGTGCCAAAAGCCATTAATGACACTCCCTTCAAAGGCAGTCAACTCCAAAAAGCCATTGATGATACTCCTTTCAAAGCTAACCAAACCCAAAAGCAGTTAGTGACACTCCCTTTAAAGTTAGTCAATCCCAAAAGCCATTGATGATGCTTCTTTCAAAGCTAGTTAACTCCAAAGAGTATTGATGGCACTCCTTTGAAAGCTAGTCAGCCCCCAAAGCCATTGATGTCACTCTCTTTAAACCTAGTCAATCTCAAAAGCTATTGATATTGCTCCCTTCAAAGCTAGCCAAACCCAAAAGCTGTTGGTGATGCTCCCTTTAAAGCTAGTCAATCCCAAAAGTCATTGGTGGCACTCCCTTCAAAGCTAGCCAACCTCAAAAGACATTTGTAAACCCTTCAAAGTTAGCCAATCCCAAAAGATATTAGTGATACGACAAGTCAAGGTAATTGGTCACATCCATCAGCATATTGTTAACATCAGCCAAAGATCAACTCAAGAGGCATCTGAGTCAAATTTCACTCGATCAATTACACAGGAGAGGGGCAACGATGAGCATCGAGTTTCTTTCCTACTTCCTCTTTCTTATTTTCATACTTTCCATGATTACATTTTTAAATTTATTATAAAGTGATGGTATGCCCTTTCTTAAGCCATGTGCGCTTTCTCAAATCAATCAAATCATGCTTTTTTCTTTTTTGTGTCTATTTTTTATTAACTAGGTTTCTCACTTTAGGAGATTCCTAACAATTGTCAGGATAATTAACAATAGGAGCTTGCATCTTTTGGAGGTCATGTTCTCACAACACTTGATCATGTACTTAAACCACCATATATTTTTTATTTGTTGTTTCAAGATTGCTCTCTGAGGTCTCCAACATCCCGATGATTGATTTTGATCCCACGGCCACTAGCAACACTTCAAAGTAAAATAGGATCACCTGACATAAGTTAAAGCCATTATCGACACTCCAAAGTCAAGCAAAATAATTAACATCTGCCAAGGATCAAACCAAGAATCCATTCAAGTCAAGTTCTAAATAGGTTGTCCACCGCATCGCACTCAATCAAACACACGGGAGTTGGACAATGGATGAGCATAAAATTTTCTTTTTATATTATTTTATTTTCTACTTTATGTTATAAATTAAATATTTTAGATTATTTAAATTGTAAGGTGAGGGTATACCTTTACTTAAGTTGTGTAACCCCAAAATTCAATTAATCAACTCATGTTCTTTTTTCTTCATGTCTCTATTTTATTAGATAA
Source organism: Trichopus zeylanicus subsp. travancoricus (assembly GCA_005019695.1). Taxonomy (NCBI): domain Eukaryota; kingdom Viridiplantae; phylum Streptophyta; class Magnoliopsida; order Dioscoreales; family Dioscoreaceae; genus Trichopus; species Trichopus zeylanicus. Next base: position 688,117 of record RXID01014382.1, read on the forward strand.
GTTTTTTTTACTATAGGAGATTTCTGATGATTTTTAAGATAATTAATAATAAGGGCTTGCATCTATTAGAAGTCATGTTTACATAATATCTAGTAGCGCACTAAGATAATTTAAAATTGATATATTATTTCGAGATTACTTCTCAAAATTATTAGCTATCCTAGTTAATCAATTGTGACTTTATAAAATCACTTGACACTCTCCACTTGTGTATAGCCAAGTATATACTAGCATGGTTATGGGATCTCACTAGAGATGATGGTGGAGGATCTCAATAAAAACACCACTAGTTGTAATACAAAAAAATTGGGGATGTTTCTGGCAATGGAACACCACTAGAGGAGCCCTTCCTCACTCTACAAAGATCACTTCAATAGCCCTCCAAAACAAAGAAGTTTCCTACTGAGGTTTGCTAGCAGAGATCTCCTCGACACTCAAGTTAGAAAATATTTTGGTTGGGTCTCTCATTTTGGAGATGAAGCACAAAACTCTCTTTATTCCTTTGAAAAGGAAGAAGTCTTACTATTTGGGGGTTTTTAGGTTTATATATATCATGGCAAGGTCAAAATTCGAAGGAGATGTTGAGGGTGTTCGGATCTCTATGGAGACTGTGCACCTATGATCTCCAACTTGTTGTGAAGTACGATGTAGAGCAAGGTATGTGCAGGAGACCATTGCCATGACTTGGGGGGACCACCTTTTGGAATATTCTAGAGGGTCCATCTGGGGGACAAAGTTATGGTATCTCGGCCAGATCTCTTCAAAACTAATTGCTCTAGATAGCTGGGCTATGATAGTTTAGCAAAGCTTTTGGAATAGATAAGTGGTTTAGATAATAGTGATTCAAAACTTTGAAATGATGAAGAGGGCTTTTAACTGTGAGCAATGTATGAATCCAAGTTGCCAAAATGCAACAACACTATAAGACAAAGAGGTCACAGTAGAGATTCTTATATGGATGACTGAATCATGAATCTGGCTTAGCAATGATAGAATATGACAAGTATACTGATCTTCAAATGCATATTTTCCATCATATATGTATATACATCATGATTTATGGAGGATCTTTCTCTTGTTCTTCTATCTTTTATCTGATACACTAATCTCAAGGCAAATTAGATAATTTAAAAGCTAATAAGGTGAAAGATCAAATCCTCTTGATAGGATTTTATACCACTATATATATATGGAGCGAGAGAGAGAGAGAGAGAGAGAGAGTAGGGATAAAATTATTTCAAGAGGATTTTGACCTTTTGTTCTATCAGTTTTCAAACATGTCTGATTTGCCTCAAGATAAGCTCAAATTTTAGAGTTAAGTTTTAGGATTTTAGGGTTGTGGCTTTATGAAATATCTTTTTCTTTTTTCTTTGTACGTTAACCTTGATACATCAAACTATACCTTATGTCAAGGTTTAGTAGAGCAATTATTCTAAAAAGAAGTCACTTAGGAGTTATAGAAAGATGTGTTGGCAATATACCTTTAATTATTTCTGCATTTAGTTATGAATTGAGTTGGAGTTAAGTTTATAGGACTGAACTTATTTTCATGGGAGGAGATCATGAAAATTAGAAATTTCTTTCAGCCTACTTAGAAAATTAAGTTTTTGAGAGGGGTTTGTTAAACCCAATCTTTCTCTCCTCATCACCTTTTCCTATGAGCAGAGAGTAGAGAGAAGGCATCACAACTAGGGTTCCAATTGCGGCACGATTCTTGATGCTAAGGGAGGAATAGGCCATGAGTTTACAATAGGAGTTAGAAGGCATCATTCTTCTTCATCAACCCCATGTTTTCAAGGTTGAAGAGCCACGAATCTAGGTTTTATTTTTTTTTCTTTGCTCATCCCTTTCTATGATTTTGTTGGTTCAATTTAGGATTAGAGTTTGTGGAATCAAGCTCCATCATATCTTCTAAAAAATTGGTGCTACTTGTTGTTGTTTTCAATCTCAAATTTGACATAATTTTGCTAGCAAGTTTGGGCCTCCTAATGTTTGAATTTTGGCATGTGAAAAGAATTTCTGATCTTGTGCCAGGGGCTCTATAGAATAGATTGTTGTGTATTTATCTTGAAACCATGGTTTCCAATAATGCATTGGAATCTTATTGTTAAGGTTAGAAATACTACTAGTGCCTTGAATTCATTTAGTTAGATTTTATTTTACAAAAAATAATGTAATGCATGATTATAACTTTGAATTCCATGTGTTCTTTTGGATTTGATATCAAGGTGGATATGTGTTAGGATAACCCTATTGTAATGCTTGAACATAGGATCCAATTCTTTGAAGGAGTACTAGTATGTGCTAGGTTAATACTAAAGAGGATAACTAAAGTTGTAATTGAGCCAACATATTAGGAAAAAGGTTATATGATTTTGATGGTTATGAATAATTCTCATTTTGTGATTTAGGTTCAAACGAGGAGGCTTAGCCAAATTTCTAAGTTTTTGTCATGAGTTTCTTACTAGATAAGTGAACAAATGACTCTCAGAAATGTTAAACTAGTAATCTTATTTAAGAATCTGATTTTTTTAAATAATTATGAACTATTGCTATATGCTACATATATTTGAAATTGCTTCTTAACATCTTTAAGACCTTATGATAGGATCATACCTTATTTTTTATTTACTCTATGTTTACTTGTCTTGAGATACCCTACTTTGTATTTATTCTAAATTTATTTATCTTGAAAATAAGAAAATCATGCATAGAAATTGTGGAATAGTTATTTATCTTTTGATATTTATTTGCATTTATGTATTTAAAATTTAAAAACTATGCATGTATTATTGAGTAAGAATTACCTTTTTTTTTAATCTTTCACGGATTTTTGGTGTTATGGTATTTAATCGTATTGTCTCTCACTTGACTCTTTTTCTACCCCAACCATTGAGATTAACAATGATTATATCAATATGTACTTGATTTTATGTTAGAAAATGATTTCACTATCACCTGTAAACATCAAAGTAGTTACATATTCCCCATGAAATCCCTTTCATGAGGTCTTCCTCATTCTTGTTTTAGCCATTGGATTCCAATATGCTAATTGGTATGTGATTTTGATCACTAGTTGTATCTAATCCCAGTATTTTTGTATGAAAAACATCAGTCATGATATTTTTGTCTTAATTTATAATTCTCTAAATGATTTTATATTTTATAAATTTAGTTTATACTTATTAAGTTTAAAAAATTATATTTGTGATACATGCTTTGAATTTTTGAAAAAATCTACCTTAGCTTAGAACTAATTCTTGGAACTATTTGTATGTTTTCTTTAAATATGATTGTTAATTAGCTGTTTGCAACTATTAGAAAAGCAATTTTAGAAGTAGTTTGCTTATTTGATTTGATTCCTAACTACACAAAGCTTGAATTGTAGATGGCAAGTGATATACTTGTCCTTAGCAGAATTTTTGGAAAATCTTAGGCTTCTTATTCTGCAAAAGACATGTAGTGAGATTCTAAGTTTACCTTTTTCTTTCCTTGTCCTAGCTTGACATCAGCATTTATGACTTTTTCAAAGGATGATCTCTCTCCTAAAACAAATAATTATCTTCCAAATTATGCGGTTCTCATTTGCTAACAAAAATCCACAAACTTCTTAATGCTGCTTAGACTAATTGAACCTACTCTATGAGATAGTGATGAAAAACATCCTAGCATCTTCTGTGGTGGAAAGCTTCCTACTTTTGAATCATATATTTATTATTCATCTACAGTTGGTAGCATGTCATTGTTAGAGCAAGTAAAAAAAGGAAAGCTTCTTGCTTAACATAGTTATGATAACAGCAACTTGTCCTTTTTTTTTTGCACATGATTATTTATCACTGCTTATCTACTTCTTCAAGGAAGCTAACGAAAAAGGGGATATGACTCTCACCAAGCATCAAAAAATGTTGCAGAGCCAGTTAAGCAACAGTGAGAAGGACGAGGCTAGAAAACCTACCAATGGAACATGACCCAATTCTACAATAGTAAGGCCATGTTTTTATTAGCTATATAATTTAGATTCTGAAAATTGATGAGATTTTCTATTTTAATTTGTTAATAACAACACATTAAAATAATAAAAATGAGATGACACCCATTACATTGCTTGAAGATACAAAGAAGGTTGTCTCCTCTTTTTGAAAATTTGACTTGCAAATTGGATAAACCATTGGAAGACAAGATCTGTGAGCCCTATGATTTATATGTTGAGGTAATAAATGACTCTCAAGGAAGTCTTAATATATTCATATAGGTATGCTGATCAATTTGAAAAATATCAAATTGATTTGCATGGGATGGATGAAGATAAGGGACCTCAAAGTAGGAAACTTTATGTGTAGGTATTTACATTATCAACTAACTTTTCAAGAATTTGAGTAACTTATTTACTTGTTTCTCCAATTTATGGTTGGTAGCTTTAACTTGGTTGTCTATAGAAACTAAGGAATTAACAACTCATGGAAAATATTCTTTGGCAACTCATTGTTGATACATTAGAATTAGTTGACAACCTTTTCACCATTATGGTTTTTGGCTCACAAAAGCATTATTTATTTTTGAAACATTTCCGAATTTTAAGTGTACTATATTTGTCCAGCTTACAAAGTTGTGGCCAAATGGTTACATGGACAATCTCATAATAAAGAAAGCCATATTTAGATCCAAGGAGCGAAAGAGAGCGATGGTTAATCAACATAAGATTTTCATATCCCCCTGATTAAGATCTATGCTTCACTTGCTATTAGATTTGCATTTCCATCACTCATATCTATTTAAAATAGAATTAAGTTATTAACTAGAAACTAGTCATACTTATGACAGTGAATTATATATGCAGTGACACTGGATTTCTTGCACTTATTTGGCATACTATCCAGAGTGTTCTTGTGTAAAACACACTATTTTGCTTGCTATTAAAGCATGGGGGAAATCACATTTTTGATGTGCTTTATTTGGTTTTAGCCTTGGAATGAGGAGCAGATCAAGAGGAAAAAAAAGGCTTGCTTTAGTAGCACAAATAGCCGAAACTAATCTTGGTGCACAGATGTGAATTGAACAAGAGAGTTGCCATCCACTCCTCGGGTCAGCCTCATTCTCCACCAAATAGGCAATTAGCAAGCCAAACTACTCCTCCATCCATGAGACCAATATATACTCAGCCCATGAATGATTTTGGGCACCATCTTGGATCAAAACAATTTGAGAAGATTGGAGGTAGTACAAGCACGGTTTCAGATGGTGGGATTGGCACTGTCAAGAAAAAGCTAAAGAGGAAGTTAGAGTCAGACTCTGGGGAAATACATCCTCATGTGCCCTATCAATTTGGTTTTGTTTCAAGTTGTCATGGTAGCACTGTAGGAAAGTGATATTTCTCCTTGATATGTTGATTGTAAAGGGAGAGATTTGAATGAATTTAATTCTAACATGTTCTTCTGGTATACATTGGGATTCATGTTTAGCTTGTTTTGTATTAGATTCTATTAACCATCAATAAAATAAGTAGACTATAACTTTAGCTTTACTAAGGCTAGCCTTATACCCAAGTTGGTCAATAAATAACTAGCACCTTAAACCACACAGACTTAAGTTTTCTCTTCTAGACAAATACAATTATCTATAAATACTATTTCAAGTATTTCAAAAAAATAAAAAATAATATTTTAAATACATAGACTTTTGTGTGCTTTTCTAAATAGACACAATTATTTATGAACACTATTTCAAATATTTTGATAAAATAAACGACAAAATTTGAAATAAATGTGCCTAGGTTCACTTTTCTAGGTAGACACAATCGATCATCCCAAATAACCATTATTAGCTTCTTTTTTTTTCTTTCAATTTATTTGATTGACGGTTGAGAGGGCAATTGACTTTCAAGTGCTCAGGCTTCTTACCCTTGAAATATTGGGCACATCCTCATCTTCATCGTTATTAATTCTCTTTTCATTTCTCATTGGTCTCCTTAGCACATATTTTTCTTTGGAAATTTCTTGACTTCCCCATTAAGGAGAGCAATTTTCTCATTGCTATCTTCATCATCGTTACTTGATTCTTTGGCCTTGAGGGCTATGCTCTTTTTATTTTTGTCTTCATCATTCTATTGGATCAGATCTTTCGTTATCATCTCATGAGTGATGAGTGATTCTAATAACTCTTCTAAAGGTAATTCGTTGAGATTATTTGTCTTTTGAATTGTGGTTACCATTGGATCCCATGACTTAAGAAAATATCTCAAAATCTTTCTCACCATTTCATCGTTAGTATATATTTTACTAAGAAATTTTAAAATATTAATAATATTGGTAAAATGATCAAATATTTTGGTAAACGACTCATATAGCTTAATACTGAAAAATTCATATTAACTAGCTAATATGTTCATTTAGGATTCTCTTACTTTCTTGGTTCCCTCATGGGCAACCTCAAAACAAATGTCATGAGATTAAATTTATTCAGATCAAGAGCATGATATAAATTATTCGTAGATTTGGCATTCAACAAAATCATTTTTCTTATCATTATTGTTCTATTCCTCTCTAGATTTGGAAACCTTCATACCATCAATTATTTTGGTGGATAGGCTACACCCCTTTTTCACTATATGTTATCAATCATAATCAATAGCTTTGATAAAAATACGAATACCTGACCTCCAATATTGAAATAAGTTCCATTGAAGAGTAGAGGTCTAGCAGTGGATTGTTTCTCTTAGAGAAATGGTGAAACACCAAAACTAACCATGAAAAAAAGATCAAAAACTCTAGGTTATTAAACCAAAAATAAGAGCATTGAGCTCTAATACCAACTAAAGACCAAAATAATAACCAAAGTAGGGGGATGAATTAGGTTTTACAAATAATATATACAGTTTTCAAACTCAAAAAAATTTAATTCACAATCCAAAGTCACACAAGTACACAAGTAACAAAAATCACAAGTGCTAAAATATAAAATGAGCAAGTAGAAGAGTGCACCATGATTTTACATAGTTTGGTGACCAACCTCACCTACTCAACATTCATTGTTTCACTCTTGAGAACATAAATTATTTCACTAGTGATATTGCTTCATTGGTAAAGCCAATCCTGTACAATCCTTGCTTCAATCGAGCAATTTGACACTCCAAACCCAGATCTTTATTCCTCATACACTCTTAACATCCTAAGAGTGTTTACATACAAGAACAATTAAAAAAGAGAATAATTGTGTCTCACTACAATGGCCTCTCAAGATGAGTACAAGAGCTTAAAGATATAAAAGATGAAAAACTAGACTTTGAGCTCTTGTAAGGCTTGAAGGCTTGAGAAAGCTTATTTTCTATGTCGATAAATGCTCAATGATGTAAAAGTTCTCATTGAAACAAGCTTAAAGCCCTTAAATAGCCATTAGGGAGGAAACTAGTTGTTACTAGCTATTTTTCTATCATGTTCGAACATCCAAAGTATAAGTTCAATTATTCAAACTACTCCAATAGTCAAATTCAAATAGTTATTATAAAATGATGCCACAGGCTCAGGCATCTGGTCCAATAGTTCTAGCATCTGGCCCTCCACTTCAAGCAACCGAAGTGAAAAATGGTCAACTAAAGTTCCAAAAAATTCAAAGTTTGAAATCACATTTTGGCAACTCGGTTGTCTAAACCATAATGTTCAAGCTTTCAAAGCTATTAGAAAAACTCAATGATTTTCTAAAATGTTCAGGCATCTGAACCACAAGGTTTGGGCATCTAAAGCTCACAGAAAACTAGCACTTGGTTACCTGCAACTTCAACCCATTTTTATACCAACTCAAAACTTTTCTTAGATAAAAAATAAGCCAATGAAGTCATTCCAAGTTATGTTAGAGCATCAATCAAAACCCTAAATCATAAAATCAACAAATCGAATCTTCGACTTAACTTCAAATAAAAATAAAAATCTAAACTTAGAATGTCAATCCAATTTCTTGAGCAATTTTCAAGTCATCTACATGTCTACAAGCCATGTTCATTGAATCACTATCTCACTTCAATCTTTATCACCATCTTCATATCTATCTTCTCTTTGAGGCTTCTGAATGGTCTTGAAAATAATTACACCCTTGGGTAGGCTATTAGCTACATAACTCAAGAAATCATCAAATACATAATTTAGTTATTATCAAAATTATAAAGGGCAACACATCTTAGTTCCAAAGTACTATTTCCTTAACAGTCCTAGCACTCATAATAGAGAATTCATAACCAAAAGTGGCTTGAATCCAAAATTTTCTCACCAACAATTTTGACTAATAATGTAGACAAATTAAATAATCACTGAGTAATTCATGAAACAATCAAAAAATAAGAAAGATATTTAAAAACTTCAAAGAGAATAAATACAAAACATCATCTAGCTTAAGAAAGTTCTACTGTGGTCACCATTCTGTTGGTTTGCCCAAAATTTGCATTGGTGAAGCACTAAAATTCACCACCTGACCTACAAGGTGGACAACATCTCTGAGAGTGGTCATGGGGTCTCCTTACTAGGCACAAGATATATCCACTCTAGTGGTTGTGGCTAGTCTTAGTGCATACCCTACAATGAAGAAAGAGAGAGCTTCATGAGTCTTAGGAGTGTAGCATCAAAAAAAAATAATAAATTGGTAAAGACTTACTCACCGCCTCAGTAGGGAAAGGACCTAGAAGTCCTCCCTTAAGCCCCTAAGGTTCCTAAGAAATGGTCCTATTGTGCTAAAATTGATAATAAATAATGCATTAAATTGTAAGACAAAATAAAGCAATGAAAATAAAGAGGAGAAAGAAAAAAAAAAGGTTGATTGGAGACTCTATGTAATCCCTATCACTTTCCCACTCTCACCGTACTCCTCCCTTATTTCCTGAATTGTTTTCTAAACTCATGGAGACCCGAACATCCTTCACAAAACCTTGATGGGCAAAATTCTTGAGTCAATCACTTATTTAGTGAACTGGATTGATTTATGGATGCTTTTAAGGAATGGAGAAGCACTATTTATATAGTTGCGGTGGGAGACTAGTTTCTCAAATAGCCAGTATGGAACTAAAGGTTTGAGCTAATATTGAGGCTGATCAATGGTTATGAATTTGGACTCTAGATCAACTAAGTTTGGATGATTTCAGATTTCTGATTAGGGCTATCGAATACCAAAATTCAAGTTGTACTGGTGGCTTAAATTTTTTGGTGAATTTTCAAAAATTTAGGATGAGGAAATAGAAGTGGAGCCCACTTGAATCTCATGCACTAAGACTAGGCATGTAGCCCACGTGCTAGCCTTCTGGCGCATAGAAAATCCTTTTTTTTTGTGATTGAATCGGCAATATTTAAATTTTAAGGGATTTTTGGCTTGCTTTTCAAGGAATTTTTGCTTCAATTTCAAAGGAATTTCTAGCTTGATTTCAAAGAAATTGTCGGCTCAATCTCTAAGGTATTTTTAGCTCAATTTGAAAGAAATTCTCGATCTCAATTTGAAAGAAATTTTCAGGTCAATTTGAAAGAGATTTTTATCTCAATCATTAGGCTTTTGTGGGTTTAACCAAGTGAAGATGAGCCAACTTAAGGGACAACACAATGAAAATAAAAGGGTTGAAAAGATGAATATCTATAATAAGCATCAATCAACCTTTGAACACAAGATAAAATATAGGTACATAGTCAGCCTTCAGTCACAAGATAAAATATAAGCACACAGTTGACCTTTAATCACAAGATAAAATATAGGCACACAATCAACATTTAATCACAAGACACAATATAGGCACACATTTAGTCTTTAAACACAAGATACAAAATACAAAAAGGTATGCAGTTGGCTTTTAATCACAAGATACAACTAAACATATAGTCGACCTTTAATCATATGATACAACATATGTATAGTCATAATACAGTCAAAATAAATAAACCATAAGTAAAACATATAAGAAGGTCATGCATGTCTTCAAGAGAATATCATAACATAGTCACAATAAGATAGCATCTAACATAATTTAGTGAATAGCATCAAAAGAAAAATATCAAAATGAAAGCAAGCTTCAAAGGGCACTTCTCAATACTGATCTTCGAGGAAATCTTGTAACCATGCAGCTCTAGCCTCATCATCCATGCCTTCTATGAAAGTCATATTATTAGCATCATCACCATGCAAATGTATGCACGCATGCTTTAGAAAGGATGCACTAAAGTGTTCTCCTATAAATCAGTCCAATATTGAGTACGAGTTTTTCTTCCACGAATCCTTTGATGCTAACTTGATGGCACATGCAGTCTCACACATTCCCTCCATCAACTCTACCACCGATTCACCATCGAGAGTGTTCCCTTTTTGCTTTGGTGCCCTTGAGCTATCACATGAGGTAGTGACTTGTCCTTTGCCTTTGGGTGTGCATATGCACTTTGCCTGGATCCACTAAGAGCATCAAAAGCATCCTCCCTCCCGCAAGGACTGTTGCTCTTCCACTTTGACTTTCTTCAAGTTTATGTTATATAAATATGTAAATATGTAACATCTCGAAGATAGAAAATTGATTATGTAGGGCTTTTTTTGTGCTTATGGCTTTAATGTCAAGGTACACTTATCCATGTGTCATAATCATCTTATTAGTGTCATGCTAGCCTACTTTGTTATAGTCCCTCAACTTAGTGATAGTTGTCACATGCTTCTTCAAGTCTTGTAGTGATCATCAACATTGTCAGCAGTGAAGTCACTATTGAACTGGGCATTAATAGAAATTGCAGTCACCAAAAAAATTGGTCACTTGAATACTTTGTCCTGCTTACGCCCAACATGCACTTGGCCGGCAAGAAACCTAATGAGGAACTGCAATTCCTTTTTTGACCATACCTTATGGGTTTTATGGGTCCTTGTTGTTATCTCCCTCTGGTTCCCTTTTGCATTCTTATTTGCCTCAACAACAGTGAGTTCTAAGTCCTGACTCATTAAGTCAATCCTTGACCAAGAGTCAACCTCTTCAAGTCCAAAAAACTCTATCCCTTACAAAGGAAATAAAGGTTTTAGCAAACAAAGACCAATAGCATTATAACAAATAGTAATGTGAAACACATTTAAAAATGAAAAATCAAACAAGCAATATTCTAAAAAGTCAAAAATGCAAAGAACATAAATGGAAACAACAAGCCTAATTATCCACATAAAAAGCAAAATAAAGGACACATGTTCACATGAGGAAAAAGGCTAACGATTATTGCAATCCTCCCCCATCTCGTTGGTCATTCGATCCCTCAACTGAATCCACTAATGGTTCTCTATGTTGCTCTCTCAAGGAGGAACCTATGTACAACAATTCTTTTCCTTCTTCATCAAAGCTATCTCCCTCTTCATCTGTCATCAAAGCTTCAGGTTTCTTGTTCAGCAATTTAATATCAAGATTAGCCATGAGAATGTAGTTATGTAGGACACAACATTCCAGAACCACATCAACTTGGGTGCTGAATGGAAAGAATGGAGCCTTAGGTAGTTTACTAAACTGATTCTTCAATATCTCAAATGTATGTTCTATGTTGGATCTCAACGACGTGTATCTATAATTAAAAAACTCCTTTGTATTTTGTAATGGTTATCCAGTTTGTTCCTTCATATGGTACCTAATACCTCTGTGTTGTATGATAAAATTGGCTATTATTGTGCAACTGATATCAACAATATAGTATTTGCCTAAAATAAGAATGATACAATCATAATAATATCCACCAATTCTCGACATATTTACAACTTAAAAATGATACCTTTTATTTGTCTCAATTCACTAGGTGTAGGTCTAAAAATAGTATCCTTCAAAATAACAAAGTCATTTGTCAATAGCTGGCCAAGACATGCAAAAACCTAAATTTAATGTCAATTGCGGCTAACATGTTTTGTGTAACAACCTTACACTAATGAAAATGTGCAATCATGTTAGCTAAAACTTTTACAAGAATGTGTGTTCCATTAATTAAACCAATACAGTCATATAAAGAATATAATGAAATATTAGAAATATATCTTTCACTTCTGAAAGAAACAAACTATTGTCAATAAAACCCTAAACCACATATAATAATTAGAATTGTTTGCTATGAAAGGATGTGTTGAGAAGATTGCTTAATACATGAATTTATCTCTAATTTCACATATAACTCATAGGCATAAATTAAAATATTGTCTAATTGTCTCAACATGCTCATGTTTCTTAAATGAAAACTAATATAACTCAAACATATTGCAAGTTACTCCTTAGCAATGACGTGTCGTGTATCATGAAAAAGGCTTTAGTCTTATTGGTCAAATTGAAGGATACAAAAAGGTCCATCCTCAAGTTGCCCATACAATTACTTCTCTCTCCTTGTAAAATATTATTGAGAATACCAATCATAAACGTATTTCTGTTGATAATCGGTTCAATGCTCAAACAGACTCTTTTTCTTTTTCTCAAAATTTAAATTATCATACACACAACTATTATAATAGTAAATCCACTAGCTTGAATGTTTAACAATTCTAAATCATTATTATTATCCATCTAATAATTAAATATATATTAAAAAAGCTAAAAAAATAGAAAATAGTAAACAATCTTCCATATAAATATAGTAAAGCAAATCTTCATCAAAGGAAAAAAGAAAAACAAAAAAATGCAAGAGTATGTGTAGGTATCAGCTGCAATATATATATATATACACAATGTTGGGATCTCAAATAATAATCATGTTATTTATATATGTTCCTCTATTGAAAAAGCTCTTGGTTGATCTAATGCGACAATATTGATGAACAATAGCACAACTGGCTGGTCTCATATTACTATCATGTCAATATGATATATGCTGAAATTTTCTAATTCTATCAATCAACATATCATAAAAATATGCAGCACATTATCCAAACTTGCAATCAATCAACAAGCCATGTTACAAGCCCTAATTTTGTTAATAAACCTAGTATGCATAATTATCACAAATGACTACTTATAGTACATTAAATTTTCATCATTGATCAATATAAAAGAGAAAATATTGCATATCATAGATCTAAGATCAAAAGTTAATTTTTAGTATATACATAATATCACAAATAGGTTCTCAAAATATAACATGATATTTCAACATAGATCAATAAACAAAACCACAAAATAATGGCAGCAAATAAATGCTAGTGTGGACCAACTAAACCAAAGAACTCATTATAGCAACATCCGACCTACAACCCGACATGTAACAATGGTCAATGTCTACAATGATGGTAAATAAACATGTAAACCCAAGAATGTAACCAAAACACCATCTCATCCACAAGTAAACCCAAATAGAAGCCCAATCACCATCACAAATTCAAATTTGCAAACTATCCTGACTACCGGGGAGGATAGAGAAATACATCATCTTAAGGGGTGATGGTCAGGGGAGGAGGACCATCGAGAAGTATCGGATTAGGGTAGACCACCGCCGGAGTGTGAGGGTTAGATAGGACTATCGGCGGGAAGTACTGGACCAGGGTAGAACCCATAGGAATGTGAGATCCAGAAGTGATGCCACCGAGAAGTATCGATCAGTGGACCATGGTCAGAGTGCAAGGTCGGGTAGGGCTACCGCCAAAGTAGGATGATTGGGGAGAAGGCTAGTTGGAGAGAGTGGAAGAGAGGGGGAGGACCAGCAGGTAGTGCAAGATTGGGAGAGAGGAGCACCGAAAACCTTGGATCAAGGCGGAGGAGAGTTGGAGCTTGCTCAGCAAGGGAGGAGGATCGTCTGATAGAGTAGGAGTGGGGAGAAGGGCAGCTGGAGAGACGGGGAGGACCGGTAGGCTAGTGTCAGATTGGAAGGGAGGAGCATCAAGATCGCTGGAGAGCGCAAGAGCAAGGAGGAGGATCGCTGGAGAGAGCAAAAGTAGGGAGAAGGATGACCAAAGACAACCAAAGATAGTTGGGAAGGAGGGATTGGGGAGCGGTATGCTAGGATCAAGCTCATTCATGCGGAGAAAGGAAGAAGATGACCATAGGGAATTGGGGAGAAGTTGGAAATTTCTGCCAAATTCATATCAAGAATCAGATATGTGAGTCCTACATCAATTCTGAAGGAGTTGGTGTTTTCTAAGCTCTGACCACGGAAAACAAGCACGGAATTGAGAATTGCTTCCATATTTATTTGGTGTATCCAAACAATGAAAGAGGGAAATTAGGTATTTAATTCTCCTGATTTGAAATTGAACTAAACCACCACTTCGTGTTGGCGCATCATCAAATGTAAATAACCCCTAAGAGCTGCCTTATTACAAACAACCCCCCAATCATTTCAATTAAGTTTAAACCAGGGTGATATTTGTAACAAAAACAACGCAACACACTGCAACATGTGACCTCAGAAAAGAAAGCCAACCCGCAAAAGCATAATCATTAATGTAGCAATCAAAGAAACAGGGAGAACGCAGCTGCATCACAGCTGTAGTTTGCCTGCTTTTCAAGATTTACCATTCCAAGTGTCACTTTCTCAACCATGAGGTTTCTCTTTGAAGCAGTACCAATACTGTGGTTCTCAAACATTCTCAGGAATAAAGAGATGCGTCAGGGCCATCCGCCCCAACATCCTGATCTCCTTTCCTCCATTTCAAGTGACATGGAGTTCCACTTTGGCCAGCAAAAGAATGCACTCTCATGGCACAAAGATGCATGGCTGGGCAAAAACCCAAAGGAGCACAGTAGATGAAAATGTAGATTTCTGGTCTCATCAAAGACAATTTCAACATGGTTTATTTAATAGTAAACCAACATTATCTGAAATTTTAAGGTTATACAGGGATCAAACATAAAAATCATAAATGATAGGCAAGTCTCCTCCTTCTCAGAGCAATTTTTTTTGTAGGACAAAGGATTCAAGGAAACAACACGAGCACATATTAGCACAGCAATTACAGCACAGGACTTTCACTCATCTGCATCCATAGGCATAGAACGAGTCAGAGGATAACAAGTCACGAAATAAATGATCAGAAGCCTTGGGTGTGGACTCACCATTAGGTAATCTGGAACTAGTGGAGAAATTGGAAGAAGCCATTGATATAGAGATGGAGAGCTGAGTTGTGGAGTATGAGGTCCAATTGGATCTATCATCATTGAGATCAGACCACGAGTCCCTTGTCTTTGGCCATTCACCAAAGAAAGGTTGAGGGGGTTGACCATCATGCTTTGCAGGCTCTAATGAACCAAATTCAGTCCCAAAGAAGGAATGCAGTTGCTGTCTCGGTAATGAACTGATTAGTGGCTGCCCAACACCCTGCAGTGACTGAAGTTGCTGAGAATAATTGCTACGTAGAAGATGACCACCAGTTCCAGTATTTGACAATTGAAATGAGGTTTCTCGAGATCGCATCAGGTTCCATGGGCTGTCCAAAGAATCAATGCCAATGCCTCTTGAACTCCCAGAAGCCTCAGAGAAGAAACTGCGCTCACTGACATCAAGTTTCACTCCTGGGAGATACCTGCATTTCACAGATGCAAATGAGGAACACAAAGATATATTTTGTGATACAAGTCTTGAAGAATTCTTACTGACTTAATTATTAAGAATTACTGAAAAAAAAAAGTTCAAATGGAACCCCAGCGTGCAATTTGGCTAAAGGCTCATTCCAAAAGATAAGTTTCTTGTAATATGTTTTTCATCTTAATTTACTGAGCAAGATGCGGAACAAATATGGTGACACTCAAGTTCAACAACTTGAATAATTCCTCATATATGCATTTGAATATTTATAATAATAAATGATGGTTTAAAGTTTAAACAAGCTGTGTCTGCACATTGCCAGGATCAGCACATAGGTATACTTCAAATATAATCTCATTCCTGTCATGATTACATGATGACAAATAATTAGTTGACACCAACTGGTAGTAGAACAAAACCCTGTACAAGAGGTGTATGTTGGACTATTACTCAGCAGTAGATCACCAAGGATCTGTCAACTTGGTTGTGAAATGACTGGCAAAAAAACAGCAGAAGCACAAAGATGGCATAACATAGTCTGAACATCACACATGAAAGACATGCAGAAATGTCCTGCTAGCTTTAAAACTTCATGCAAGATAATTTATAAAAGCACTAGAACCAAGCAGTTGGATCAGATTTAGAAGCTTCAAAGCTGAGAAAATTGAGGTTGTGATATTTTCTTTTAATTCCCCTCACACATGGTCCTGTTTCATTGAGAATATGCAAGCAATTAAATGCTTATGAAATAAAAATAAACCTGACAATCCATGTGTTAGTAATGATAGATCCAATGCTTTTCTTCCTTAGTTCCACCAAGTTTGCAATACAATAACTAAATTTCAGGATATCTCAAGTTAGTTTAGTTGATATGGGAAAAACAACTACAAAGGTAGCTAAGAAAATCTTTTCTTTTCATGGAATAGCAATAATATTCCCAGTTACAAAACAAAGGAAAGAGAGGGATTAAGATCTGAGCTATATATTGAACTATCGTAGAAATGTACAAGGAAATGCCACTCAATGAACAATATGGCTGTCAAACTACTATAGAAACTATAATAGGAAGGAAGGATCTACTAATGCTTCACAAACCACTGCAGATGTTTAATTCTATAGATGAATAAACAAATTAGAAACCACGTGTCCTGAAACATCAATTAAGTATTTATTTTAAATTCGGGTTGTTAGTGCAACTGCAGGCAAGGGAGAGAGAAAAGACACTCAACTATATCTAAGGCAACACTTTGCAGATCTGAACTCTGATTTTTTTTCTTTGCTAACAGGGCACGAATTTCTGGACCTTGGGAAGCATGTGCGACTTCTGCAACTAACAAATCAGAATTAAACAAAAAAGCTGCACACTAAGAGATGTCTCAGTCTGGTTAACCAGGAAAAAATGTTTCAGAGAATCAGCAGGCTCCTTACAAAGTAGTCTCACTGCAAGACATTCTCAAAATTCAGTCTTCCACAGCAGAAAGTCACCAACTTTTAATGACAAAGCCCTACTTCTAAGACCATAAATCAGAATCTAACTGCAAATAACAGAAACATCTGGTCCTCAATAACTAGTAACCTCTGAATAGAACCAATACCAAAAGATGAACCACCATAACCATTTAATCCACCCAACAGTTGAAACTTTTAGATCATACTAATTTTTGCATGAAAGGAAATTGAGAAGGAGAAGAAGAAAGACCTGAAATCTTTGCTGCCCAAGCCATAGGAACCAGAGCCAGCATGAAGCTGAGAAGAGCTGGTTCCACCATAAACAACCCCAAATGGGGCCTGGGGATTATTGTTGGCGGCAGTGACAGAATGCAGGGGAGCACTCTGGAAGCTGCCGCTGCTGCTTCCAGAGGGAGCAAGGGAAGTCACAGTCGACGAGGAAGATGACAACTGAGACTGAGATTGGGCTTGCGTTTCCACAGGCTTTCTTGAACGGTTGCGGCCCCGGTGCATGTGCCGCTCGCAGTATTTGGAGTCAGGGTACGCTTCCTTGGAGCAGCGCCACTTCTTCCCGTCTGTTCGCCGGCAACGGCCCGGTTCTGGGTCCAGCTTCTTCCCATAATAGTAGTACCCCACTGCAAGAAAAGCCAACCGTTAAACGTATGGTACCTTTTAGTCTTTTAGAAGGTTTATTTGGAAGTGGAACAGGCGCCACGGAACAATAAATGGATGCACTTTAATTAAAGGAAGCCAACAATGGCAACCATTATAGAAGAAATAAAATCGGACACTTGATGGTCTGGATAAAATAGAAGGGAAAAAACCTCTTATTTGCTAAATATTACCACCAAAATCCAGGAAAAAAATCCCTGATTGTAAAAATCAAGGAATCTGACATTAAATCAATCAAAAACAAAAAAAAAAACATCACCACCAAGATATCAAAACTATTGATTTCACCCTACAAAGGAGGGAAAAACAACCACTATCACAAAAGCTTCAACCAAGAGCACCAGAAGTGGCTATACAAGCAGCAACAACCCCCATAAAAAAAAAAAAGAAAGATTCAATCTTTATCCAAAAAAACCCACCACATTGGCTGCAAACAGAAACCCCAGCCCAAGAAGACAAGAAAAACCTCAGGAAGACAGGCTTACAGGGGGGATGGTGGAAGTAAAGAGACGACACGGCCTCGAAGCTCCTCCGTATCGGGATCAGCAGCTCTGACGGCACGGGCATTCCCGCCACCATGTGCCTGAAGATGAGCGCCTGGCGCTTTAGCTCCTGCCACTGCGCCGCCGTGAACGGCGGCCTCCACTCCATCCCCTATCTCCCAAAACTATTCGTCAAATAACGAGAGCGAGCGAGCAAGTGAGCGAGAGAGAGAGAGAGAAAAAAACAAAAAGAAACAAAACAAAGACCAGAAAGATCACGCGGAAAAGTTGCCGCTCAGTTGCGGTCGTAGGCTTCCCGCATCTCAGACAAGGCCCAGACCACGTAGGCCCTCGCCATTTCTGCCATCAGAAAGCAATAAAGCCAGAAACCAACAAGAAAGAAAGACACAGAAGGCAGGGTTCTCTGTGCATTTTATAGCTGGGAATGGTTGGTTCTTGATAATGATAACATAATTTCCTCGACGCTTTCGATGCTAATGCTATTAATGGATATGTGTGCGGTTTTTATTTTTATTTTTTATATTTATTGATTAAAATATAATAAACGAGAAAAAAGGCAAATTTTGAGAAATTAAAAAATTGGAAATAGATTGTACGGGGAGGCTTGGTTCTGCCTATTCGTTGGCGTGCGCGGGGAACCGAGTCGGTATCTGCCTTCTCTTAATAATCAGGATATATTATTCAAACAATTAAGGACGCTTATTAGGATATTTTAGCCCAATGAAACGACTAGTGCTTGGAGGGCCGTAGGATGAAGTAATCCAACGGGTGAGCGAACGTGGACAATGCGGCGCTCTGGTCCCCGTTGCGATCAAGGAAACATTTTAAATCGATAATCACGGCAGTAACGCGTGAGGTGGATGGATCCGCTGTCGGAAACGAAATACCGATTTGCATGACTGAGGCTAAGATGACACGTGGCATGACATTTTTATTTTAGTCATGGCGGAACAAGCCATAGTTGTAATGTAATTAGGAAGATAGTTAAAATAGTTAGTTAATACACGTTTGGATGATAGTGTAACTAGCATCATGATCAACACAAATTGATCGTGTTGCTGGTCCCAATTCAGTCAAGATCTAAGGCTCTCTATTTGTATGGGAATGATCTGAAATTTAGGTTAATTAAGGTTAGTATGACTAATGCAATTATTTGTTTAGGTCAATTAGAACATGGAGTATTTGAATGCTATTAACACTAATATGATTAGTGAGTTATTTAGATAAATTATTTTTTAAGAAAACATATTTAAAGGTGATATCAAAATAAATATATTGTAAAAAAAAAGAAGAAAAAATTGGTTAATGAAATATATTCAGAGTAGTTAAAAAGCATTGGGACGCTAATCCCAATCCAAACGTGGCCTTTCACTGCATTGAACGGAATCATGAGGTTCCTATCAGAAAAATTAGAGCAAAGCCTGTATAAAAGCGGAAATTCAGGATTATGGATCTTTATTAATTTTTTTTTTTAATCACTGTTAAGAACGGTAACTAAAAGAAAGCCAAAGTGAGTTACCACAGATGACGGAAGGAAGCTTTCCACGGGCAACAAGCAACGTAGGTCACTTTGAACGAACCAAGTCCCCTACCAGGGATGCAGGCCACCACTCTCTTTCGCTTTCCAGGGACAATATCATGCCACCCGCCATCACCGAAGCTGGAAGCTTCTTAACATGGACACTTTGGGCTTTGCCAGTGTAACTCTGGGAAGCATTGGTTGAGAAGAAAAGACCGCTGGTGCTGGAGAACAATTCAGAGCAGCGATGGGTAATCATTTACTTGTCCGGTTGGTTTCCTATCAGCCAAACCATGCTTCGCCCAGGAAAAAAAAAAAAAAAAATAAAGCAGCGAGCCAGCGACATGGCTTGGGAGGCACTCCTGCTCCTACTATCCTCTTCTTCTTTCTACTGTCTTTGCCTGCCTTCGATGGGCCCGCCCGATGGCCTAAGTTACAAAATGGACAATAGGGAGGGTGTCGGGCCCGCATCCAGCTGTTGCTGTTTTCGCTGACAAGAACCTCACCTCACGTGGCGGGCCGGCTTTAGATCGCCTCGATACCTCCCACATCGCAGACCACAGGCTGCTCAGGGCCCCACGGCCTGTCAGCGGTTGTGAAGCCGATTAGTAAATCTCTCTCTCTCAAGGATGATGATGTCACATAGATTGTAAACCTTTTATTCTAAAAAATGCATAGGTAAACAACACATTTGGTTTGTGAATAAAAAAGAATATATTTGTTTACTTCAAAATTAATTTATAGGGACGGTTTGATTTGTGAGATGACGTACTCAATTGTAAAATTTAGGTTTTAATATCGCATTATTCTAAGCGTCTCTTTTGTTATTATTTGATTCTCTATATTTTTTTTATTTTTTAATTAATTTTTGTAATGTTAGTTTTTTTTTTCCTTTAAATTTTTTGAACAAACATTTATTGTCTTTTGATTGTGACTTCATATTTTAATATTTAAAAATAAAAATATTATTTATAAATTAAAAAAAATAAAAAATAATCAATGCAAGTCTTCGCGTCTTGTTTATCTTTCTAATCCACTAAAATATATAACAAATTACGAAAAATTTAAAATTAGTAGCTTTTATGTTTGTGATGATTTTTTTATTTCTATATGATTTATTTGGAATTAGAATTGTAAATCTGTGTTTATGTATTATAAATTAGATGATTCGGGTTTTGTTATTTTTTTTACCTCTTTCATCACCCTCTATAATATCCGAAATAAAATAAAATGAGAACAATTTAACCTTTTATATTAATTTAATTGATAAAATTAAATTAAAAGAAAATATTTTTTAATGTTTTAATCGTGGTAATTTTTATAAGGTAAGTGATTTTTTGCTACAAATAATAAGGTAGGTAATTTTTCACACATTCAAATAAAATAGATAATTTATTGCTAAAGACTCTAATTTATATGATAATAAATCATAAAATTGACTTACTTTAATTCATTTATCCCAAAGAATTATGACTTATTTTGATTCATTTATTCCAAAATATTCTTATTTATTCACATATGAGAGATGAGAGGTAAGATGGGTATAAATAACAAATTAATCCTTAAAATATTTAAATAAGTTGAATAGGGTAAATGTAATTATTATAACTTATTTGATGTTCTGCTTATAGAATAGTTTCCAATTTGGCTTAGAATTAATAATTAACTCTAATTCTGAAGTGTTACCAAACATAGCAATAGACTTGTAATTTTCTTTATTTTCAGCTTGTAATTTAAATCTTTAAAAGTTAACTTATCACGCTCCAAATTTAAGACGTGATGAATGTTGTATACCTATTTATATTTTTATATAAATATATATGATTCATTTTGTAAAAGTACATAATCTATTTACATATAAATATACAAATCTTCTAACAAAGTTCATAACTTATTATAATATTTTCTACAAACTATAATCAACATTGTCATAATAATATACTAACATATTTTATAAATTTCTTATCACATATTTAAATATTCAAATCCCTAAGGCCCCATTTAGTTTGCGATCAGGATCAGAATTAGTATTTTTTTTAAATTATTTTTTTCTTACAAAATTAATATTACTTATTTTACATCGCTATTAAATTAAATTATTATAAAAAAATTTAAATAGTTTTTCAAATTTTAAATTATTATAAGGTTAATTTCGATAAAAAGATATTGTTTACAAAAGTAATTTACTAGTTTTGATCTTAATCTTGATCCTGATCTCGAACCAAACGATACCCAATGTATTATCACAAAGTTCTCAAGTTTCGAAATTATTGATTACAACTAATCAAAAAATAACGGGTCAACAATTCAAGAATATTTTGATAACACTACAACAATTATAATATTTCTGACACTAATTTAGCTATTTTTGATACTAATTTAGTGCCACAATAGCCAAAATTAGCATAAAAAAATCATTAGTAGCACTAACAAAGTGCCGCTTTAAAAGGTGCAGCAAATATTTGCATTGCTAATTGTTAGTGCCACTAATGGCTATAGCCATCAATAGTACTATAGTAATATTGCTAATATAATTATAGTAAAGAAGTCTCACCTAATGGAGAAATTACAAACTTGTGCCTCCTAGTCATTGAGAATAAAATATGTGATTTATCTTTTAAAGAATTACAAAATACATTTGACGACCTATATTCTAAACTTGAAAAATTACTTCTCAAGAATGCTTTATTGAAAAAATAAATTGACTTGAAAATAATTTTGATTTATCGAGATCTTTTAAAAGCTATTGTGATTGTAAAAAAGATATTGAGCTTCTTCGAAAAGAAAATTTTGCTTTAAAATCTTTCAAAATATTTTGTGATTATAAAAAGAGTCATGAGATCCAATGGTCACTGCAATTCAGAAGGTGAATAATCTCAACAAATTACCTTTGGAGGAGCTATTGGGATCACTCATCACTCATAAGATGACAATGAAAGATTAGATCTAAGAGGATGCTGAATACAAAAAAAATAAAGCATAGCTCTCAAAGCCAAGGAATTAAGTAACAATGAGGAAGATAGTGATGAGGAAATGACCCTCCTTTTTAGAAAATTCAAAAAATTCCTAAAGAAAAAGCATATGCTAAGGAGACCAATAAGAAATGAAAAGCACATTAATAATGATGAACATGAGAATGTGCTCACATGTTTCAAGTGTAAGAAGTCTGGGTATATGAAGGCTATGGAGTCTACTTGGGATGATTCAGAAGTAGATAGTGAAGAAGCCTCATCTGATGGAGAGATTGTAAACTTGTACCTTATGGCCATTGAGGATGAGGTATATGATTTATCTTTTAAAGAATTATAAGATACATTTGAAGATCTATATTTTAGACATAAAAAGCTACTTCTTGAGCATGTTTCATTGAAAAATAAATTAACTTTATTTAAGAATGAATTTGATTCAATGAGATTTTTAAAAACTTGTGATTGTGAAAAAGATATTTAGCTTCTTCAAGAAGAAAAGCTTTGCTTTGAAATCTTCTAAAACATCTTGTAATTGCAAAAAAGAGTCTTGATATACTTTAAAAGAAAATGTGAATTTGAAAAATACTTTAGAAAACTCCTTTCATAGCAATACCACTTTAGATATAATTTTGAAAAGCCAAAGGAATGTTTGGAGCAAATCCAGACTTAGTTTTATCTTTTCTTTAAAATCCAAAGGTACCAGGTCTACTTTTATGAGGCTTAAAATCCCAGAACTGTAAAATTAAAATATAATTATTATTATCATAATTGATATACCTCCACAAGTTACCCAATTAAGAGAAATTCTTCTTTAAAACAAATTTGAGTATGTAAAGGAATGATTCCAAAAGCCAAGGAATCCAAACTTATTTGGGTTCCTAAAGCATATAATACTTGAGCAGTTAGGGATAGCTAGAAGTGAGTTATGTGCTTTAACTTGCTATATATTAATGGTTATTTTCTATCTAATTCAACAAAAGGTAAGTTTTCTCTTTTATATAGTTTTATTACTTCAAAAATTATATTTTTGATTTTTGATTTAATATATTATTACATTTTTATTATTCTCTAATGTTGCGGGGCCATACTTAAGTACCAACATAATGTTCTTGATGTTTTAGCTATGCCTCCACTCCAAGAATCAAAAGGAAAAAAAAAATAATTTCTTAATAGTGAATGCTCATAGCATATGATCGGAAATCCATCCATGTTTGTAAAGTTAAAAGGCAAGGATGGAGGATACATTATTTTTGGGGATAATGGCAGAGGTAAAATCATAGTAATTGGCAATATACCTATTGGATCTGCTTTAATTAAAAAAATTCTCTTAGTAAAAAGCCTTAATCATAATTTATTTACTATGTGTTAGGGAATTTCATGTTTTTTTAAAATTAAAACTTTAGATAGTTAGACATGATGATAATTATGTTATAACTTTCATTGGTCATCAAGATAAAAATGTAAATACTATTGATCAAGATGATATGAAAAGTGAGAAATTTTTTTGTAGTTCAATATAGCAATGAATGATTTTTGTATAGAAGGTTTGGACTTGCAAGTTGGAAACCATTACTAAAGTCAATTGGAAGGATCTAGTGAGCGATCTGCCCAAAGGTAAGTTCATTAAGGATCGAGTATATGATGTGTGCCAAATAAGAAAGTAAGTGAAGACCTCACACAAATCAAGAGCATCTCCTCTAGTCGCTTCTCAATTTAGAGGGGCACATGAAACTCAGACGTAGTTATATGAGAGGGATGCTCATTGTAGAGAGGTTGTGGTGGTCAAGGAGATCACAACTTGTGGGTTAGTTGTACCTTTTTTTGAAGTAGCTTACAGGTGAAACTTAGAGTAAAAGAGACATCCTGACCTTTTACCATCTCTAAAATAGGAGAGTGCCGCATATTCTAAAAAATGACAATAACTCCAACTTGAACCTTAAAATTGCAAAAATAAATATTTGACAATCATGGGTAATGAGTATCCTAATATTCCTAATTTTAATTTTTTGGAGCTTATGAATTTTATTAACCAAAAGTGGGATTTAGATAAATTAGTTGAGTACATTGCTAGATAGCAATAGACTACAAGTGAGATTGCACCCAACCTTCCGTAATATGGTAGTTGTCACATCTAAATTATTAACTTGAATTCATACCACATAATGATACTAAGTACTCCACACTTAGTCTACCAACTCACACACAAAAACCCACGGAGAAAGGATAATAAGTACATGATAATATACATGAATCTTTCCCAATTCTTTTATTCACAAAGAGGATTTATGATAGCTAAGGACATATAATAGTTTACCACAACTCCCTTTGTGTGTTTCTCCCAAGTTCAGGTGGCATATAAATATACACCCATGGATGTAACCAATACCCATATCTACTCCCTACAATCCATATGTGTGTAACAACTTGCCCATTATCTTCTATGACTGCTCCCTATAGTCCAAGTGGCAACACTATGTCCATAATGTACTTTGACTATTTTTGTAATCCATGTGGCATCACCATATCCATATATGCTCTAGTTGTCCCTCATATAATCCATGTGGTACCACCCTATCTACATGTGGGCATGATTGCTTTCAACAATCCAAGTGTTTATGTCCACTTTACACATGTTGTACACATATTGAATTGTGCTATATGTACTAGCTGTCCCTGCACCTCCTTACTGTGTGTTGTACACTGAGCCACTTGCCCATGTCATATTACATGTTATGATGCACCTACACATGATAGCCTTGGAGATATCCCACCCATCTCTAGGATTGTGAGTTCCATGATACAATCCTTGTGGTGGCACATGCTACTCATTTTTGGGATAATAAATCACCCCCACCAAAAGTATCCAACATCCTCATCGAATGTGACTCCAAATACTCCTTAATTTGCCTCTCAAACTGCCATAGAGTGGCATCTCACTCCCATGTGGCATCAACTTTGGTGCTGCCTTTCCATATCACAAGATAATCAGTCCATCGATTCTTCTTGCTTTGTCCTTGTGGAATCTGAATTGGTGGCCCAGAATGGCGGAGACCCCGAGAGTGATTTCAAAATACAAATCAAATTTGATGGTGGTTTGAGTGTGCAATTAGGTGTTTGTGAAAATATAACTTTCAAAAGGTACAAGTCTCTATTGTTAATTACTTCAATAATTGTCAGGAACCTTCTAAAGTGAAAAACCTAGTTAATAAAATAGAAACACAAAAGAGAAGAAGAAAGTAGGATTTGATTGATTTTGAGAAAGGGATACATGACTTAAGCAAGGGTATATCTCACTTTATAATTTAATAAATTTGAATGCATAAATGACATAAAATAAGAAAGGGAATGAGAAGGGCTCAATGTTTACTGCTACCTCACTCCTATATGCTTGATCGAGTGGAATTTGATCCAGATGGATCTTGACTTGATCCTTGGTGGATGTTGATAACTTGGCTTGTGGCATCAACCAGTGGGACATGAAAGGAGATGAGAGAGGGAGTGGGAGTGACTTGAAGTGTGGTCGATAGTTTTAGGTATTAATGATTAACTTCTTTTGATAGCATCATTGATGGCTTATTTGGTTTAGCTTAAAGTGTAGTCAATAACCTTAGGCATTAACGATTAAATTTTTTCAATAACATTACAAACAACTTGTCAGATTTAGTCTTAACATCAATACCTTCTGAGGTTGACTAATTTAAAAGGGCGTATTATCAACGCTTTTGGGGTTGGCTAGTTCTGAAGGGATGCATCATCAATTACTTCTGGGATTAACTTAACTTAAAAGAGGGCATTGCCAATAGATTTTGGGGTCGGCAAGTTTTGAAGGGGGTACATCATCAATTATTTATGGGGTTGACTAGCTTGAAAAGGACATATTACCAATGACTTTTGTGATTCACTAAGCTTAGAAGAGTGCATCATCAACTGCTTTGAAAATTAACTAGCTTTAGACCTAACAATTTGGGTTCACAAGTTGAGTCAAATATATAGTATTTCATTGAATGGGTCAATTTGAACTAGGCCCCTTATTAGACAGATCAATTTTTTAAACCCAAATCCAATCTGAGTTTTAAATGGATAACCTAATCCAACCTAAATTAGCCTATTTATTAAATAAGTTGGGTTCGGGTCATGACTTGATTTGACCTGAATTAACCTATTTAATTAGAAAGATCATAATTTGACCCAATATGAATTGATCTAGTTTACTCAAATTAACTCGAATTAGCCCAAATTAAGCTAAGTTGATCTAACATGTTTAATTAATATTAATAATTTTAATATATTTCAAATAATTAAAATAATAAGAACTAATGGTGCGAATGAGCAAGCAGCCTTTTTATTGAGCGGGAAGTACAGGAAAGGCCCTGCAAGGTCTAGACTAACAAAGCCAAAAATAAATAATAATAACAAAGTACAAAAATTTATAAAAAATTATTATAAAATTATTAATAAAATATTATAAAATAAAATATTAAATAATTTTAATTAACTTAATTGATAAATGGGTTGATTTGATCTGATCCGACCCATTTGTGACTCAACAAATAAATGGGTCAATCGGATCATAAACGAATTACACGGGTTGACCTAATTACAACCTAAATTTTTTTGGGTCCTAATTGGATTAATCTTATAATGACCCGAATTCGATTATAACAAACTCGAACCTTCTTAATTCAGGTCAAGTTTAGATTAGATTAATAGGTTAGGTCAGATATTGCAAGTTCTAACTAGCTTGAAGGGATGCATCATCAACCGTTTTTGAGGCTGACTGCTTGAAAGGGGTGTATTATCAACTATTTCCAGAGTTCACTAGCTTGAAAGAGTATGTCATCAACTACTTTTAAAGTTAACTAACTTCGAAGGGGTGCGTTATTAACTACTTTTGTAGTTGACTAGCTTAAAAGAGTGTATCATCAACTGCTTTAGGGGTTGGTATGTAATCAAGTACTTTTGGAATTGACTAATTTGAAAGAGCACATCATTAACTATTTTTGGAGTCAGCTAGCTTTGAAGGGGTGCATCATCAATTATTTCTAGGGTTGAAAACTTGAAAGAGTGCATTATCAACTACTTTTGGAGTTGACTAGCTTTGAAGGGGCACATCATCAACTACTTTTGGGGTTTGTTAGCCTAAAAGGACATGTCACTAAATATTTTTAGGGTTGATTAACTTTAAAAGAGTGCATCATGAATTATTTCTAGGGTTGATTACCTTGAAAGGAGGTATGATCAACTACTTTTGGAGTTGACTAGCTTGTGGGGTGCATAATCAACTACTTCTGGGATCGATTAGCTTGAAGGGTGCATGATCAATTGCTTTTGAAATTGACTAGCTTGTAGAGCATGTCAACAACTACTTCTAAGGTTGACTAACTTGAAGTATAGAAAATAGCTTCTGTGGCATATCCAGTGGGACTCAGTTTGAGTCAATTTGATTCTATTTGAACTTGTTTTGGTCTAGATTTAACTCATAGGTTCGAGTTTGATCCAGTTATGATATAGGTTTTGACCTATTTCTTGTTTAGGTTTTGACCTATTTTCTAGCTTATGTTTAACTTATTTTGATTCAAGTTCATATTTAACTTGTTCATGTTCATATTTGACCTATTCTGGTTTAGGTTTGACTCATTTTCGGTTCAGGTTTTTACCTTTTTTTCGTTCAAGTTTGACCTATTTGTGGTTCAAGTTTGGACCTATCTTTGGTTCAGGTTTAAGTTTGCTTTGACCTAATTTGGGCTTGGTTTGCACTTGACTTGAGCTAATTGGATTTGAGTTTGAACTTGACTTAACCCAGTTGGGTTTAGATTCAAACTTGACTTAGCCCAATTGGGTTTGGCTCAAACTTGGCTTGGCCTGGTTGTGTTTGGTTCAAACTTGGCTCAGCCTGGTAGAGACTTGATTCAACCTGATCAGGTTTGGGTTCAAACTTGTCGTACACCGATTGGGACTTAGTTCAAACTTGATTTGGTTTGGTTGGGACATGGTTCGACCCGATTGAGTTTGGGTTCGAACTTGGCTTGGCCCAGTTTGGACTTAGTTTGAACTTGGCTTGACTTAGTTGGGACTTCATTCGACCCAATTAGGTTTTGGTTTGAACTTGTCTTGGCCCGGTTGGGACTTGGTTCAACTTAATTAGATTTGGGTTTGAACTTGATTTGGCCTGGTCGATTAGCTTGAACTTGTTTTGATTTAGTTCAAACACCATTCACCTTAATTGGGGTTCAATTCAAATTTTTTTTAACATCAGGATGTCTTGATCCATATCCAACCTTAACACATGATTCGCTATTGTGACCCGTATCCAACCTTAACAACACTATAAGAATTTATCATAAGGCATCACTTGTTTAACAAAGAGAGAGAGAGAGAGAGAGAGAGAGAGAGAGAAACCTGACAGTGACCAAGCAATGACTTGGCAGTAGACTCAATCTGGAGGACGCATGTGACCTGGTTGGAGAAGATCAATGGACCTAGAGAAAGCTCTAGCTAGAGAGGTGGTGGGTAGAGAGGCACCAATTAGGGAGGCAATTGATGATCTTACAGTAGGTGTTGGTCAAGGAGGCAATAAGCAAGGAGGAGTCAATTAGGGAGGTGATAGGCAAGGAGGTAGAGGGGGAGAGGGATCTCAGTCTATCAAATAGCGAGGAAGAGGGATCTCCTTCTTTAAGTTATATTACAATATCAATGCTAATGTAGCACTAGTTTTAAATGGGATTTCATGATTCTAACTCATTAATGCCGCAAAAACTTATACACAAATGGCACTAACACATTAGCACTGTTTGTATATCTCTTATAATCGGTGCTTTAGTAGCATTGAAGGATTAGTGTTGGTGATGCCATACATCTTGTAGTGCTACCACCCACAAATTCCTTAACTAGTAGCCTATCACCCTCCACCACCTTAGCCTCCTATAAATATAACTCCCTACCAATTAGTCCAGCAACAACCTCCGAACCAACCTTAAAATTAACCCTAAAACTACCAAACTATACATTAACCTAACAATTATGCACCTCATTGATCTCCTAACAACTAAACCCATCATGCGCCATGGCGACAAGATTACCTACTATTATCTGAAACTATCCCTAACATCTTCATGTCTCTCATGGCCAATAATTTTATACAATTTCTTGATACCAAAAGAATACCCTCTCCTATTGATTATTCCCACTATTTTCCTTTTCACCAAACATATGTGAATAGAAATAGAAACATGATCATAATAAGCAATTCTCTACTAGTTCATACCAACAATAACATTAACTATATAGAGATTGAAATGAGTAAAATAACACAATTGGATAGTGAAAGACCTTCTAGAAGGATATCTCTTTTCCAAGAAAACATCACAAGAAGCAAGGACCTCCAAGCAAAACTTTAAAACTGATGGGAGGATAGATACATTCTATGCCTATAACAATATATATGATGGATATATTTCAAAGCATGATAATTATAATCTCCCTAAAATATATCAACGAAAAGTTCTCATTATGCCATAACCACATTAGGGGGTGGGACAAACACAAATAAATAGGTCATGCCAATAGGAAATTAAGAAAAATTGACCAATCAAATTATCCCTATAGCTAACTAAGAACTTAAAGCCATTGAGGGAGAAATAGAAACTGGAAAGGAGTATGACATTCTAGAGCAACTACCCAAAATGGCAACTAAAATTTTACTCCTAAAACTTGTAATTGACTCCCCCAAATATCAAGACATCCTATTCAAGATCTTAAATGAAACAAAACTCAAAAGTGACATATTTCCGAAAAGGTTAGTTGTCATCTTCAAAAATCTAGCCATAACCTTCACTGATCATGAGTTACCCAAGAAGGAGCTGAATGATGAATTGCTCCATATCTCTATTCAAGTTGGCAACACCATGATACCTATAGTTCTAATATATACTGGCATCTTACTCAACATTTGTGCTCTATCAACTTTGAAGATGATAGATGTCCCAGAGAAAAATATAATGGAGTTTGATATTTGTATCTTCTCATACAATAACTCCAAAAGGAAATGTTATGGGAGGGTTCGATCTGATTACATATGTGGGCGCGAAGATGATCCAAACTAAGTTTCATGTTCTTGACATCCCTTCTTACTATAGTCTTATTCTCAGTAGATGACGGCTTAGAGAAATGGAGTTGTCTCTTTGATACATCATTAATGCTTAAAGTTCTTCTATAAAGGTTCCATAGTCAAGATCTATGGAGATTCTTTGGTTTAAGATAAAGACTGCAAATCCATTCAAAAGATGTCTATAGTAATTGGAAAGTGAAGATCTCCAGAACAACCCAAGTCATTCTCCTTGTTGTCTATACATACCAAGTTGAAAGTTCCTATCAAGCACCCTCTCCCCATTGACTACAAAGCTCATCTACCTTCGCAAGGGGCAGTCCTCAACATTCTATCATCACAGAATGAATTCTCTTACTTCGTGAATCTTAGTTTATGGTCTTTAATCTCAAACTATCTATACCTTAAGAAACTATAGGATATCATATTTAAAAGTGGCTATCAGCCTAGCAAGGAACTCGAGAAGAATAATCAAGGAGATCTAGAGCCACTAGCAAAGGGAGTTCCCAAGAGGAAAAGAAGGGGTCGACTTCATATGAAAGAAATATAACAAGGGCAACAAGCCATGTTGCTCACTCAACAATGGTGGTCAATCTTCTCCTACAACCTATTAATTAAAATTCTATTTCACCATTAAGTGTCACATCACCATTTCAAAGGAGCCACCTCCACCTAAAGAAGATGATCTCCTGGATCCTGCTAATGTAATAAAACTATTGTTCCTTGAAGATAATATGCCACCCCGCCCGGAATAGGGAGGCAACCCATAATCTCAAACCATCTATACCTTAAAAAACTATAGGATATCATATTTAAAAGTGGCTATCAGCCTTGCAAGGAACTCGAGAAGAATAATCAAGGAGAACTAGAGCCACTAGCAAAGGGAGTTCCCAAAAGGAAAAGAAGGGGTCGACTTCATATGAAAGAAATATAACAAGGGCAACAAGCCATGTTGCTCACTCAACAATGGTGGTCAATCTTCTCCTACAACCTAGTAATTAAAATTCTATTTCACCATTAAGTGTCACATCACCATTTCAAAGGAGCCACCTCCACCTAAAGAAGATGATCTCCTGGATCCCGCTAATGTAATAAAACTATTGTTCCTTGAAGATAATATGCCATCCCGCCCGGAATAGGGAGGCAACCCATGATGACTCTAGATGTATCTTGTTCGCTCTCAGAGGTAGACCCCCTTTATGATTTAGATTTATTTTATGCTTTAGTAGATTATTTTCATACACTAGAAATAGAGGATTATTGCAAAAGTGTTACAAACTATGTATTAAGTGTCTTCAAGATAAGGCAACTACTTCTCTTAGATATTAGACAAGGAAGGCATCATTTGCCTCAATGAAAGCCAACTAGACTTTAACAAAGAACCACCTAAGAATTCCTTGGGAGTCTATAAAATTAAAGATGAAGATGAAGATGAAGATGAGGGGCAAGATACTACTAAAACACTCAAAGAAGGTAAACTTGCTGATTTTGCTAAGGCACTTTGAAAATTTGACAAAGAAGTCAAAGCAACCATAAAGGCTACCAAGGAGATTAGCCTAGGAATGCCCAAGTAACCTAGAGCAATCTCAATAAGTGCAAGTCTACCTAAAGACCTCGAAGTACAATTGATCTTGACTCTCATCGAGTATAAGGATGCATTCACATGGACATATAAAAAAAATGCTAAGACTAGATAGGAGACTAGTGGAGCATAGAATAACCTTTGAAGATGTCATAGTATCAAAGAAGTAGAAGTTGAGAAGATTAGGCCTTGACATAGAGCTAAAGATGAAGGAAGAAATTGACAAGCTTTATCATGCCAAGCCTATACCAATGGTTCTCTACCCAAAACGGGGTATGAATATTGTTCCTGTTAGGAAGAAGGATGATCGGGTATGAGTATGCATTGACATCAGGGACCTTAACAAAGCTTGCTCGAAGGATGACTTTCCTATTTCACACATTGATACTCTGGTAGATAACACGTATGACCATGAAATGTTGTCCTTTATGAATGAATAATCAGGATACAACCAAATACGCCTTGTAGGTAAAGATGAAAAAAAGACATAATTCATAATTCTATGGAGACATACTGCTATGTGGTCATGTTGTTCAGCCTAAAGAATGTTGGAGTAGTACATTAATGAGTTTTGATGGTGATCTTTCATGATATGATCCATGATCACATGGAGATTTATACAGATGACATCTTGGTAAAATTTAGAACCCACGAGGGGAATATCTCTACCATAAGATGAGTCCTTCATCGAGCATGAGAGCATCAACTTAGAATGAACCCAAAGAAGTGCATATTTGAAGTATCTTCAAGCAAGTTGTTAGGCTTCATAGTAACAAATTGAGAAATTAAAGTGGGCCCAACAAAGGCGCAAACTATCATTGAAGTGCTACCTCCCAAGAACATCAAGGAACTCAGTAGTTTAGTTAGAATGTTGCAATTCATTTAGTTATTCATCTCCCAATACTCTAAAAAGTGCCTCCTATTCTACAAATTGCTCAAGGGAGGAATCACATTCAAATAGACTACTTAGTGCCAAAGAGCATTCAATGAACTTGAGAAGTATCTCCTCAAACTGCCAATCTTGATGGCACCTATCTAAGGATGTCGTCTAATCTTGTACGTCACAATCACTGAAGAATCCATTTGGGGTCATGCTAGCAAAAGAAGATGATGGTAAATCATAAAGGGCCATCTATTACCTTAGCCGAACAATGCAGGAGCAAAAAGAAGTATTCGAAGATGGAGAAGACTTGCTTGGCACTTATCTAGGCTGCCCAAAAATTAAGGCACTACTTTATGACAGATATGCTAGTAGGATGAGTCACAAAGGTGGCAAATTCTCCTGATTGAGTTTAATCTTGAGTTTATCAATAGAAAAATTAGTGAAGGAGTAGGCGGTAGCATACAATCTAGTTGATTTCCCCTTACTAGGTACTGACTCAACCTAAGAAGCATTCCCTGATAAATCTATATTTCAAGTAGTAGGAGTAGGCTATGAATCTATCTTACTAGGAACTTTCATTGGGTGAAAATCACCTTAAGGTTAAAGGCATCTCGAAGCTCATAATCCAACAAGTCCTTGCCAGTGTTAATTGAAGATCTCAAACTCAAGGTACAAAGAGTTAGCATTCTTTCTAGCTCAATAATTTGAGGAAGTTCCAACCACACACATTCCAAGAAGCAGCAATAATATGGGTAGATGTCTTGGCTTCCTTTGGTTCAATATTTCATAAAACCTGCCAACATCAAGCTAGATGTGATCTTATTGTAGAAGAATTCACAAACAGTGCTGGAATCAATTCATCCCTTGATACAAAGGTGGAGGAAAACTCGCAACATCAAAAGTGTTGCTCACATCTTCTTCATCAACTTGACAAATACCTACAATGATGGGAACCTATGGTAACATGAGAACTTCTTAGAGAAAGGGGCATTCTTAGAGTATGCCGTCAAAAATGATAGTGAGGCTGTCAAAATAATAGAAGCTCAGTGTTTGAAGTGATTTTTACCACAATCAAAATTGATTGAAATATGATCAAAATTAAAATTTGTATGTCAATAAAATTGGCTCAAGTGTGTGTATCAAATTTGACCAAAAATTTGAGCTCAAACTAAAGTGGGCTAAGTGGTCTGGATATGGGGATCAAAATTGAATCAAAAAAATCATTTAAAATTTGGGTTAAAATGAAAAAAAATGCAAATATTTCACAAATAAGTCCCTAAATCAAATAGATTCTTACAATAAGGTCCTAGGATAAAAAATTTACGAAAAAGTCCAATAAAACTTTAAAATTATAAATTTGTACCCACAAAATTTAGAATTTATAAATAAACCCCTCAAAATTTTATATTCGTAACTAAACTCCTAGAATTTTAATTTTTTACAAGTAAATTTCTCAAAAATTTTTATTCGTGAAGAAGTTCAAATCTTATTCAAAAAGAACCTTAAAAGTTTCAAAATTTTATCAATAAATTTTTTTCACAAAAAATCTCTAAAATTTATAAAATTATAATTTAGTCAAAATTTTTTGTAAACAATTTGCAAATAGCCTCTATATAAATTTAATATTCAAGATAAGTATAATTTTTAAAATTATTTTTATCATCTAGTCACATCCATATCCATCCATAAACAATTCAAACAACAAATTATTATCCATAGTCAATTCTCATTCAAATAAAATCTTCATCCACAGATCCTCATCTAAATAAATTTTTATTCAAGTAAAATTTTCATCCAAATAAATCTTTATTCAAATAAATCCTTATCCAAACAAATTCTTATTGAAACAAATCCTTATCTAAATAAATTCTTATCTAAATAAATCCTTGTCCAAATAAATCCTTATCCAAACAAATTCTTATTGAAACAAATCCTTATCTAAATAAATTCTTATCTAAATAAATCTTTATCCAAATAAATTCTTACCAAATCAAAATAGAAATAAATCTCATCCACATCTATTTATCTATATTCAAAATTTAAATAATAGATTATTGTCTGCGTTGATGATTCTAAATTTTAAATGGAGATGATCTAATCTGCTCGTGAGCTATAAAAACTCTAAAAGTCATGCAAAAAAAAGAAGAGAAGAGATCAGAACATGGAGAAGTTAGAGATCAAGAAGCAACTAGAGAAGATCACAAAGTTGGGAGGTAATCAAGAATTAGAAGATTGAAGTGAAAAAAAAAACACAAGGTAATTCTCTAACCTTTCTTTCCTACTAATCTTCTTCTTGTTTCTCCTCTTCCTTCTCCAAAGGAACAACTCCACTTGGACCTCACCTTCTTCCTCGCACTGTAACCCACTACACCAGCACCCCATAACCTGAACCTCACCAAAACCCTAGCCTCACCACCCTCTCTGTTTGATCGTGAGCTCCACCCGATCCATGTTAGCTACAACAACAACACCGGGCCTCCCTGAACTCCACTACATGGACTCGCCCACTAGCCCTGCACCCATCCACTGCTTTGCCTCCTTGTCGGCTAGCTCACCTAGCCTTGCTATCGCCCGCTTGAAGCCCACCACCATTGTTCCTAACCTGCTCTGGTCTTACAGGTCTTGCCTTCAAGCTTGCACCCAAGCTAACATTTGTACTCACACTTAGCTAGCCTTTTGGCTAGCACTCAATCAGTCCTCAACCTTGCATCTTAAAGCCAACTTTCGAACTTGCAAACTAAGCCAATTCTTGGATTCACACATTTAAGTTTGGCCCATAGGTTCACCTAATTGGGTTAAATCAAGTTCAAACAGAAGGGTCAAATTAGAATCAGCTAAGCTTGAACTGAAATCAAGTTGAACCAAATTGATTTGAACTTAAACCAAAGTCTATTAGATGCAAACCCAAACCCATTAGCAGGTGGGACAATGATCCAATAAGAACCTATTAAGAGTCAAATCTAAAATCCATTAAAGATACATTAAGAAACAATTAAGGGTCAAATCTAAAATTTATTAAAGATCCAATAATAACCTATGAAGGGTCAGATTCAAAATCTATTAAAGATCCATTAAGAACCTACTAAGGGTCAAATCCAAAATTCATTAAAGATCCATTAAGATTTCATCAAAGGTCAAATCCAAGATCCATTAGAGACCCATAAGCATCTATTAAGATTTGGATCCAATATCCATTGAGGATTTAATAAGAACCCGATGAGGGCCCAACACAAGGTTGAACTTAACTTGAATTGAATTAAATCAAACTCAAATCGAAATCTAGTTTTAAATATTAAAATGAATCAAATCATACTCAAATCAAAATCAATATTTCTCCCACTAGAGTCAATGATCAATATTTGATAAATTTTTTTCTAAAAATCAATGCCAAACTTGGTGAATTAAATTCATTATTGCAAATTGAATACTCACCATCGATGCTAACAGTGATTTGGGAATGGCTATTTCACATGGTTTTTCTAGTTATGCTATAAAGCATTTGTACAAACTCGAATCACCAAAGATTCTAGGAAGAGAAAACCAAACCATATTATTATCCCTTGGAATAGGGTTAGTAAATCATAGTTCAAGCAAATTCTGAATATTGAATTAAATCAAATCAGATTTGAACCAAAGTCAAGTCTAAACTTTAAAGTATGCAAATTAAACTAAGGTAGGGTTGAATTTGCTTAGTTAATCAGTCACAATATCTTATTCAAATAAAGTTAATGAATAATACACTCAAAAGCTATTAGCCACACTTCAAAGCTAGTCAACCCTAGAAGTTGTTGATGATGCATCTTTTGAGCCAAGCCAATCCTAAGGCATTGATGATGCTCTAAATTTAATTAATAATGCATCTAAGAGGTCATTGATTATCAAATTATACCAAACTAAGAAATCCACTTAGTCAGTTAGCCAAAATGCCTTATTCAAATTATGAAATTATCACCTACATCTTATTGGTTATGGAAATACTCTAAATTACGAAGGTATTACTTACGTTTTATTGGCTATACAAGTACTTCAAACTAAGAAGTTATCACTTACGTCTCATTGACTATGAAAATACTTCAAACTATGACATTATCGCATACGTCTTATTAGCTATGAAAATACTTCAAACTATTAATTTATTGCCTACACCTTATTGGCTATGAAAATACTTCAAAATACAAAAGTTATCACTTACGCCTCATTGGCTAATAGAAACACTTCAAACCACGCTTATGCCTCATCGGTTAATGGAAACACTTTAAACTATGAAGTTATTACTTACATCTCATTGGCTATAAAAATACTTCAAACTATGAAGCTATCACTTATGTCTTATTAACTATGAAAATACTTCAAACTATAAATTTATTGCTTATGCCTCATTAGCTAATGGAAATACTTCAAACCACGAAGTTATCACCTATGCCTCATGATTAATAAAAACACATCAAACCACAAAGTTATCATCTATGCCTCATTGGCTATGGAAATACTTCAACCCAAGAAATTATCACCTACGTCTCATTAGCTATAAAAATATTTCAAACTATGTAGTTATCGCCAATGCCTTATTGGCTAATAGAAACACTTTAAATCATGAAGTTATCGCCAAAACTCAAAGTTATCGAAAATACTTTAAACTAATTCCAACAAACTGCCTATAATATCATCCAATGAAGTTATTATCGAAGCTCAAAGTTATTAGAAACACTTTAAATTTCTCTCATCACCTTCGATATCCCCTTAGATGATACCATTAAACCAAATCATCAATATCCTCCAGCGATCAAATTAGGACCTACCCAAGCTAGACTTCGTATAGTCCAAAACACAAGAGTAGGGCAATAGCAAGCTCTTCACATTTCCTTTCTTATTTTGTATTCAAATTTATTAAAATGTAAAGTGAGGGATACCCTTTCTTAAGCCATGCATCCTTTTTTCCATATCAATCAAGTTATGCTTCCTTTTTTTTCTCTTTTACCTCTATTTTATTACGTAGGTTTCTTATTTTAGAAGGTTCCTAAAAATTATTAGAGTAATTAATAATAGGGACTTACGCCTGTTAGAAGTCATGTTTTTATAATACTTTATTGCACAATCAAACCACCATATTTTTTTTTATTTGTTATTTTGAGGTTACTCCTTGAGATCTTCACTATCCCAAGTGGTCAATTTTGAACCCACAAATTTTGGCATGCTTGATGGAACTTGACTTTTTCTCTAAGTAAAGAAACCTAGTTGAAATAGGCATATATCAAAAGAAGAAAAGTTAAAAGATAATGATTGATTAAGAGAAAGAGAAATGACATCATCAAGTGGCCCTCCTCCCCAATCCACACCATTATCCTCGGTGAAATGTTTACTGCACCCTTTGTCAACCAACGGTCACCATAAGGGTAAAGTTGTGGCACTTTTATCAACCAACGATTATCATAGGGGCAACGGGAGTCTACATAAGGACAGATCAACCCCTTGTCTCCCACTCAATAAGAAAAAACCAAGTTCACTCAAGGGGCAAAGACCTCTCATCCAAGGGGCAAAGACCTCTTGTCCAAGGGTAAGGACCTCCGTCCAAGGAGTAAGGGCCAAATCCATTTAAAGAGGCTAAGTTCAAATACCATTATGCCAAACCTCGATAATAAAATAATTATTATTATGGGGATAATTAGAGTACATATCAGCCATTAAGCTATGTCCAACTCTATCCAATTCATGCATGGTGCTTCTGCTTTTACTAATAACATCACTACTCCCAGTATTGCTAATACTACCATTGATCCAATCATTGCTTCATTTATCCAGTATGAATTAGCCCCTCGCCTCCTATCTTGTGGGCAAAGATCATGTCTACCTAGAGGGTAAAAGATCAAGTCCATCCAAGGGATAAAAAATTAAGTCCACCCAGAGGTAAAAGATCAAATCCATGTAGGGGGAAAAAGATCAAGCCCACCAAGGGGAGAAAATATCAAGTCCCAGAGAGCAAAATATCAAGTTCACCTAGGGGACAAAGACCGAGTTCACCCAAGTGGTAAGGCCAAATTTTATTGTGATGAACCTCGATGATGAAACAGAGGCTTTATTGGCACAAACCAGGGCATCAGTCTGTCAAAGGCTAAGTAATAAATAAAAGTCAATTTTTAACCAGCTATAACTTGCTAAGGAAGGATCAACATGGTGTTTGATTGACTTTGGGATATCAGATCAAACCTAAAATAAAATTCTATAATCCTCACTCCCAACACTATAAGAGCTAAAGGAGAAAAATGGAAGAACTCGCATTCAACCTTCTTTAACTAAGGAAGGGGCAATGCCATCTTCTAACACTAGACTTATTAATGAACAAGTAACTAAATCCGAAATAAAGGATACTCATACTAAGTTAGCAACATGGAAGGGTTAAATGGTCGTATGAAATTTGAAACTACAAAAAAAGATGTCTAGCATATGACGGAATGTCTAGTCAAATCAAACCAACAAGTCAATTATGCATTCCATACTTCTCGAGGGAAAACAAAAAAAAAGAATAAAAAGGACATAAAATTTTTTTTTTCTTTGTATTCAGGTGAAATACATTCTATCTTAGAGACAAGGTCTTTGAAAATGAAAAGATAATAAAGTCAAGGATGGTCGATAATGAAACATGATGGAGTTAGAATTCGAATACCTCCTCCACCCACCAAAACCCTGAGTTAACTTAGGGATACAAGTATGGAAATATAGTGATCAATCTGCAAGTAGGTAGAATCCTATTAGAGAAATTACTTTAAAGACAAAAGTACAATGATTGAAAGATAATTTCTCGAGAATCTTCTCTTAGAGGCAATAGATCACCCCTCTAGAAAAAAAACTAATAAAAAGAAATAAAATAGAGTCCCAAATATTGTAAATCTCATGTGGAAAACCAAAGCAAGAAAGGTGGACTCAAAGAGTAAGTATCGGTTGGCATCCGTAAGCCTACAAATCTTGGATTCTCAAAAAGAAAATGAGATCACTAAAAAAAATATAAAGGGGAAGAAAGTTGGATCACATGCTGGAATTAGGAGGACTAACTTGGTCTCATTTCGGTGTATTATTGATCAAGAAAAATCACCCAAAGAGTAAGTACCAATTAGCATCTATGGGTGCGTAAACCTTGAAAATTAAGGCTAAGAGGAATATAAGATCAAAGTCAAAGTCAACGAAGCAACTAACAAATAGGAATATGGTGAAAGTAATAAAGTTATCAAAAAAATAGGTTCCTAAAAAAATATTGTACTAGGAAAAAAGTATAAAGAAAGGTCAATTGGTGACCTATCACCTTTTGGAACCAAATTTATCCTCAAACTTCAATAGACCTAACTAAGTAGGAGACCATAAGGGCCTATTTGGAACGGGGTCAGGGCTAGGGTCACCTCGCCCTAACCAGACTATCTTCCAAATACCAAAAATTTGACCGCACTAATATTATTTAATTTATTTAAATTATAATAAGGATTTGACTAAAATGCCCTCGATTTATCTGAACCATCGGATCTCGATCCAACGGCTCAGATCGCCTCATCTGACCAGAGCACGATCGCCGCCAACTGTTCATCTTCTCCTCGCCATCTATGCTGACGTCCTGCACTCGAAGCCCTACCCCCCGTCGCCGGATCGCCGGAAAATGACCTTCCATACACTCTCCACGTGAGCTTGCCGCCCGAGCTGCCCGCGCGAGCTCGGCCAGCGAGCTCCGCGCTCGAGCTTGGCCGGCGAGCTCCGTGCTTGAGCTCGGCCGGCGACGTCATGGGTCTCCCCGTGTGCGCACGCCTGGCGAGCTCCCCGCGTGCGCGCGCCGAGCTCGCGGCGCGCTCGCTCTCGTGAAGAAGATGAACAGTAGTATGTAAATAGTACTCACCGGAGGGCATTTTTGTCCATAAAAAAATTTTAATCATCTGCTCGACAGATCAGTAACCAAACAAGATTTACTTGATCGCATTAACATTTTACACTTTACCCATTATTTTGACCTTGACCTTGACCTTGACCCCGTTCCAAACGGGCCCTAATAGAAGATAAAAGGATACATCACTTATCAACCAAAATATTTTCGAAATAATAAGTCTATAGAATTCTTTTTTTTCAAAAAATATAAGTATAAACACATATGCGCTTCATAATTCGCTTCTTCTAGCCTCAAAATAAAAACAAAAGAGAGAGAACATCACTTTATAAGGTTTCTTTCCTCAAAACTCATGTGCTAATTTGGCATTCTAAAAGATGAATCATTAACTTGAAGTAGTATAGTTCGACAAGCATTGACCAAAGTGTCTACTCACTGAGTCAACTGAACACTATAGTATGTCCTACTTCAAAATGTTAATATGGCATTGGAGATAAGTCTCATGAAAATATCAACTTTTTACTTTATTCTTTGCCCTACTACGATGTGGTATGAATGACAAGATGAAGACCTTTAAGGTGGCACTCATGATATCCCTCTAAGTAATCTAAGTCAAATCGCTTAGATCAACTGGTCAAGACATCAATCACTGTCTCAAGTAATTAAAACCAGGGGTATATCTCTCCCAGGCCCCCTAATTCTATGGCCACTTTAACACAAGTCAGGATCTCTTCTCCCAACCATTGTCAAGTGATAGTCTTTACATTATGGATGCAAGGGCTCTAATCTATAGAAAAGGAAAGTGAAACTTCTCTTGATCAAAATAGGATGTTTTTTCTCAAAACACATTCTTTCGTTGGTCTATACAAAGTTGAAAATGGGAAATACTCATATGTGCTCATATCCAAAGCATATGAGCATATGCAATAGCTCTCTTCTAAAAATACATGATGATATTAGGGGCATATTGTTTGAGGATCCATTATCAATCCTCAATCGAACACTAAATTTATCCTCTCATAGAAAAAGATGATAAGGGTAAAGCCAAGTCCTCTCTCATTCAAATACTTAAGGAAAAGTATGATGCTGAAGCATTTGGAGTGGAACTCGGACCCATTAGGCTAACACCAACTAAGATTTTCATTTTTCACCATCAAAATACTATAGACAAGAAAAATCAAGACTCTCTCATCAAATACTCATGAAGAGGGCATATAGCTGAGACTTCAACAATACCAAAAAATTAATCGGGGTTCTTCTCTCACCTCGAAATACTAGGGGCAAGTAAAATTCTCTCCGCTAATATTTAAGAGACATCTATCGTCATAGCATTCAAAAGAAACTAACATATATGATGTTTCCTATTACTTTTATAATCAATAGATCAAGTCAAAAGTCATAAAATTCTTGATAAAAAATTCAAATAGGTCACTTATATAGTAGTAAAATCAAACATACTACCCTAAAATGGCAAAACAAAGCTTATCACCTCTAATATAATGAAATCAACCTTATCACCTCCAATACAATGAAATCAAGTTTGTTACCTCCAATATGGTGAAATCAAACTTATTACCTCCAATATAATGAAATCAAGCTCATGACCTCCAAGATAATAAAATCAAACTTACCTCCAAAATGATAAAATCAAATATCTCATTTATGAGAATTGCAAAATCAAATGTACTATCTCTAATATAGTAAAATCAAAGTAGCAACTTTGAAAACTAGTCAAGTAAAGTCTAGTTTGCATCGTGATCAAGTCCGTATTTAGATGGCAAGCTACATCCATTTTGCGTAGCTATCAAACTCATATTTATATGAAAAATCAAGTTCACTTTTATGTAGTTTCACAGGGCAAACAAAATCTACTTTCACTTGGTAAACTAAGCTTACTTTCACGTGGTAAATTGAAGTTCATCTTGTGTGGCGATCAAGTCCATATTTGCATGGTAAATTAAATCCACTTTTACATAACAAATTAAAGTCCATCTTGCACAGCGATCAAGCCCACATTTACATAACAAGTTAAACCCACTTTCACATGACAAATCAAGTCTATATTACATGATAATTAATCTTGTATCTATATGATGAATCAAGTTTTTTTTTTTAATGATAAATCAAATCTACTTTTATGTGATAAATTAAGTTTACTTTTTATAACAAATCAAGTCTACTTCATTATGGCAAATCAAGTCCACTTATTGTATTCATTGTGGTAAATAAAGTCTACTTATTGTAGCAAATCAAGTTCACTTCATTGTAGTAAATCAAGTCCAGTTATTGTAATAAATCTAGTTTACTTATTGCGGCACCTTAAGTTCACTCGTTATAACGACTTAAGTCCACTTCTTGGGTAGCTCAAGTCCACTCATTGTGGCATCTTAAGCCCACTCCTTGTAACAATCAAGACTATTTATTATGGTAAACTACGTTCATTTATTGTGACAACTCAGGTTCATTTATTGTGACAAATCAAGACCATTCATTATGACAACCAAGTCCATTCGTTGTGATAGCTTAATTTCACTTATGTGGTAACTCAAGCTCGCTCCATGTAGCGAACCAAGTCTACTTTCATATGGTAAAATAAATTCATCATCGCATGGTAGGTGAAGTCCATTCTCACGTGATAAAATAAGTCCATTATTGTGTGGCAAGTCAACTCCACTCTCATATGGTAATTCAAACCCATATAGTTAACTCTTGAAATGTTGTTATAGGGAGAAGTACTTGAAAATTGTTTACACCCTCTCCCCTCGTCAAAATTCAAGAAGAAGATATGAAAGAGGCAATTTACTTGAGGTGATTTTTTCCGCAATTAAATTTGATTGAAATATAATCAAAATTAAACTTGTAGACCACTACATTATGGCTTATGTGTGGGCTCAATTTAATCTAAAATGTGGTCAAATTTGACAAAAAAATTCAGACTTGAATTCTCAAGAAATTCAAGCTCAAACTAAAGCAGGCTAAGTGGGCTAGATATGAGGACCAAAATTGGGTCAAAAAA
Source organism: Trichopus zeylanicus subsp. travancoricus (assembly GCA_005019695.1). NCBI lineage: Eukaryota > Viridiplantae > Streptophyta > Magnoliopsida > Dioscoreales > Dioscoreaceae > Trichopus > Trichopus zeylanicus. Next base: position 732,139 of record RXID01014382.1, read on the forward strand.
TTCATTCAAAATCTAGGTTAAAATAAAAAAAAATAAGTATCTTACAACTAGGTCCCTGGATCAAATAGATTCCTACAATAAGGTTCCTGAGATCTTAGTTCCCACAAAATTTAGAATTTATGAATGAATCCCTCAAAATTCTATATTTGCAAATAAACTCCTAGAATTTTAATTTTTTGGAAATAAGTCTTCAAAAAAATTTTATTCATGAAAAGTTCAAATCTTATTCAAAAAAGGTCCTAAAAGTTTCAAAATTTTATAAATAAGTCTTTTTTATAAGAAGCCCCTAAAATTTATACAATTATAATTTAGTTTAAATTTTTTATAAAAAATTTGCAAATAGCCCCCTTATAAATTCAATATCTAGGATAATTATAATTTTAAAAATTGTTGCTATTTGCAACAAATAAACACTCATCTAGTCACATTCAAATAAAATTATTATCCATAACCAATTCTCATTCAAATAAAATTCTCATTTAAATAAATTCTCATCTAAATAAATTCTTATTGAAATAAAATCCTCATCCAAACAAATTTTCATCTAACTAAATTTTTATTCAAATAAAATTCTCATCCAAACAAATTTTCATTTGTATAAATCTTTATTCAAATAAAATTCTCATTCAAACAAATTCATCTAAATAAATTCTTATCCAAATACATCCTTATCCAAGCAAATTCTCATTTAAATAAATCCTTATCCAAATATATCCTTATCTAAACAAGTCCTCATCTAAATAAATTTTTATCTAAATAAATTCTTATCTAAATGAATCATTATCCAAATAAATCCTTATCTAAACAAAATCTTATCCAAATAAATTCTCATTTAAATAAATTTTTATCTAAATAAATTATTATTCAAATAAATCCTTATTTAAGTAAATACTCATCCAAAGTAAAACAAAAATAAATCTCATCTATATTCAAAATTTGAACAAGAAATCGTTATCCATGTCTATAATTCAAAATTTTAAATGAAGATGATTCAATCTACTCGTGGGCTATAAATATCCTAAAAATCCTATAAAAAAAATGAGAGGAGAGATCAAAAGAACAAAAAGAAGAAGGAGAACATGAGACATCAAGGAGCAACTAGAGGAGATCAGGAAGTTGGGAGGTGATCAAGAATTAGAAGCTTGAAGCGAAAAAAAACCAAGGTAATTATCTAACCTTTCTTTCCTACTATTCTTCTTCCTATTTCTCCTCTTCCTTCTCCAAAGGAACAACCTCACCTGGACCCTGACTTCTTTTTGGCTCTACAATCCACTGCACCAACACCCCTTAACCTAAACCTTGCTGGAACCCTAGCCTCACCACTGTCTTTATTCGATTGTGAGCTCCACCCAATTTGTGCCAGTCGCCATAGTAGCTACTCGGCCTCCTTGAACTCCACTACGCCGACTCGCTTGCTAGCCATGTGCCCATCCACTACTTTGCCTCCTCTCTGGCCGGCTCGCCTAGCCTTGCTGCTGCCCACTTGAAGCCCACTATTGTCCTCCCCAACTTGCTCCGCTCTTGCAGGTCTTTCCACCATTTGTTAGAAACCCAACCTATCACCCCGTTCATTGCCTCTTGCCACCGTCGCTCCATGGCCCTGCACCGAGGCAGCGAACCAACCCATGCCGCCGTCCCCAACCCGCTCCAGCCCTGCAGGTCTTGTTACTATTTGCCCAGAAATCTTGTTGTCAAAACACCTTGCGTGCCCTCGTGCCAGCCATGGCACCTCGAATGCTGCCTGCATCACAGCTTGGCCCTGCTAAACGTCATATGTCATGATTTGCAGTCGGCTCCAGCCCAGATTTTAGGAGAGCTCAGTGGAGAACCAAACAGGAGGCAAGGGTTTAGCTCGAGTAAGAGGAAGAAGATAAGAGAAAAAAATAAAGAAAAAGAAAAATTTGTTGATCGAAAAGGGAAAAATTTAGCCCAAAAAAAAAAGAAAAGAAGAAGGAGGAGGAGAAGGAGAGAAGTTGAGCTACTAAAAAAATAATAATAAAATTTCAAAATTAGAAAAGGACAGCAGGAAGGCATTAGAGTTGAATCAAGGAGAAGATTTAGAGGGAAGAGAAACTGACTCGCTCCATGCTCGTAGCCACTCACGGCTTTGCTTGTCTCCACTGCATCCACACTCACACTCTATCAGCCTTTGGCTCAAATTTGAGTTGGCCTTCAGGCTTACACAACTAACATTTGGGATTATATCCAAGTTAGCCTTCAGGCTCACACTTAGTCAGTCTTCGGGTTAACACCCAGCTGACCTTTGGGCTCTCATCCAAGTAAACCTTTAGGCCCGCACCTAGTCGGCTTTCTTACTAGCATCCAAGCTAGCCTTCGACTCACACCAAGCCAGTCTTCAGGCTCATACCCAGCCAATTTTCAGGCTCACACTCAGTCAGCCTTCGAGCTCGCATCCAAGTAAGCATTCAAGCTCACATTCAGCTAACCTTCAGGCTCACATCTAAGCCAACCTTCGAGTTTACACCCAACCAGCCTTTGGGCTTGCATTAAAAGTAGTTTTCAGGCTCCCACCTACCCAGTCTTTTGGTTTGCATTTACGCCAGTCTTAGACTTACACTTAGCCAGTCTTCAGGCTCACATTCGAGCCAGCCTTTGGGCTCACATCCGAGTAAGCCTTCGAGCTCACACCAAGTCAGCCTTCGAATTTACATCTAACCTAACTTTCAAGTTCAAATCTAGTCAACCCGAGCTAGCCTTCAGCCTCATATTCAACTAGCCTTGAGGCTCACATCGAAACTAGCCTTTTGGCTCACACCTAAATTAGTCTTTGAGCTCACACCAATTAGTTTTTGGGTTTGCACTCAATCAGCCCTTCGGCTTTCACCTCTAAGTCAATTTTGGAGTTTGTGAGCTAAGCTAATCGTTGGGTTTGCATATTTAAGGCTGGCCCATAGTTTCTTCTAAAATTATCATAACAACCTAGCACTTTCCAAATCAAATTCAATCTGGATCAAACTAAACTCGAATCAAACCCTATTTTAGTTAAATCAAGTTCAAACTATAGTGTTAAACTCAAAGTCAAAGCAATATTAGGCTGAGCCTGAACTGAAAGCAAGTTGAACCAAATTGATTTGAACCTGAACTAACATCCATCAAGTTGCAAACTTGAACCCATTAGTAGGTGGCATAAGGATCCAATAAGAATCCATTAAAGGTCAAATCTAAAATTCATTAAAGATTCATTAAGAACCCATTAAGGTCAAATCCAAAATTTATTAAAGATTCATTAAAAACCCATTAAGGGTCGAATCCAAAATCCATTAAAGATTCATTAAAAAACTATTAAGGGTCGAATCCAAAATTCATTAAGATTTCATCAATGGTCGGATCCAAGATCCATTAAAGACCCAATAAAAACTTATCAAGGTTTAGATCTAATATCTATTAAGGATCTAATAAAAATCTAATAAGGGTCCAATACAAGGTCAAAACTAATATGAATTGAATCACATTAGACTCAAAACAAAATTGATTTTTGAATATTGAACTAAAGAAATCAGACTCAAATCAAAATTAATGTTACTCCCACTAGAGTTAATGATCAATATTTGATAAATATTCTTTTGAAAATCAATGCCAAGTTTGGTGAATTGAATTCATTATTACAAATTAAATACTCACCGTTGATGCTAACAATGATTTTGGAAATGAATATTTCACATGATTTTCCTAGTTATGTTATAAAGCTTCAGTACGAATCTCAATTACCAAAGATTATGGGAAGAGAAAACCAGAACATATCATTATCTCTTGGGAAGGAATTAGTGAATCGTAGTTCAATCAAATTTTAAACATTGAATTGAATCAAATTAAATTTGAACCAAAATCAAGCCTGAACTTCAAAGCATGTAAATGGAACTACCCTTGTAAAAATCCAAAGAGGATGGTCTTTATAGGAGTCGATGGAATTAGGGTTTGATGCAAATAGTCTACACCATTTCTTGAGAGCGAAATATCACCTACCCCTGATGTTTGAACCTCAACAATTTTTGAAGGCATCTCTGAATATTTTTATAGTCAGAGTGAAACCTTTGGATTAGAGTAGGATTCAAAAGACAGTGATAAATTTCATGACATTAGGCACTATCTGATCGGGCGTAAGGTTCTAGTCTCCCAGGATATCTCTCGTTAAACTATCTACAAGATATCTAAATCCACTCTTAAATATCTCTCAGAAGGTACTAAACTCAAACTCAAACTCCTCTTTCAAAGTCTTTCTTTCCTCCTCGGAACCCCACATGTTCGACTCAATCCTATCCAAAAAGTCGAACACACTGACCAAGTCCTCAAAATTTTTCTCTTGGAGAGTAGACTTGAAAATTCAAACTCTTACCTCACAAATTCCTAATGAGAATATAAAAACAAGCTCTAGTTTAAAATCCAACACCCAATCCCAAAGTCCATACTACTGAGTATTTCAATCCAAAATAAAAGGCCACAATGGCTGAAAAAGGATAAAAAATGACACTTATTATGGGGAAACTCCTCATCGAGACTTGGAGTCATCGGTGCGAAAATGACGAGCGATTTAGAATCAACCCCTACAAAAAGAGGATAGGACAACAAGAGGAGCAAGTCCCTTAGAGATCGCAGTAGCAATAGAGGGAGCAAAGTTTGACTCATCAATATAGAAACATTAATAGAGGTCACCGTTGGCTTCAAGATAATGATTAGAGTCATGATCGCCTTGGAGGATGGAACTATGGTCACAAAGACCGAAGGAGTGGTAGGTCTCTTGCCAAAAGATGACCCTTTTTTGAAGAAGAAAGGAGCGGAAGAGGATACCATTTCAAAAAAACTTAATGAATGAAGAAGAAAAGGAAGCAAGAGTTGTAATAGATACAGAATAAAGATTACCGAAAATTGATGAAAAGGAATGAAGGATCCTTAAATAGGCTTTTCCAAACCGATATATTGCTGCCACGTGGAATGATAAAGTCTAAAGGTGTGAGGCAGAGATTGTCGCACTAATCACAAGGAATGCATGTTGGCATCTGTTGAGTTTTAGATGTCTTGAACTCTAACTAGAGTTTGAGTTAAAGTAGGAATCCAAAGTTGGATTTAGATTTATATTATTAGGAGTTGTAATTGTGTAAAACTCAGGCCCAATAAGAGTCTATAAATATATTATAATATATAAGGCTTATGTGTGGCGTAGTATTGAGATTGAACTAGAGAGAAATAGAGAGAGAGGAATAGAGAGAATAGAGAGAAGAGAAAGAGAGAGAGTGTTGGCTCTCGTGTGTGGGTCTTTCTCGTGCTTCTGGGTGGTCTCTCGTGGTGGTTCCTCGTGGTACTCTCTTGGAGATTCTCTCTGAAGGTGGAGGCGTTGCCGAGGCTTGGAGAAAAAGTTTAGTTGAGTAAGAAAGAGTAAAGTCCTTCTTGTAAACTCTTGTAAAAGCCTTTATCTATTGATAGTGGATCTCCCGTTGTCTTATCTTGTTATTTTCTTTTATCTTGTATTACTTCTCGTTTCTTGTGTTGTTTGACGCAAAGGCGATCCGTGAAACTTCCGCTATGAATCCCAATAATTGGCATTAGAGCCTAGAAACAAACAACCAAGATGGCAAAGTCCTTACTTGAGGTGGAGAAGTTTGACGACAAGATAAATTTTGCCTTATGACAAAAGAAGATGAAGGCGGTTCTTATTTTTCAAGGTCTACAAAAGACGTTAGAGGGAAAAGAAAAGAAGCCGGTCAAGATAAGTAATGAAGACTGGGAGGAGATAGATCAAAAGGCATTGAATTTAATTATTCTAAGCCTGACTGATGAGGTTTTGTACAATGTCATTGACGAAGAGACGACGATGGACATCTGGACAAAACTCGAGAAGTTGTACATGTCAAAAAGCCTCACGAACAAGTTCTATCTAAAACAACAGTTGTACGGACGGCGTATGAGCGAAGGTACAACTATATTACATCACCTAAATGCTTTCAATAAGATTATCAATGATTTGCTGAAAGTTGATGTGAAGTTTGAAGAGGACGATAAGGCGCTGATTCTCTTGATGTCTCTTCCTGCTTCGTACAATCATGTTGTGACCACAATTCTTTATGGTAAAGAAACTCTTAAGATGGAAGATGTGACAACTAGTCTTCTTTCTAATGAAAGAAGAAAAAAGTCAAACATTAATATGGAGTTTGGTGAAGGATTGGTGGCTCACGAAAGAGGAAGATTAAAAGAGCGTGGAGAAGGCAAGCAACGGTCCAAATCAAAATTGAAGGCGAAAGTACAATACTATTCATGTAAGAAGTATGACCATATTAGACGGTATTGCCCTGAACGTGGGAAGATAGAGTCCTCTAATATGATGACGGCAATAGCAGATGATACTTCTGATAATAGTGCGGATGGAGACGTTCTTGCAGTATCCGCAGAAATCGACACTTCTGGTAAGTGGATTTTAGATTTTGGTAGTTCTTATCATATTTGCTCTAGGAAGGATTAGTTTATTTCTTATGAGGAGAATAAGAAGAAAAGTACTGTTTGGTTGGGCGATAATTCAGCCTGTAAGATCGCCGGTGTGGGAACAGTTAAAATCCAGATGTTTGATGGAGTAATTCGTACTCTTACTGGGGTGAGGCATGTCCCCAAGATACGAAGGAATCTAATCTCACTTGGTATACTGGACTCAAAAGACTGTAATTATTCAGCAAGAGATGAAGTCATAAAGGTGACACATGGTATTAGAATCCTGATGAAAGGTGAAAAGTGCGGCAATGTTTATCGATTGATAGGAAACACCATTGCAGGTGGAGTTCCGATGGCTACAATAGTGAAGAGGAAGTATGATACTCGGAGTAATTTGATGTCTCCTCAAATTACTTTTACTACAACAGTAGACACAGGTCATCCAAAAAAACTTTCAAAAGTACAAAACTGTAGGCATGAAGAATAAATTCGAGGTTGGCTCAAGTTCGTATCTTAAAATTAGCTGAATAAGCTAGTAGCCCAAGGGCAGGGGTTGGATGAGAGATGACGGCTGACGATTCGTGATGATGGCACGCCCGAGTTCAAGCCAAGGTGGAGATTGTTGAGTTTTAGATGTCTTGAACTCTAACTAAAGTTTGAGTTAAAGTAGGAATCCAAAGTTGGATTTAGATTTATATTATTAGGAGTTGTAATTGTGTAAAACTCAGGCCCAATAAGAGTCTATAAATATACTATAATATATAGGGTTTATGTGTGGCGTAGTATTGAGATTGAACTAGAGAGAAATAGAGAGAGAGGAATAGAGAAAATAGAGAGAAGAGAAAGAGAGAGAGTGTTGGCTCTCGTGTGTGGGTCTTTCTCGTGCTTCTGGGTGGTATCTCGTGGTGGTTCCTCGTGGTACTCTCTTGGAGATTCTCTCTGAAGGTGGAGGCGTTGCCGAGGCTTAGAGAAAAAGTTTAGTTGAGTAAGAAAGAGTAAAGTCATTCTTGTAAACTCTTGTAAAAGCCTTTATCTATTGATAGTGGATCTCCCGTTGTTTTATCTTGTTATTTCTTTTTATCTTGTATTACTTCTCGTTTCTTGTGTTGTTTGACGCAAAGGCGATCCGTGAAATTTCCGCTGCGAATCCCAATAGGCATCATAGACCATCTTGGCATCCAAAGAGACGGCTCCAGACCATTGCCTTGGGAAATGGTGAACCGTAATGGCAACCTACGTCTAGCATAAAGCTACAAATTAGTAACTCACATTATAAGGAGTCACAATGGTTGGTTCCTCTCATGATTTAATGAAAATGATGGCTCAAATCTCTAAAATTCAAAATGGTGCACTTAGAAAAACACAATTTAGTTAATGAAAAAGAAAGAAATTCCACTTACTGAACCCCTTGAACTCAACATTTGGAGTTAGGAGTATTGATGATACACCAAACTAAAAATTTGTCAAATCGAAAGCAAATGAGGACTTGATTTGTGGGATAAACTGCTAAGATAACTGAGGTATCAGCCTTGAGACCATCATCTGAGGTGATATTATTGAGATCAAGTTAGCTCGATGACATTGTAACTCATTTGGTAGACACTCATCTCAAGGCTTATAAGAAAGTATGATGGGCTCATCCCATATATAAATATGTCTAGTATGCACATAAATCAGGAGAACAAGGATTTTAAAGAAAAATTATTAGTATAAAATTTAAAAGTGATGACGATCAAATAAAGAGAATTCGATATAATCAGAATTAGAAATCACGTAGCCTTGAATTCACAAAAAAATCTTTTTTGCACATAAATTGCTTGAAACCTACAAAGGTAAAGAAATTAACTCTCTTCCCCTCTCACGCATAACAAAAATTGACGAACTTTTTTTAATTTGAGTATCAAAAAAATTATTGTTATAGATGATTTTAGCAATTCTTCTCACAATTTTTCGTCCTTTTGCAGTTTAACAGATAGGACGGCTTAGCAGATTTTGACAAATCTCCTAAAGCAGAATCGATTTTGAATCGGTCTCCGTCAATGTCACTAATTTTATTAATTTATCAAAATCGATAGAAATGGTAAATTATTTGGAATTAACAGCCCTTATACGCGGGTGCTGTCCTAACCATACGTTTGGTGTTCGGCCGACGCGATGTTTGGTCTTTGGTGTTTGAGGGTGCGGTCATCGGCTGCCACGTCCCACCGCCAATCTTTCTTTGCAAGCACTCCGAGCTGGCATTTCGCCGAACGCCTGCAGCGCGAGAACAATGAACAGTCGCTCGATGGCAGCGTCGACGTCGGATCCGGCGGGGCATAGAGGCATAGAGAACGAGAAGACACAAGGCGACGGAGGTCCGGAGCGATGGGTTGGGGCTGGGCGATCTACGAGGGCGCGGTGGCCTTCAGTTCTCTGGTCCTGCTCGGTTGGGCAGGGCTATGGTTCCTGAACCGCCGGCTCTATAAGGAGTACGAGGAGAGGCATGCGGTCATCCAGATCCTGTTCTCCCTCGTCTTTTCCTTCTCCTGCAACCTCTTCCAGCTCGTCCTCTTCGAGATCCTACCCGTCCTCTCCAAAGAGTAAGAAACTCCCTAATAGATTATTCGTACTGGATTTGTTGAGAAATTACTTGATATCTCGTTGAGCTATCAAATCTCACTTGTACTTCTCTCGATTTGGCTTCACGGATTAAAGAATTGTGAGCATTTGGGGCAGTGGAATTGAGATTTGCAGCATGTGTGTCAGCTAATGTGTGCATACCGGTTTGTTTTGGTTGCAGGGCGAGATGGATCAATTGGAAGGTGGGCCTCTTCTGTTTGATTATGTTGTTGGTGTTTATATTGCCATATTATCATTGCTTTCTCATGCTTTGCAATAGCGGTACGTTTAGTTTCTTTCAGCTGCTTCAATTGTTTGGTCTAGAGAACAATACTGAGCTGATGCAACGATCAAGAACTTACGAAATTATGCTGCTATGCATGGGAAGTCATATTTTAAATCTAAAAGGATTATTTCAAAATTAGTATTGGAATCAAGGCAGAACTTATACTTTTAGGGTCCATTTGGATAGGATGATTGCGAGAGTGGCAATTGGCCAGTTGGGTTAGTAGCGAGTCATGATGATACTTTAATCACATAAATTTCCAAAATTGGTATGTTTGTGTTTGGATATGAGTAAGTTTGTTAGTGGAAATTTCTAACATGTTTGGATGAGTAGAGAGTGAGTAATGTGATGATTCCGTAGCTAGTCCCAATCCAAATAGTTAGCTGAGATTCTTGTCTGACATACAAGGAGTATGCTTTGCTTGGACATGGACTTAATAATCTATGACTGGTAAAGGTTCTTTGTAAGAGCAGTAAGTAGAAACACATAGAAAAGTCTCTTGTTGAAGTTTTGGAGCAAAGTTTAGCTGTAACTTTCCTTCCTGTATGCCACCCTAATTTTAATTGTTTTTAGATGTATTGACAACATGAACATTTATGAAGGGTTGAGGAAGCAGGAATACTACTGACATTAAGTTGTGGCTGTTGTACTCATTAGTTATGCTTGGAAAGATCTGTTCTGTATTTTTAGGAGTACATTGGAAATGATGGATGCTTTTTGTTTCCATGACAGGGGTGCGAAAAGAACGAGCTAGTTTGGGAGCAATAATATTTTTGCTTGCTTTTCTCTATGCCTTTTGGCGCATGGGAATCTATTTTCCCTTGCCTTCTGCTGATAAAGGTAACATTGTTCTTTCTACTCTTGTTCTCCACAAGGATTATCTTTCTGAAGTTTTGAAGGCACATTGGATTTGGTGGATAGTTTTTTGGATGGATGAATTACTATGAGTTATCACAATAAAAGTGTTGCTACATGGCAAAACTCTATTATGATGCACACTTTTGAACAACATCTTTTCGACATGTTGCTATTATTTCATTAACATAACTTTCAATTGGTTGTTATCTTCTTCTTGTTTTTTTTTGGGAAACTAAGTTTTTATGCATTATATATTTTGACTAAGTTCCTCCTCAAGATTTTTCATAATGCCTCAGTTAGTTAGTCGAATTGGTGTGATAGGCGTCACTGTCATGGCTGTTCTTTCTGGTTTTGGAGCAGTCAATCTACCTTACAGCTATCTATCCATGTACATCAGGTTATTTATTTGTCAAGTTTTCTTGTGATTACTCCAAGAGGTATTGATAGAAGTAGACCATACTAAATAGTTTACCAGTAATTAAGATACATATATAAAATGCCAATGTTTTATATGCAAAGATGTAGATGGTAAGTGCCAACTGATATGGTTTTGGCATAGCGGGGAAGCACAAATGGTAGAAAAGTAGATCACCATTTTCAACTATGATAAGTAATTGAATCTAAAAGGAAAATAAAAAGAGAACAAATCCAAGATAAAAGAATATTATTGATAATAAATTTTTTTTGTTACAACTTTGGGGACATATATATCCTTTAAATAACTTCCGATCCTAGTTGGAGTAAATTAAAAATAAGACTTAGATTTTACTATTAATTTTACTTAACTTGTTCTAAGTAAAAAAATCTAAAATCGATTTTTTATTAGGTTAGGACTTATAAATTCCGACTTAAAAATAAACTCTAATTTTGATCAATATAAAAACCGAATTAGTCAAAATAATAAATAATAAAATTGAAGTACTCGATCTAAGTTTTTTAATGGATAACTAGTTGTTGAATTTGGAAAAATATTTCAGAAGATATGACCTATGGACTGTAGGTATATCAATTTTAACAAATCCAAATTGGAGTTGAAATTTAATTTTGACTTGACTTTCAATTTATTGTAAAAAAATATAGTTGTTTTACATCAAATCCGTTCACTTGTAAAATATTTGCCTTCAAGACAAAACATGAATTCTTCACTTGAGAAATTTTATTATTACCTATTGTGGAGAAGTCCAAAACTTGTTGATGTAAACCAATGAAGTTTATTCAGAGAATGTATTTGTTATTTCGATCTTCAATTGGGTTGTAATAACACTACTTAAATTTTACCAAACTCTCTATTAAGATATTGGACTTGATTACAAATATAATTTTTCTAAAAATCATCTTATCATCTATAGTCTTGCAACTAAAGTATTTTTTACAAATATTGAGATAACTCGTTAGATATGTAGAACATGTCATTACGAATTTTGGCTTTTACAGAGTGACAATACCTTAATGAATTACCTCCATTTGTTTAAAAGAGTCAGTTTTTAATGAATTCAAAAAATATTTTTTACTAACATAGTCAGTATTGTTATTGGCAAAAAAATCAAGCTTATACCTTTCAAGATCATAAATTGATTTACAAAAATTTTGTTTGATGGCCTCTTAAGAAAATTTTATAATATTCAAAGTCACTTTTTTATATTCTAATATTAATTTATTAAGGAGAGAATTTTAGAGATATTAATAAATTTTTTATTTGCAATTTTGTCTTTCATAGAATTTACTATCACTTATTCAATTGATGATTTGAAATCAAAAAAAGGTTATCAAGATAGATTGCAAATTTGAAAGCCTTTGGAGAAGAAATGTCCTTGTTTTTATTCTCTTTTGAGAATCTTATATTAAATAGTTTAACCATCTTCAATTACAAGAAAATTTTTGACTTGTGTTTGCATGTATGTTGAATTTAAATTTGCTTTCATTAAGATTAAGTATAAGATCCCATTTGATTCGAGATCAAAATTAGGATTAGCAATTCTTTAAATTATTTTTTTTATAAAATTAATATTAATTATTTTATACCGTATTATAAAAAAATTAATTAATTTTTAAACTTTAAATTATTATAGGATCAATTTTGATAAAAAATATTAGTTTATAAAAATAGTTTATTAGTTTTGATTTTATCCTTAATCTAGATATTAATTTCGAATCAAAAAGGGTTTAACTTTTAAGTTTGTACACAAGAATCTTCAATTTTTTTCTTTGAAAATTTTCATAAGCTCAAAGAAAATTTCAACTTTATTTATCTAAATAAATAAATCTGATAGTCATTAAAATTTTAGATATCCACTTTACAAAAGTTGTGATTTTCTTGGGTAAATCCATATGTTGATCTCTAAGATTTTTGACTGCGAGTTTCTTAAATGATATCTTGATGAGTTCTTTAAAGTTTTCAAGACGTTTCAAATTTTCATATTTTCTGTTAATAGAAAAAAATTTTGTTTAACCATATCTCAAATTAAAAAATATCTCAAATCACTATCCATGTAGTTGTCATCATTAATTATAATAGATGATGTTAAATTTGAAAGTAAGCTCGTTCTAACGTCAATTGATGTAGTAGAGAAAATGCAAGAGTAATAAGAAAATCACCATTTTTTCATCATGATAAATCTTTCAATATACAAGAAAAAAAAGAGAATAAACTCAAAATAAAATAATATTATTGCGATTTTTTTTTTTGTTATAACTTTGGGGCTATATATATAGCCTTTAAATAACATAAAATCCTAGTTTGAGTATATTAGAAATAAAATTTAGACTTTGCTGCTAATCTAACTTTAACTTATTTTAAATTAAAAAATCTAAATTTTATTTGTTATTAAGTTATGACTGTTAAGGTGTATGTATTTTGCAATCAAGATTAGAATCAGTATTATCATGTCTTTATTAGTCTACCATCCAAATACTAAAAAAATAGTCAGATTATCTTTACTTTAGTTTAAAAAACCAAATTACTATGTTATCATTACATTTATTCATTTAAATTTCAATAAATAATATATTTAAGAATATAAATGTTTAAAAAAAGTTTAAATCATTCACTATCTATAGTAGTATCCAAATACCAAAAATTTGACTTGATAATTTTTTTGGACTTTACTATTTTTTTGAATTTTAGTTTTGATTTTGAAATTAATCTTGATTTTGATTTCGAACCAAATGGTGTCTTATAGAATTGGATTTTAAAATAAATTATAAGTTTGACCAACATAAAAATCAAATCAACCAAAGTAGTAAATGACAAAATTATAAAACTCGATCTCAACTTTTCAATAAATGGTTACTTGCTAAATTTAGATGAATATCTTTAAAGATATGATATTTGGACTGTAGTTGTATTAATTTTGATAAATTTAAATTGAAGTTGAAATTCAATTTTGACTTGACCTTCAATTTGTTGTCAAAAGAATGTTGTCTCACGTTAAGTTTGTAGAATGGAACTTTTTGGCCATGCCACTTAGCATTGTGAGGTTTGGGGTTTCATAGTTTAAGAACATCTTTCTTTTGGTTTCTTTAGTCATGCTTATTTGTTTCTATATTAAAGTTAGTTACTGATTTATGATCTTTCCTTCTTACTCCTTGTTTCTTTTTAATATCTACATTTATTTTGAAGGGAGATAGAGGAAACTGATATTAAAGCTTTGGAGAGAGAACTGATGCAGTCGATAGAAACCTGTATTGCAAAGAAAAAGAAGATTATATTGTTGCAAACAGAGATGGAGCAAATTCTGGGATCAGAAGGGGTATACTTCGTTCAGTAACATCCTTGAATTTGCTTTCCTCAACCCCCCAACACCTTGCAAATGCCCCAACACGCACACACAGACACTGCAAAAAGGGTTAATTCTTTTTTAATACATTCTTAGTATAATACATTGGTTAATGTTACTTTTGAACATCAACAATTGCTATTTCAGTAATAGTTGTGCAGATCATTTGCTTTGCCTTCCACTGCCATAAACCTCTGATGCAATTAGTTTGGCTCCTTATGTGTCACTCATCTTTCTCATTCCAGAATCTGAAGGCTAGATCTTTTCTGCAATGAATAGTTGGAACAGTTGTCCGCTCTGTGCAAGAGGATCAAAAGGAGCAGGGTATTTTTCTTTTTGCTTAATGTTGGTGTTAATTTTATTTTGTTATCTCAATGAAGTTGATCATATCTTCAACTTGTGTAGCTAAAATTGAAACAAAGCAAATTCATGTCCAACTGAAAATTTCTTTACCAATTGTGTCATATTTGGTGACTTAGTATAAAAAGAAATGTACAGAAGATGCAATTATCTGAAATTCAATAACATGGATATAACATTCTCGCATTCAAATGAAAGAGAGATGGGATGTTATTGTAATTTGCATATGCTTATAGGACTTGGTCTTGGAACTCTCCCAAGTAAGATGCCTGACTTCATGGTCCTTCGAGTGCATTAAGTTATTTAGCTAAATATCAAAGCTTCTTTCACACAGTGTTTGTCATTCAGGCTGTTAACATTCCTTTCTTTCTGGTTCTTTTGCAAATTATTTGAAGACATTAAAAACATGGAAGCAGAGGTGCAAGCATTGGAAGAGCTTTCTAAACAGCTATTTCTAGAAATGTATGAGCTTTGTCAAGCTAAGGTATGTTGTTCTTAGTTTACTAACTGCTTAGTCTATCTGTGGCTTTATGTTTGTGCATGTGAATTGTTGTCATTTTCTTGGGTTTGATGGTTCAGTTTCTAGAGTTCAATGTGTTCGTAGGGCTGGTTGTTCATGAACTGAGTAACTATCTGAAAGCTAAAAGAAAGATTAAGCCATTAAGAATAAGGGAGATAATATCTGAAGAAATAGTGATGTGTGGCCGTGAAATTCTGAGATAAGTCCATTTTTGTCTTATGCCTTAATTTAGACTTCATCTCATTTGGCTCATGCCTACGTTCATTAGCTTATCATCCCACCTGTGGAAGTTGGTCAAAACAATGTTTTGAGTGCTTTGTTTTAAGCTATGCTGAACATATGGTGAAGATTTGGCTGAAATTAGGCAAGTCGCAAAAATTTATAGATAAGGAAGTGGAAAATATCACAGTTTGCCAGTTCAATATTATTTTACTGCTGCTCCATGCAGACTGACTTCACTGCCAATTAGCTACTTTTTGTTGTCATGCATGAGTTGCTTTGGTTATTACCTAGTTTGTAACTGCCTGATAAATTATTGCATCTAATCTTCCTGTCTTTTTTCTATATCTGTATGTGCCTTGTTTTCAGGAAGCTGCTGTATATTCTCGAACATGGAGAGGACACTTGCAGAATTTGTTAGGTTATGCTTTGTCGGTCTATTGTGTGTATAAAATGGTAAAGGTATGTCAGTATGTGTAGTTTGCTATTATGAAACGCAGTGGTCTTGGACTTTTATGCATGTCTGTTTTTAGGTGGATATAGTTTTGCAGCATCTACATGTGTGTATATGCCTACTTTTGCTTTAAACCATTGTTGAATACTGTTTCTGCTTGTTTAATATTTTGAATTGCAGTATTTTAGACTGTAAAGATGATTTGAAAAAGATCCCTATAATGTATCTTGCATATCAAACTATAGATCAGTCTGATCAACTCATTTGGCCTCTCTTGCTATACCATGGTAGTCACAAAAGATTGGGCATTGTTGTGGTGAAATGATGATTTTGGAGGCTTGAACTGTCGGATGTTTTTGTTAAGCTAAAGCTGAACCCATAGATGGGATGAGTATCTATTCTTATTGCTTATATTGGTTTTTGAGAGTTTTTGGACACCACGCCTATTTTTCCTTCTGAATATGTCTTTTATTTGATCATAATCCTTCTTGGTTCTTTCAGTTTTACTTGTGGACTGTTTCTAATTTTATGAATTGCTGACTGTGCATTTAATTTTTCCTTTGCAGTCACTGCAGAGTGTGGTTTTCAAGGAGGTATTTTTTTATTTTCTTAAAGAAATTCTTTCAAGTTGTTTTTAATTTAACATTCTTGTGTTATAAATTATATCTTTTAGGAATTTTACATGCAATGATAATTTCTGATCTCATTTTTATTTTTAACAGGTTGGTTCTGTTGATCCAGTGACAATGACAATCAGTATATTCTTGCAGTTCTTTGATATAGGCATAAATGCTGCACTTCTATCACAGGTTGGATTCATAACCATTGAAAGAAACATATAGATGAACAATACACTGCATGCTACTATGTTTTAACTCTTGGTGGGAGCACTGCTTGATTATTTCTTCATATATTCTCAGTCTAGATCATATTGACAATAGATGCCTATTTGTACATGTTTTCTACGTGCAGTTCTTCTTTGCTGTTTCTAGGGTTGGAAGTGGATCATCTACCAATGTTGTCCTTTTCATATCTGAGATTATGGGAATGTATTTCATATCAACTATCCTTCTGATAAGAAAAAGTCTTGCCACTGAATACAGGTTACTTCTAGATTGCTGAAGATAATTTTTGTGAATGAACTGCTTTTTTCTCATTTTTCATGTTTTCTCCCGTTAGCTCTATATGTGGAACTTTTGGCTTATAATCTTTCTTTGCTGTAATTGGCATTCAGCAAATCCTCAAATTTCTTTCCTATCAATACTTATGACTGGATTTGGTGGCAGGATCATAATAACTGATTTTCTAGGTGGAGAGATTCAGTTTGATTTTTATCATCGTTGGTTTGATGCTATATTTGTTGCAAGCGCCTTCCTCGCTCTTGTCTTGCTTTCAGCAGATTACACTTCTCGCCAGCCAGATAAGCATCATATCGACTGATGCAAACGTGAAATTGAATTTGTAGAATTGTGTATTATAAATAGCTCCTTTGTTCGTCAAATTGGTTCAATGAGCTTGTGAGGGACTATTTATTGTTTTCATGATAAATTTGGTTGGCCAGGCCTGTACTCAAGTTCAAGCCTGTGGGTTATTCACCAACAGCAAAGCCTTGTAGGTCGATTTTAATCACTATAAAAAGCCAAACTTCCTGCTGCTCTTGCTTCCTCGCACAAGGCAGATAAGGAGGTCCCGGTGTTTCTTATTTTGTTTTTATTTTATTTCTTGGTATATTTCATCTGCTTTGCCAATTAATTCATAAATTTTGAAATTCAAAAACTGTTTATTCTTGTACATTTACCTGCAGTGTAGGACTTTCTGACATTGGTTCTTGTTTTGATTAATTCCATTATTGTGATTGTCACATTACTCTCTGTTCATTTAGACGTCTTAAAATTTTATTATTAAATTTGCTCGCATGTAGATACGATCATATTAATTTAAAAATATTTTGGGTCAAAAATTATCTATTGTCTTACTACTAACTTTAATTACAGATTAAAATTATCAAAATAAACAGAACTTTTGGGTTTTTTACATGTCAAAGATGAACATGATGGTTATATTTATTGTTTGCATGTGAAAATTCAATTCATTTGAATAGATTTTTATTGGTTTTTTAATTTTATTTGATTTGAGATTATCTTATTTTTTTAATTAAATTAATTAGTTTTAATTTAAGTTAAAATTGAACTAAAAATGTTATTTAAAATACAATAATCTCCTTTTTTTTTTTTTGTGTCAAACCGAACAAATGGTCTGGACTCAGCATCGAATAAGCCTCCTCACCCACAAAGAAGGCAAAATTGAAGTATATATTATCATATATGAATCTCTACTCTTTATTCGTCTGTTGCCCTTCATCCCTCTTTGGAGAGCTCCATCTATCTCCTTTGAAGATGATGATGATGGAGAAGAGGATGGAGATGAAGATGGCACGATTTTGGAGGTAATCACAAACTGAATGATGCGTTGGGTGGTTTCGTTGCCCTTAGGGCTTCTCTTCTTTCCCTTCGTCTGCTTGGAAGGTGTGAAGAGAATAAAACACTGTAGCAACACTGTAGCCGTATAGACAGCTGTCACTGTAGCTGACAGACAGCTGTCACTGTAACTACTGTAGTCGTACAGACAGCTGTCATTGTAGGACAGCTGTCACTGTAGTAGTCTGTACTCTAGTATAGGGTTACTGTGCATAGGACGGTGACCACTGTACGTAGGGGCGGTGTGCACTGTAGCAGAACACTGTAGCAGAATGACGTAAGCGCTTACGTCAAGAGCTCAGCCCGCCCTCTATATAAAGGGGGCGGCAGTCCCATTGTAAGCATGTCCAAGGAGTTTGTAGATTGTCCAGAAGAGCAATAAGAATTTGAGAGTTTTCCATATCTCTTTCCTATTTCTTGTTGTTCTCCACTCGAAATCCGCAAACGAGCGCTGAGCTTCCGCAGGATAACCGCCGTGTGAGCGACGTAATACCGGGCGGAGGGACGCATGGTATCAGAGCTTGTCAAAGATATGGCAGCGTAAACACCTTCGAGGTCAAGGTGCTAAGAGTATGAGGTAAGGGTTCGTTCTTGCCATTTCCTGTCCTGTATTACCGTGTTAAGACTTGGGTTGAGTTCATTGATTACGAATTCTCGTCCTTTATGGTATTATGCGGATTAGGCGGTGACTGATCTGAGAAAAAGAACAGGCCCTAACTTGGCAGTTGAGGCAGGAGGCCTGTTGTAAGCCCAAGGGCACGCCTGTGTGATCTCAGTATAGTCTATTCCTAATCTGGAACTTATCTCTAGGATGGTTTTGGTAATTATGAATTAAGCTTATATGTCTGACGCATGGGAAAAATCTATTCAGGAATGGTATGAGCATTCCCGAACCTCTAATCTCGAATACCTTGACCTTGCTTTAACTTCTAAAGTTACAACAAACCAGCTAGCACATAATCTTGCTGTAATCTACGACAAGACTTGCCTGTCATCAAAAGTTCACCTAAAGAACTTTAAACAAGTACTTGAACTGTGCCAGAACATCACACGAGAGATCTCGGGACTAAGAGACTCTCTGACGAACTTGACAACTGTCATACTTGACAGTAGAACTTTCACACAACAAGACGCCAGGGAACTTGCACTTGAAACAACCAGGCTACTTCGGCAACCAGAGAAGGATAGTCTAGCACTATCTCTACACATCAGTGAAGACCTTGCTCAGGTAAAAAGGCTTCTTTTTCAGCTAGAGCAAAGCGGCATCACCCAGAGGCCGCAGGAGGCCCAAGGAAGCCTAAGGGTTTTCAAAAACCCTTTCGACATACTCAAGGAGGAGCAGGAGAAGCTTGAAGGCGAATGACGTCAAGGCCGAACATCCAGTTGGCCTTGGAACAACCGTCAACATCGTCTCCACTCTTCGAAGACTAGATTCGAGGATACAGGAGAACTCATCGGCGCCTTCACACCGCCCAGCAAGCAACAAGAAGGGTGGGTCAGTTCCTCATGGGGCGGAGCACCCCACAGCATACCTTGGAGCAGCAACTTGCTCCTCAGGAGGAGAGCTACCACCAACACGAGGAGGAGGAGAGCGATGATGAAAGTTATTTTCATCGACTTCTGAACCAGGAATTCTTAGCAGGAGACCTGGACTACCCAATAAAATGGGACGAATACCCAGACAACGAAGAGGAGGAACCTGCTGAGTCCACCAGTTCCCCAGGCCAGCTCCCGCAGGAAGAAGCCACTTACGTATTGGGTGAAATTGAAGGTGGATATCACCCTCAGATATCGTTACCTGCCTCCCAGGAAAACTGTATGCACTCTTGGCAGCATAACAGTTTTGTGCAACCACAAGAGGAGACGTGCTTGTGTTGCCGACGCCAGACCATGGAAAGGGCAAGAATACACTGCCCCAATTGCAAAGTTACAGCCTGCAATTTGTGCGGGCCGTACTATTTCAAGACGGAGGTTGCGGTTACACCAGCCCCGCCTGAATCATTTCCTTCCCAAAAGCTGCTACAGGAGCAGCAACACTACGTCATGTGGTGTGAAGGGGAGATTGAGCGGCTACAAAAGGAGGTAGCATACTACAAGCAAAAGGTTCAGGAGCTAGAACTGGAAAAGAACCTACGAGAAGATTATGAAGAACTTGGCGAGAAAGCTGAAGAGCGTGGCAAAAGAAAGGAGGCCGAAGAAGAAGAAGAGTACACGAGCGTCTTGCTCCAAGAAACTGTCTACAAGGCAGCAACAGAAGGGTCAGCCCAACCAGCATCAGGACCGAAGCTGGTAAAAAACATGCTTTATAACATGCTTGTGGAATTAGAATTGCCTAACATCCCCAGGATTCGGGTAAGGGCGATACTAGACACTGGAGCCACAACGTGTTGTATAGATGAAGCGTCAGTACCACCAAAGGCATTGGAAGCAAACAGCTTCATTGTGCACTTTAGTGGAATAAACTCAAAGCAAACTGCTAGCAAGAAGCTGAAAGGAGGAAAAATGCATATTGGGGATAATAGCTTCAAAATCCCCTACACATATAGCTTCAAGATGGAGTTAGGTGATGGCATCCAGATGATCATTGGATGCAACTTCATCAAGGCCATGCAAGGAGGGGTCAGGATTGAAGGTAACATTGTTACCTTTTACAAAAACTTAACTGTTATCAGCACCTCCCCTACAGCATCGGTGGCAGCCGCAGTCGAGGAGCTGGAATTGGAGGAAGACGAGTACATTGACATCCAGCAGTCAGTGTACTACAACGTCGGTATCAGCAGGGAATCCTTCCTGCGTAAATTCCAGCCCATAATCACAAGGCTCAAGGAAGCGGGATTCATTGGGGAAGACCCGCTCAAGCATTGGGCAAAAAATAATGTAATCTGCCATCTGGATATAAAAAATCCAGATTTTATCATAGAAGACAGACCACTGAACCACGTCACGCCGCAGTTATAAGACACATTCAAGCGGCATATAGAAGCCCTGCTCAGCATAGGGGTCATCAGGCCAAGCAAAAGCCGACATAGAACAACAGCCTTCATAGTCAACTCTGGCACAACAGTTGACCCAGACACCGGGAAGGAGGAGAAGGGCAAGGAGAGACTGGTCTTCAACTACAAACGCCTCAACGACCTTACAAATAAAGACCAGTACAACCTTCCGGGGATAAATACAATCCTAAGAAGGGTAAGCCACAGTAAAGTCTATTCTAAATTTGATTTAAAAAGTGGCTTTCATCAGGTGGCCATGCACCCGGATTCAATAGAGTGGACCGCCTTCTGGGTCCCAACGGGACTATACGAATGGCTAGTCATGCCATTCGGATTAAAGAATGCTCCCTCCATTTTTCAAAGGAAAATGGACTCCTGCTTTCAAGGGACGGAAGACTTCATCGCCGTTTACATCGACGACATCCTGGTCTTCTCCCAGATAGAGGAAGAGCATGCAAAGCATCTCAACATTATGTTGAGCATTTGTGAAGAACATGGGCTTGTTCTAAGCCCCACCTAGATGAAGATCGCAGTGGCCGAGGTGGAATTCCTTGGCGCAATTATCGGTAATCAGAAGATTAAGCTGCAACCACACATCATCAAAAGGATTACCGAAGTGCAAAATAAGTCATTGATGACTCTAAAGGGGCTTCGCTCCTGGCTTGGAATCCTAAACTATGCCAGGAACTATATCCCAAATCTAGGCAAGCTACTCAGCCCACTGTACGCCAAAACCAGCCCAACTGGAGAAAGACGAATGAACCAACAGGACTGGGCCTTGGTCGAGCAGATCAAACAACTGGTACAGCAATTGCCTGATCTCGAAGTACCCCCTACAGAAAGCTACCTCATCCTGGAAACTGACGGATGCATGGAGGGATGGGGAGGCATATGCAAGTGAAAGCCGTACAAGCACGACCCAAAGTCCACTGAGCGCGTATGCGCCTACGCCAGTGGAAAATTCAATCCGCTCAAGTCCACCATAGACGCGGAGATATACGTTGTCATGCATTCCCTTGAAGCCTTAAAAATCTACTACTTGGATAAGAAGGAGCTCACTATCAGGACAGACTGTCAGGCAATCATCAGCTTCTTCAACAAGTCTCCCAATCACAAGCCATCTAGAGTCCGGTGGATTGCTTTCACGGACTATATAACAGGGATCGGCATCCCAGTGCACTTCGAGCATATCGATGGCAAGGACAATCAGCTAGCTGATGCCTTGTCCCGTTTACTATCTTCTCTAATATGTGCAGGATGGCCGGACGAAAAAGACAGCGACGCACTAGGACTTACGGCACTGGCATTTCAGGAGGTTCAAGCAGCACCAACGGAGTAGGCGCAGCAACAATTGACAAAGATGATACTCCACCTGCAGGAATCACTAAACAAAGTGACCAACTCAAACCCACAACAGCAACTGCAGCAATCATGGCGTTGCAAGAACTTTGCGCCCTATACACAATCAAGATGCAGGAGTGTAGGAGACTGAGCACTCAGGACCAGTTCTGGGCAACATGGTTCCCTGCCATCGAACGCATCAACCAGCAGCTGCAGAACGCTACCCAATCAGTCCAAGATGCTATCTCCCGCACCAGCAACCTTCCTCTATCCATACACCTACGGAAGCGCGGTGGGGGAAAAGGCCCTAGTACCAGTAGCAAGTAGCCGCCACGACTAGCAAGCGGAGCGTGGTGGGAAGGTGTGAAGAGAATAAAACACTGTAGCAACACTGTAGCCGTACAGACAGCTGTCACTGTAGCTGACAGACAGCTGTCACTGTAACTACTGTAGTCGTACAGACAACTGTCACTGTAGGACAGCTGTCACTGTAGTAGTCTGTACTCTAGTATAGGGTTACTGTGCATAGGACGGTGACCACTGTACGTAGGGGCGGTGCGCACTGTAGCAGAACACTGTACACTGTAGCAAGTACACTGTAGCACTGTAGCGTACTGTAGCAGAATGACGTAAGCGCTTACGTCAAGAGCTCAGCCCGCCCTCTATATAAAGGGGGCGGCAGTCCCATTGTAAGCATGTCCAAGGAGTTTGTAGATTGTCCAGAAGAGCAATAAGAATCTGAGAGTTTTCCATATCTCTTTCCTATTTCTTGTTGTTCTCCACTCGAAATCCGCAAACGAGCGCTGAGCTTCCGCAGGATAACCGCCGTATGAGCGACGTAATACCGGGCGGAGGGACGCCTCAAAGTGGTGGTCAAAATTGACCCACGTGGATCCCCTTTATTGTATCCTTCTTCGTCTTTAGTTCTGCTTTGCTTGGCGTCAGCGACGGCATCGTGTCGGTGAGTTGGGACACCCTTCACGAGGGCTCGCTTCTTGGTTGGAATGAGGTGTGCTGGAACTGGCCGATCTTCTGAGAGTTACTTTGGGGCGGCCACGGCATCAAGAAGTACTTATATGATTTTTTTCCCATTCCAGTTTTGTTTGGACTGTGAATTGTGAGTTTCTTGATGATTTGGTAATGTTGGAAGAAATAGGGTTTTCTAATGAATTTTTTTTTATGAGTGTCAGGTTCAATTTGCAGTTTCATTAAGGCGTGGGTTGGTGATCTTTTTTTGAATACAAGACCTTATTTTAATTGTGTTGATGAAGCCCGATTCAACACCAGTTTTGATCCGGAAAGTTCCTCAAAAATCAGATTTGTCAGACTATTTTTTTGCTAATTTGCAAGAGAAAATAAGAACTGTAAAAAGGACCGTTGGAAGCTTTTCAACGACGATTACTTTGATACTCAAGTCAAAAAAGAATTCGTTTATTCTTTTCAGGAGAGCATTAGAGAGAGAGAAAGAGAAAGAGAGGCCCCAAAGTTTCTTTACTTTTATGGGTAGTCTTTTATTTTATAGGTTAAAAAGGTCTTTCTGTGGATCCAATATTTAATGATTTTAGCTATTACTCTCGGATTCTGTGTTATCTCTGAAATCTTTATTCGTTAGTTTTCTTGAATGTCCTGCCATATTCAAATATGCGTTGGGTCCATCATATTTTTTTATATGTATCAAGATATGTGCTTATAGTGTATGCACTGCTCATGTTATCGAGCTAACTTGACCTCAGTGATATTGTCTAGGATGTTGGCTTTATGATCTGTGCCTTGGTTATCTTAGAATAAGGATTAGCCCTCACGTTGAATCTCTATTTGCTTTCGACTTGGCTAATTTTAGTTCAGTGTATCATTAGTACCTCTCAACTCGTTACTCTCCTATCCTTAGGTGCATTGATCTGAACTGTGCCTTTAGGCATATTATTTTAAATTTTTGAGTTTGGAGTTCACTGCTTTCATCAAATTATGAGGGATGTCAGTCGTCATGACTCCTTTGCGAGGTGAGCGACTGATTCGTAGCTTCTACCAGATACAAGTTGCCAACAAACATGACTCTAGTTGTCACTTTGAAGTCGACGGCGGCCTCTAGCAAGGTTCATAGTATTGGTGGGTCAAGCTCCGCACCCTCCAATGCTGTTGCAGTCTCAAAGGGAATCTCTCCTCCTGTTGTCCCATCTTCTTCCACGTGAGTCGACTCCAAACCACTTGCTATTCTCACATTGGTAGTTCCAATTCTCGACGAGAAATTGCCCTAGAGTTAGCGTTATTTTCGACCTTTTTCATTTGTTGTAGCTTTTTATTTTTGAATTAGGACACCTTGTTTGGCTTTGGAGAGTAGGAGCTGACTTTGTACTTTATTAGATATCCCTAAGGTGAGAGTAGGGATTTCCAAATTCACTCTCTAGGAGAAATACCTCAAGGATTTAGTCTATATGTTCGACTTTTCAAATAGAATTGAGTTGGACTTGTGGAGTGTTTGAGCTGATTTTTGCCATAATCAAATTTGATTAAAATATTATTAAAATTGAAACTTGTATGCCATTAAATTGTGACTCAAAGTGTGAGTCTTAATTGAATCTAAAATGTAGTCAAATTTAACCAAAAATTGAGCTCAATTCAGATTTAAATTCTTAAAAAATTCGGGTTCAAATTAAAGTGGGATGAGTGGGTTAGATATGGGGACCAAAGTTGGATAAAAAAAATTCATCTAAAATTTAAGTATTCTACAAATAGCTCCCTGAATAAAAATTTTATGAAAACATCTAATAAAATTTTAAAATTATAAATCAATCTCTCAAAATTTAAGGTTTGTAAATAAACCTCTAAAAAAAAATATTAATAATTACAATTTGATCCTTATGAGGTCTAGGGTTTGCGAATAAATCCTTCAATAACTCTATATTCACAAATAAATTCTTAAAATTTTAATTTTTATTAAATAAATCTCTCAAAATTTTTTATTTATAAATAAACTCAAATTTTATTCAATAAGAACCCTAAAAGTTTTCAAATTTTATAAATAAGTCCTTTTTACAAAAAACTCCTATAATTTATAAAATTATAATTTAGACCAAATTTTCTAAAAAAATTTATAAATATCTCCCTTACAAATTCAGTATTCAAGATAAGTATAATTTTTAGATCATTGTTATCTATAGTAAATAAACACTCATCCAGTCACATCCATATCCATGCGTAACTAATTCGACCAACAAATCATTATCCATAATCAATTTTCATTCAAATAAAATTCTCATTCAAACAAATTCTCACCTAACTAAATCCTTATCCAAATAGATTCTTATCCAAACAGATCCTTGTTTAAAGAAATTCTCATATAAATAAATGCTTATCCAAATAAATTCTCATTCAAATTAAAATAAAAATAAATCTCATCTACATCTATTTATCTATATTCAAAATTTGAACAAAAGAACATTATCCATGTCCATAATTCAAAATTTTAAATGGAGACAGATTCAATTCACTTATGGGATATAAAGACCCTAATATTTGTGCAAAAAAAAGAAGAGAGGAGAGATCAAATTTTGGAGATGGGGATCAGAGAGCAGAGCTCTAGGAATTGAAAGAAAAGAATAAGCAACATAATAATCTGTATATGAAGGAGCCAAGGAATGAGAAATAAAAGAAGGTAATCTCTTACATGATTTTTTAAATTTTTTTTCCTCTTCCTCCTCCTTGTTTTGCTCATCTTTGTTCCTACAGATTCTTCATTGTCATAGCTTTGTTATTCCACATTTGTTCTGGTGAACAATGTTGGCTTGTAGTCCAGGCTATACCAAACTACACTTGTAAAACCTTCAGGTTGACTTTGACTAGGGCTTTACCCCCGCTACCTACCTCTCTCATTTTATCGTTGCTCTCACCGCACCCCCGCTACCAGCCACCACCGTGCTAGACACTGCCACCATGGCGACCTCCTACTCTTCCAAATTCTGGGTCTGGCTGCTGCCTCCATTGCTTGCTTGCTTCCTACGCTAGCTGCTCCGCCCAAGCTCGCCAATTGGAGACTGTTGCTTGCTGCCATGGCCTACAAAGTTCCACCAGATCACCCTATTGCTGCATTGACCTGCGTTGGCACCACGCCGGTGAGATGCCACCACCTGTTCCTTCGCGTGCCGCCTGCTTGTGGCTTGGCAGATCCGACCATTAACTTGGAGAGAAGGCCTAGCCCCTGCTCCGGTTGAGAAACAAAAAGAGGGGGGTTAAGCTTGAGGTAGAAGAAGAATGAAAGAAAAAAAAAAGAAAAAAATAAGAGAAGAGTTGTTGAGAAAAATAGGAAGTTGGGAGTCAGCTAGAGAAAATATAGAAAAATGAAATACAAAGAAAGGTGAGTACGTTGTTAAAAAAGAAAAAATAGGAAATAAAGGGAGGAGAAGATTCAGGAGGAGAAATTGGCTCGCCTTCATGTTCGCGGCCATCCACGGCTTCACTTGACTCCATCTGCTCATCCCCGCATGACCATCATCTCCATGCTCATGGTCACCTACTACTCCCTTGTGCACTGACGAACCTCCACCACTGACCTAGGACCAGGCCGTGGGCTCGTCTGAAAGTCAACTCCAGACTAGAGTTAGTTTGTGGGCTTGCTTGAAATCAATTTAGATTAAGGCCAGTTTTTGAGCTCACCAAACATCTATAAGGTCAACTTATGAACTCGCTAAATGTCTATTCAAACTAAGATCAGCTTGTGAACTTATCAGACATCTATTCAAACTAAGGTTAGCCCTCGGGCTCTCAAAATGTCTATTTGGGCTAATGCTAGCTTGCGAGTTTGCTAAATATCTATTAGGATTAAGGCCAAGTCGCAAGATTGTTGAATGTTTACTCAAACTAAGACCACCATGTGGGCTCACTGAATATTTATTCAGACTAAGACTAGCTTATAAGGTTGCTGAACATCTTTAAGGTTAGCTCCCGGGCTCACCGAATGTCTATTCGAATTAAGACTAGCTTGTGAATTCTTCGAATGTTTATTCAGAGTAAGGCTAGCTCGTTGGCTCACTGAATGTCTATGCATATTAAGGCCAACTTTACCAAATGTTTATTTGGGGTAAGGTCAGTTTGTGAGCTTACTAAATGTCTATTCAGACAAAGATCAGCCTACGAGATCACCAAACATTTATTTGAACTAAGACCAACTTGTAAGCTCACTGAACGTCTAAATCAAGGCCAGCTTCCCAGCTCACCAAAAATTCAAATTGACTCATAGTCGGTTAGCCAGCAGGCTCACTCAAATCCATCATGACAACTCGAAAACTTTCGAACTAGATCAATTAAGTTAAATTAATTAAATTAAAGTAATTCAATCATATTAAACAAATAAAACCATATTGAATCAAATGAATCATCAAATGGACCAAATAGATGGACTAAAACTCTAATTGAACTGGACCCAAATCCAAATTGAGTTAATCCAAATCAAATCGGTTTAGACCCAACCCTTATTTGGGTCCAAATTAAGTTAATTTGAGATCAAATTAAATTTGGACTAAATCATAATAGGCTTAAATCAGATTCGAATCAAACACTAGGTGGGTTAAATCAAGTTCAAACGAAATCCTAATTGAGTCAAAGCAAATTTGAATTAAACCCTAGTTAGGTTGAACTAATTGGAATCAAGCCCTGAGTGGCTTAAATCGAATTCAAAATCAAACACTAACTGAGTTGAATTAAGTCTAAGACAAACTCTAATTGGGTTAGATTAAGTTCAAATTGAACCCTAATTGAGCAAATTAAACTCAAATTCAATTCAAAACCAAAGTCAGGTCATACCTGAACAAAAATCAGGTTAAACCAGAACTAGAACCAGGTTGAGCTTGAACCAAAACCAAGTTGAACCTAAATCAACTTGAATTTGAACTTAGGTCCACTAAGGTTCAAACCCAAATCCAATAAGGGTTTGTTAAGGTTCAAATGGACCTATAATGACTTGAATAACGATCCATTAAGAACCTATCAAGGGCCAAATCCAAAATTCATTAAAGTTTCATTAAGAATCCATTAAGTCAGGTCATACCTGAACCAAAATCAGGTCATACCAGAACTAGAACCAAGTTGAGCTTGAAACACAACCAAGTTGAACCTAAATCAACTTGAATTTGAACTTAGGTCCACTAAGGTTCGAACCCAAATCCAATAAGGGTCTGTTAAGGTTCAAATCCAAACCTATAATGACTTGAGTAACGATCCATTAAGAACCTATCAAGGGTCAGATCCAAAATCCATTAAAGTTCCATTAAGAATCCATTAAGGGTTGGATCCGAGATCCATTAAGGATTCATTAAAAATCCATTAAGGGTCGGATTCAAAATCCATAAAAAATCCAATAAGGACCCATTAAGGGTCATATCTAAAATGCATTAAAGATACATTAAGAGCTCATTAACAATCGGATCCAAAATCCATTAAAGGTTCATTAAGAATCCATTAATGATCGGATCAAAAATCCATTAAAGATCCATTAAGATTTCACCAAAGATCCAAGATTTATTAAAGACCCAATGAGAATCTATCAAGATATGGATCCAATATCCATTAAGGAACCAATGAGAATTCGATGAGGGCTCAACATAAGGTTGAACTCGATCCGAATTGAATCAAATTAGACTCAAATCAAAATTGAGTTTTAAATATTGAACTGAATCAAATCAGGGTTAGATTAAAATCAATGTTGCTCTCACTAGAGTCAATGATCAGTATTTGACAAATATTCTTCTAAAAATCAATGCTAAGTTTGGTGAATTAAATTTATTATTAAAATATGAACATTCACCATCAAGGCCAATTGTGATTTTGGGAATGGATATTTCACATGGTTCCC
This sequence comes from Trichopus zeylanicus subsp. travancoricus, assembly GCA_005019695.1. Lineage (NCBI taxonomy): Eukaryota > Viridiplantae > Streptophyta > Magnoliopsida > Dioscoreales > Dioscoreaceae > Trichopus > Trichopus zeylanicus. The sequence goes on from RXID01014382.1 coordinate 761,300, forward strand.
CTAGTTATGCTATAAAACATTAGTGTGAATCCCAATTATCAAAGATTTTGGGAAGAGAGAATTGGAACATATCATTATCCTTTAAGAAGGGATTAGTGAATCGCAATTCAATTAAATTCTAAATATTGAATTGAATCAAATCTTATTTAAATTAAAGTCAAGTCTGAATTTCAAACCATGCAAACTGAATTAAAGTAGACTTGAACTTGTTTAGTTAGTTAGCCACAATGCCTTGCTCAATCGAAGCCAACCAATAACATGCTTGAAGCTGTTGGTTACACTTCAAAGTTAAACTAACCCAAAAGTATTGGCAATGTTTCAAATCAAATCAAACTAAGGTAGGTTTAAACTCACTTAGTCAGTCAACTATAATGCTTTGTTCAAATGAAATTAACTGATAACATGTTTAAAGCTATTGGATACACTTCAAATTTATACCTGACCTTGTACGTTGGTGATGCTACCAAATCAAAGAAGTTAATTGTTAATATGCTCAGAATGTCGGTCACACTTCAAAACTATGTCCAAACCCATACATTGATGATGCTACCAAATAAAAAAAATTGATCGCCAACACACTCAAAGCTATTGGCCATATTTTGAAGCTAGTCAACCCTATATATTGATGACACACCATTCGAGCTAAGGCAAACCAAAAACATTAGCAATGCTCCAAATTCAATTGATGACACACTTAAGACAAAACAAATCAAATTAAGACACACTTGAACTCACTTAGTCAGTCAGTCACAACAGCTTCTTCAAACAAAATTATCATTTACACCTTATTCACTATGAAAATACTTCAAATCATGAAGTTATTGCTACACCTTATTAGCTATAGAAATACTTTAAATCAAGAAATTATCACCTACGCCTTATTGACTATGAAAATACTTCAAATCATGAAGTTATCGCCTACACCTTATTGGCTATGAAAATACTTCAATTCACGAAGTTATCGCCTATACTTTATTGGCTATGAAAATACTTCAAAATCAACGAAGTTATCCCCTATACCTTATTGGGTATGAAAATACTTCGAACCAAATGAAATTATCGCTAATACCTTATTAACTAATAAAAATACTTCAAATCAAATGAAGTTATCGCTAATGCTACCAGACTAATGGAAACACTTCAAACCAAATAAAATTATCACCACCACATTATTGACGAATGAAAATATTTCAAATCACGAAGTTAATTGCCAATGTTTAAAGTTATTAGCAACACTTCGAGTTAAACTCAACACGTCGTTTGCCATGCTATCAAAGGAAATTAATCACTATCATACTCAAAACTATCAAACACACTTTGAGACTCTCAAACTTCTCTCATTATCTTCCATGTCCTACGGGAGGACACCATTAAATCAAATCATCAACATCCATTAATGATCAAGTCAAGACCTATCTGAGTCAAATTCTACTTGGTTTAGCACATGAGAGTAGGGCAATAGCAAATATCGAACTCTTCCCATTTCCTTTTCTATTTTATATTCAAACTCATTAAGATGTAAAGTGAGGGTATGCCTTTGCTTAAGACATGTACTTTTTTTTTTATATCAATCAAATTATGCATTCTTCTTTTCTTTTGTGTCTATTTTATTAGGTAGATTTCTTGCTTAGAAGGTTTTTGACAATCGTTGAGGTAATTAATAACAAAAACTTGTACATATTGGAAGTCATGTTTCCATAATAACTGATTATGTATTCAAACCACCACATTTTTTATTTATTATTTTGAGGTTACTTTTCGAGATTTTTGCTACCTCGGATGGTTAGTTTCAATCCCACAAATTTTAGCACATTCGGTGGGAGTTGACTTCTCCTTCAAGTAGAGAAACCTAGTTTAAGGGGCACATATCATAAGGAAAAAAAGTTGAAGGCTAATGGTTGATTAAGAGAAAGGAAAATGACATCATCAAGTGATCCTCCTGCCCAATTTATACTATGATCCTCGGTGAAGAGTCAGCGGTATACTTTGTCAACCAACAATTACTGTAGGGGCAACCAGAATCCATATAAACATAGATCAACTCTTCAACTCCTATCTAGGGGCAACTCCTATTCAAGGGGCAAAGATGTCCTATTAGGGGGCAACTCCTATTCAGGGAGGTAAAGACCTTCCATTCAAAGAGTAAGGGCTAAACCCATTCAAAGGGGATAAGGCCAAATACCATTATACCAAACTTCGACAGCAAAATAACAACTATCATGGGGGCAACTGGAGTTTATATCAGCCATTAGGTTATGTCCAATGCTATCCAATTCATGCATGATGCTTCTACTTTCATTAACAACATTATTGCTCCTACCATTGCTAATACTACAATTGATTCAGTTATTGCTCCACTAATCCAATACAGATTAGGCCCTCACCTCCTATCTCGTGGGCAAAGTTCAAGTCCACTTAGTGGGGCAAAAGACCATGTCCACCAAGAGGGCAAGGGCCAAGTTCATTGTAGTAGCAAAAGCCAAATATTATTATGCCAAAACTTGATAATAAAATAGAGACTTCATTGATATAAACTAGAGCATTAGTCTATCAAATGCTAAGCAATAGGCAAAAGTTAGGTTTTGATAGCCTACAACTTACCAAAGGAAGAACCAATGGGGTGTTTGATCTACTTGGAGATGTTAGATCGAACCTAAAACTAGATTCTATAATCCTCACCTTCAACGCTATAAGAGCTAAAGGAGAATAATGAAAGAATACATGTTCAACATTATTCATCCAAGAAAGGAGTAATGTCTAGCCAATGATGGAACATCTAGTCAAATTAAACTAACTTGTCGAGTATGCATTCCATACTTCTCAAGACAAAATATTTTAAAAAGAATTAAAAAAATGAAAAAAATCTTAATATTAAGATGAACTACCTTCTGTCTTAGAGACAAAGTCTTTGAAAATGAAAGGGTAATGAAGTCAAGGATGATCAATGATAAAACATGATGGAGTTAGAATACCAGCACCTCAGCACCTCCCCCATCCACCGATACTCTAAGTTAACTTTAGAAATATAAGCCTAAAAATATGGTGACCAATTTACAAGTAGATAAAATTTGATTAGTGAAGTTACTTCAAAGACAAAAAGTCTAATGATCGAAAGATAATCTCTCGGGAATCTCCTCCTAGAGATAATAGATCACCGCTCCATAAAAGAAAGAAATAAAATAAAGTCTCAAATGGATAAATCTCATGTGAAAAATCAAACTGAAAAAGACAGACTCAAAGAATAAGTACTAGTTGGTATTTGCAAACTCGCAAACCTTAGATCCTGAAAAAGAGAATGAGTTTACTAAAAAAAAGCAAAGAAAAAAGTGAAAAAAATATAAAGGGAAAGAAAATTAGATTGCATACCAGAATTAGGAGGACTGACTCAACCTCATTTTGGTGTATTATTGACTAAAAAAGAACAGCCAAAGAGTAAGTATCGATTGACATCTGTGGGTGTGTACAACTTGAAAATTGAGGTTAAAAGGCATCCGAGACCAAAGCCAAACTTAAAAACAACAACCAATAGGAACATGGTGAAAGTAATGAAGTCGCGACAAAATAGGTTCATGAAGAAAATATTGTATTAGAAAAGAGATAAAAGGGGAGGTCGATTAGTGACCTATCACCTTTTGAGATGAAAATTATTCTCAAACTTCAATAGACCTAACCAAGTAGGAGGCCTTAATCGAAGATGAAATGATACATCACCTGTCAACCAAAATAATTTTGAAATAATAAATCTATTGAATTTTTTTCTTTCAAAAAATATAAGTGCAAACACATATGCGCTACATAATTTGCTTTTTCCAATTTTGTAGTAAAAACAAAAGAGAGAGAACCTGACTTTATAATGTTACTTCCCTCAAAGCTCATGTGTCAAACTGGCATTCTAGAAGATGAATCATTAGCTTGAAGTATTACAGTTCGATAAGCATTGGCTAAAGCGTCTACTCATTGAGTCAGCTGACTGCTACAATATGTCCTACTCTAGTATATCAATATGGCATTATAGGAGATAAGTCTCACAAAAATAACTTCTTACTTTATTGTTTGCCCTACTAAGACATGGTATGAATGACAAGATGAAGAAGCTTCAAGGTGACACTCAAGATAGCCCTCCAAGCAATTAAAGTTGAATCACTTGGACCAATTGGTCAAGACATCAATCACTATCTAAAGTGATTAAGACTGGGGGAAGATCTTTCCCTTTGGTCCTTGATTTTGGGGCCACTCCAACACAGGTTGGGAACACTTTCCCCAACTGTTATCAAGTAGCCATCTTTTCATTATGGATACGAGGCTCTAACCCATCTGTAAAGGAAAAGTGAAACTCCTTTTGACAAAATAGAATATTTTTCTCAAAAATAAGCACCACACTCCTTTTCTAGTCTATGCAATGATGGAAATAGGCAATGCTTACATCTAAAGCATATGAGTATATGCAATAATTTTCTTCTAAAAATACATGATGATATCAGGGAGCATATTTCTTGAGCATCCTCTTATAAAAGAAGATGGTAAGGGCAAAGTCAAGTCTTTTCTCATTTAAATACTTAAGGAAAAGCATGATGTTGAAAAATTTGGAGTGAACACCCAATCCATTGAACTAACACCGATTGAGATTTTCATTTCTCACCATCAAAATACTATGGACAAGAAAATCAAAATTCTCTTATCTAATACTCACGAAAAGGGCATATAGTCAAGACTTCAACAATACAAAAAAACAATTAGGAGTTCTTCGCTTACCTCAAAATATTGGGGGTAAGTAAAATTCTCTCTCGTAATGTTTAAGAGACGTCTATCATCATGACATTTAAAGAAAACTAACATATATGATATTTACTATTGCTTCTATAATCAATAGATTAAGTCAAAAGTCATAAAATCCTTGATAAAGAATTCAAATAGGTCACTTATATAGTGGTAAAATCAAATATCCTACTCTAAAGTGGTAAAACAAAGCTTATCACCTCCAATATGGTGAAATCAAGCTTATCATCTCTAATATGGTGAAATCAAGTTTATTACCTCCATTATAGTGAAATCAAGCTCATTACCTCTAAGGTGGTAAAATCAAACTTACCTCCAAAATAATAAAATTAAATACCTCATTTATGAGAATTACAAAGTCAAATGTACTATCTCTAAAATAGCAAAATCAAAGTAGCAATTTTGGAAATTAGCCAAGTAAAATCCATTTTGCATGGCGATCAAGATCACATTTAGATGACAAAGTAAGTCCATTTTGGGTAACCATCAAGCTTGCATTTATATGAAAAATCAAATCCACTTATTATGGTAAATCAAATCCACTTTCATGTAATAAATCAAGTTCATTTTCACATGAAAAATCAAATCCAGTTTCACATGGTAAATTAAACCCATTTTCATGTAGCAAATTAAAGTCTATCTTTCGTGACAATTAAACTTGCATTTACATGGTAAACTAAGTCTATTTTTACATGGTAAATTGAAGTTTATCTTATAGCCCGCATTTACATGGCAAACAAAGCCTATTTTCATATGGCAAATTGAAGTTCACCTTACGTGGTGATTAAGTCCGTATTTACATGGTAAATTAAATCCACTTTCACTTGACAAATTGAAGTCCATCTTGTATGGTAATCAAGCCTATATTTATATGACAAACTAAGTCTACTTTTATATGGTAAATTGAAGTCCATCTTGTATGATAATCAAGCCCATATTTACATAATAAATTAAATTTACTTTCACAAAGCAAATTGAAGTCCATCTTGCATGGCGATCAAGCCCGTATTTACATAGCAAATTAAATCTACTTTCATATGGTAAATTAAAGTCTATTTTGTGTGGTAATTAACTCTACATTTACATGGTAAATTAATCCAATTTCACGTGGCAAATCAATTCTATGTTATGTGCAATTAAGCTCAAATATACATGGTGAATCAAGTCTACTTTTACATGGTAAATCAAATTTATTTTCATGTGATTAAGTCTAATTTGTTGTGGCAAATTGAAGTCTATCTTACGTGGTGATTAAGCCCTTATTTACATGATAAATTAAAATTATTTTCACATGACAAATTGAAGTCCATCTTGCATGCAATCAAGTATGTATTTGCATGACAAATTAAATTTACTTTCATATAACAAAACAAATCTATGTTACATGGTGACTAAGCTCATATCTATATGGTGAATCAAGTCTAATTTGACGTGGTAAATCAGATCCACTTTATTATGACAAATTAAGTCCACTTTATTGTGACAAATCAAGTCCACTTATTGTGGCAAATTAAGTTCACTTATTGTGACATCTTAAGTCCACTTGTTGTGGTAACTTGAGTCTACTTCTTGTACTAGCTCATGTCCACTCATTGTAACAAATCAAGACCATTCATTTTGGCAATCAAGATCACTCATTGTGGTAAACCAAGTCACTCATTGTGGCAACTCAAGTCCATTCATCATAGCAAATCAAGATCACTTATTGTGGCAGCTCAAGTTCACTTATTATGGTAACTCAAGCCCACTTTATATAGCAAATCAAGTCTACTCTCACGTGGTAAAATAAGTCCATCATCTTATAACAGATTAAGTCCAATCTCATGTGATAAAATAAGTTCATCATTGCATGTAAGTCAAGCTCGCTCTTGTGTGGCAATTTAAACCCATATAATTAACTCCTAAAATGTTGATGTAGGAGCAAGTACTTGAAAATTGTTCACACCCTCTCGTCTCATCAGAACTCAAGAAGAGGATGTGACGGTGACAATTTGTTTGACAATTTTGTCACAATTAAATTTAATTGAAATATAATAAAAATTGAAATTTATATGCCACTAAATTAGGGTTCAAGTGTGGGATTAATTGAATCTAAAATGCAGTCAAATTTGACCAAAACTTGAGCTTATTTTGGACTTGAATTCTTAAGAAATTCGGGTTCAAACTAAAATTGACTGAGTGTGCTAGATATGAGGACCAAAAATTGGGTAAAAAAAATTCATCTAAAATCTGGGTTAAAATAAAAAATGTAAGTATTTTATAAATAAGTCTATGAGAGAAAAAATTTGCGAAAAAATCTAATAAAATCTTAAAATTATAAATCAGTACCTCAAAATTTAAGATTTATAAATAAATCTCTCAAAAAATTGATAATTATAATTTAATCCTTATGAGATTTAGGATTTGCGAATAAATCCTCAAGAACTCCATATTTATAAATAGATCCCTAAAATTTTAATTTTTAATAAATAAATATCTCAATTTTTTTTACAAAATAAATCTAAATTTTATTAAAAAGGGCTCTAAAAGTTTCAAAATTTTATAGATAAGTCCTTTTTACAAAATATCCTTGAAATTTATAAAATTATAATTTAGTCTAAACTTTTCGAAGAAATTTACAAGTAACTCCCTTATAAATTTAATATTTAATATAAGTATAATTTTTAAATCATTATTATCAGCAACAAATAAACACTAATCCAGTTACATTCATAGATGTTCATAACTAATTCAAACAATAAATTATTATCCATAGCCAATTCTGATTCAAATAAAATTCTCATTCGAAGAAATTCTTATCTAAATGAACTTTTATCCAAACAAATCCTTATTCAAACAAATTCTCATCTAAATAAATCCTTATCCAAACAAATCCTCATCCAAAAAATTTTGATCTAAATAAATTCTTATCCAAATAAATCTTTATTCAAATAAATCTTTATATAAATAAATTCTTATCGAAACAAATCCTTATTTAAACAAATTCTCATGTGAATAAATCCTTATCCAAACAAATCTTTATCCAAATAAATACTCATATAAAGTAAAACAGAAATAAATCTCATCCACATCTATCTATCTATATTCAAAATTTGGACAAAAGATCATTATCCATGTCCATAATTTAAAATTTTAAAAAGAGATGATCCAATATACTCGTGGGCTATAAAGACTCTAAAAGTCCTAAAAAAACAAAGAAGAGAGGAGAGATTAGATCCTGAAGATAGGGATCAAAGAGGAGAGTTCCACAAATTAAAGGCTTAGACCTTACTCCGGTTAAGAAACAAAAAGAGAGGGAGGCGAGGGGGTGGTTGGGGGAGGAGTTAGAATTGAGGTAGAAGAAGAATGAAGTAAAAAAAATAAAAAAAAAGAAGAGAAGAGTTGTTGAAAAAATAGAAGTTGGGAGCTAGCTAGAGAAAGAAAAAAAAAGAAATACAAAGAAAGGTGAGGATGCCATTAAAAAAGAAAAATCAGGAAATAAAGGGAGGAGAAGACTCAGGAGGAGAAACTAGCTCGCCTCCATACTTGTTGTCACCCGAAGCTTCACTCATCTCCACTAGTCTACTCTCACATGACAATCATCCTCATGCTCGTGGCCAACTGCGGCTCCCTTGTGCATTAATGGACCTCCACCATTGACCTAGGGCTAGCCCGTAGGCTTATCCAAAAGTCAATTTTAGTTTAAGGCAAGCTCGCGGGCTCACTCGAAATCAATTTGGACTAAGGCTAGCTTACAAGCTCTCCAAACATCTATTCAGACTAAGACTAGTTTGCGAACTCGCTTAATATCTATTTGGACTAATCCCAACTTACAAGCTTGTCAAATATTTATTCAGACTAAGACTAGCTTGCAGGCTTATCGAACGCCTATCGAGATTAAGGCCAACTTGTGAGCTTTTCGAATGTCTATTTAGACTAGGACTAACTTGTGAGCTCACCGAATGTCTATTTAGACTAAGGCCAGCCCACGAGCTTGTTAATCATCTATTCAAACTAAGATCAATTTGTGAGCTCGTTGAATATTTATTCATACTAAAGCTAGCTTACGAGCTCGACGAACATCTAGTTGGATTAAGGTTAGCTTGTTGGCTCATTGATTGTTTATTCAGAATAAGGCCAGCTTGCGAGCATACTGAATGTTTAAATCTAGGCCAGTTTGAGAGCTCACCGAAAATCTAGATTGACTCATGGCCAGTTAGCTCACAGGCTTATGCAAATTCATCATAACAGCCTAAGAGCTTTCAAACGAAATCAATTAAGTTAAACTAATCAAATTAAAATGATTCAATTATATTGAACAAATAAAAATATATTGACTCTCACCAAATAGACCAAATACATGGATTAAAACTCTAATTGAACTGGACCCAAATCTAAATTAAGTTAATCCAAATCAAATTGGCTTAGACCCAACTCCTATCAAGTTCAAATCGAGTCAATCCAAGATCAAACTAAATTCAAACTAAGTCCTAATTGGGTCAAACTAGATTAGTTAAACTCTAGTTGGGTTAAATCAAAATTTAAACTAAACACTAGTTGGGTTGAACCAACTAGAATCAAATACTAAGTGGGTTAAATCAAATTCAAAATCAAACACTAATTGGGTTGAATTATGTCTGAGCCAAACCCAAATTAGGTTAAGTTAAGTTCAAATTGAACCCTAATTAGGTAAATCAAACTCAAATTCAATTCAAATCGAAAGTCAGGTCATACATGAATCAAAACCAGGTTGCACTTGAATGAGAACCATGTTGAGATTGAACCAAAATCAAGTTGAGCCTAAATCGACTGGAACTTGAACCTTGGTCTACTAAGGTTCAAACCTAAATCGAATGAGGGTCCATGAGGGTTAAAACCCAAGCCCACTAACGAGTTGAGTAAGGATCTGCCAAGAGCTAATCAAGGGTCAGATCCAAAATCCATTAAATATCCATTAAGAACCTATTAAGGGTCAGATCTAAGATCAATTAAGGATCCATTAAGAACCCATTAAGGGTTGGATCTAAAATCCATAAAAATTCTAGTAAGAACCCATTAATGGTCAAATCTAAAATCCATTAGAGATCCATTAACCCATTAAGGATCAGATCTAAAATCCATTAAAGATCCATTAAGAATCCATTGAGGGTTGGATCCAAAATACATTAAAGATCCATTAAGATTTCCTCAAGGGTTGGATCCAAAATCCATTAAAGACCTAGTGAGAACTTATCAAGGTTTAGATCCAATATCCATTATGGATTTAGAACCTAATAAGGGCTTAATTCAAGGTCAAACTCGACTCAAATTGAATCAAATTAGACTTAAATTGAAATCGAGTTGTAAATATTGAACTAAATCAAATTAGACTCAAATTAAAATGAATGTTTCTTTCACTATAGTTAATGATTAGTATTTGGCAAATGTTCTTCTAAAATTTAATGCCAAGCTTGGTGAGTTAAACTTGTTATTGAAAATTGAATATTCGTTGTCAATGCCAATTGTGATTTTGGGAATGAATATTTCACATAGTTCTCCTAGTTATGCAATAAAGCATCAATGTGAACCTCAATCATCAAAGATTCTAGGAAGATAAAATCAAAACTATTATTATCCCTTAAGAAGGGGTTAGTCAATTACAATTCAATCAAATTCTGAATATTGACTTGAATTAAATTAGATTTAAACCAAAGGCAAGTCTGAACTTCAAACCATGTAAATAGAATTAAGGTAGGCTTGAACTTGCTTATTTAGTCAGCCACATATCTTATTCAATTGAAGTCAACTAGTAACATGCTTAAGGCTGTCGGCCACACTTCAAAGCTAAGACAATCCAAAAGCATTGGCAACACTTCAAATCAAACCAAACTAAGGTAGACTTGAGCTGGCTTAGTCAGTCAACCATAATGCCTTATTCAAATGAAGTCAACCGATAATATACTTCAAACTGTTAGCCACACTTCAAAATTATACCCAATCTTATATGCTGGTGATGCTACTAAATCAAAGAAGGTAATTATTAACACACTTAGAACTATCGGTCACACTTCGAAGGTATGCCTAGCCCTATATGTTGGTGATGCAACCAAATAATAGAAGTTAATCGCAACATGCTTATAATCATTGGCCACACATCGAAGCTAGTTAACCCCATATGTTGATGATGCACCTTTCAAGCTAAGCTAATCTAAAAGCATTGACAACACTCCAAATTTAATAGACAACATGCCTAAGAGGCCATTGATTATCAAATCAAACTATATTAAGGCAGGCTTGAACTTGTTAAGTCAGTTAGCCACAACATCCCATTCTACCTATTTGGTAAGTAGTTAATGGCAACCATTAAAAACTTAGTTTGTCCCAACACCAGCAGAAATAGACCTAAAATGCCCATTCCCCATTGGTCAAAAGGCCATACAATTTAGGTTTTTTGTAGTTAAACTATTAGACTGTCATGCAATGAGGTGTGTCTCTAACATTTTTCACACTTGGAGACAAGTTCAAATGCTTCAGAGGTCATGTTAGACCAATAATATCCTTATCTAAGAAGCTTATGTGCAAGAGTTCATTCTCTCCCATGGCTTCGACAGATGCCTTTAGGGACCTCTCGAAGGGATAGTTGGCTTCCTTGAGCATTAGACAATGGAGAAGAGGTTGTGCAAGAGATCTTTTATGTAGGACTCCTTCTAGTAAGATAAAGTTTGGGGCTAACTTCCAAATCTTTCAAGATTCTCTTAGGCCCTTGAGAAGCTATCCGTCTTTAAGATAGGAGATGATGAGATCCATCCAACTGGTCCCAACATCCATCGTATTTACTTTGGTGGCCTCTAAATATCTTAGTTGCTTGAGGGTTTTCACAAAAATTTACCCTGGTAATGAATTTGAAGAAGCCAAAGCTAGCTAAGCTAGAGCATCTGCCTCTACATTGTTGTTTTAGGGCACCTGATAGACTTTCACCTAGTTTTGCAAAAAAACAAGCTAGGAGTCACTAGATACCTTTAATTTTTTGCTCCTACAACTAACATCATGCATAATTTGAGAAGGAATGCCTCGTATGCTACAACATTATTCGAGGCCTTGAATTCGAGTCGAGTTGAATACTTAGCTACTCTCCCATCCAAACTCTAGTCCTATGGGGTATGAGATAGTATTCACTAATAAGTTTGCTAAGACCTGAGCTTTGATAGTCTTTCGGGCTTTGAAAGTTACTTCAAGTTGGCTCAGCTTGATGGACTACTTAAGTAGTCTCTCTGATATTTTTAGCATTTGCAATGTTTGCCAAAGTGAAAGATTAGTAAGTATTGTGATGAGATGTGCTTGAAAGTAAGGGTGGAGCTTTTGAATTGTCAGCACCATGGTGTATGCTAGATTTTCCAATAGAGGGTACCAAACTTCTACTCTTGTGAGTACATGATTCACGTAGTATATGGGGTGTTATTTCTCACCTTGGTCACTTATTAACACCAAATTGATTGCTTGGTCTGATGTAGTTATGTAGAGGAAGAGCACCTCATTTGGTTCAGGTCTTATAGTAAAGGTAGTTTAGCTAAGTGCTTTTTGATATCTTTGAAGGCTCGATCATATTTCTTTGTCCATTCAAATTTGGCACTTTACTTAAGCACCTTAAAAAAGGGAGGCACTTCTCTTCGGATCTAGATAGAAAGTGACTGAGCATTGCCAGTCAACCTATGAGCCTCTGCCTCTCTTTGATGGAGTTTGGAGGCTTCATTCCCATGATTGCTTCATTCTTTCCAGGGTTGGCCTCTATTCCTCTCTTCGAGATGAGGTAACTGAGAAACTTTCCTAAGCCTACTTTGAAAGTACACTTCTCTATGTTTAACTTCATCTTGAACCTCTCAAGTGTCATGAAAGCCTCTTCTAGATCCTTTGCATGCTCATCGGTGTGGAGGCTTTTGACTAGCATATCAACATACACTTCCACATTTCTTCCGAGCTGAGGCTTAAAAACTTTATTCACTTTTCTTTGGTACATTGTCTTTGCATTCCTTAGTCCAAAAGGCAATGTAATGTAACAAAAAGTATCTTGATATATGATATTCTTTAGTCCAAAAGACATTGTAACGTAACAAAAAGTATCCTGATATATGATGAAGGAAATTTTCTCCTCATCTTTGGAGTGCATCTGAATTTGATAGTAGCCTGAGAATGCATCCAAGAAGCTCAGGAGTTGGTGATCTGAGGTAGAGCCAAGGAGCTGGTTAATCTTTAGTAGGGGATAGCTTTCCTTTAGATAGGTTCTATTCAGGTCAGCAAGGTTGACACACATCCACTATTTTTCATTAGATTTCTTTACTATCATCATGTTTGCTGCCAATGACTTCTCTTATAAATCCTACATTGAGAAGTTTGCTCACCTTTGTAGTGATAGCTTTCTAGAATTCTAGGGCAAATTGTCTTTTCTTTTTGCTTAACCGGTTTATGATTTTCTACAACTGAGAGCTCGTGTTGCACTACCAAAAGGTCAATACATGGGAGGTCCTCGGTGGTCCATACAAAGACATCTTAGCTCCTTCTCAAGAGCTCTTGTAATTTGGTATGTAAGGGTTTTATAAGATTCACCCCTAGGTTTAATGTTCTCTCGGAGCCTTCATCAATAATTAGGTCAGCGAGTTGCTCCATAGGTTCGGCGTGCCCCTTCTTTGGCTTAATGATGGATTCATCAATCTCTACCACCACTATTCCCTTACTTTTTTGGCCAGAACTATTTTGAGGGTGCTTCACACTTCTTAGTGAGATTTGGTCTCCCTATACTTCACCTATGACATATTTAGCGAGGCTTGGTATAGGGGCTAAATGAGTTTTAGTATTAGCTTATTTAATCCTCTCCTAGAATGCTTGTTTCTTCTTCTGGCATTTGCTGCTATAAGGCCTCTGGAAGCAATCATAGAGTTATTTTGACTCTGACGTGGAATCATATTCATTGTTCATTTCTTGTATGTGTAATTTCTCTAAATTTGGTAGAGGGCATCCCTCCATAGATTCTAGAACTGGAATTTCACCAAACCTACTAGGATGAGCATTAACTATTAGATTACTTGATGGTGATTGAGATAGCAACTCACTAGTGTATATCTCGGATGTATGAGCCATCATGCAATAGGAGGCAATGAACTCGGATAATCATTCGTGAGAGCACTTATTCTCCTTGATTCATTTTTGGGGTGGGAGGTGTGGATGATCATTCCAATCCCAATGAGAGTCGGTAAGTTACTTTCTACCAATCTTATAGGGCATTTTGTGTGGTTTTTACTTTTTCTGTTATCATGCTCTCTACCCTCTTGAATTTTTTATAAAGTATAGTGGTCATATTTGACATGCTTTCTAAATGGCAGCCATAGCCTGTATGTGTTCATTCAACACATGTATTTGCCCCCTTACATATCTCATATTAGTTATGACCAGCTCCTTCACAATGTCTAGCTATAGTTTTATCATTCCATAATCACATTCACAAGTGAACCACTCTCGGATATAGTCATCTCAAATATAGTTCTCACCTTGCTTTCTGAATTTGGTCATTACCGAAATGATAGGATGATGATTGTCTTGGTTGTAAATATCTAACAATAATACACATTACCATTGGAAGTTCATTTTGTCTATTTCTAACAATAGGGTCTTCTAGTAAAGCTCTGAGTTTGTCAAGGAGGAACTTCTCAAGAGTTACTTGTTTTCTTTCTCCTTAGATGTATTCTTCCTAGCATCAATGCATTCTTGGATGGCTGATTTCTTGATGTTGGATTCATTCAGTTAAATTAGTTTATTTTTCTTGTTTGTTTTCCTTTTCTTTTTGAATCTTTGAGCAAGTGGGGAGGTTTTTTTCGATGAAGCTTTACTTATTACCATTCCAGCATTTTCAAGGTTCTTATCCATCTTTTTTTTATCGATTTCTTCTATCTTTGAAAGATATAAATCTCTCATAGGTGTTCTTCTTCTGGTGTATGCTATGCTTCTTTCCCAAAAAGGAGCTCAATAAGCAGCTCATATGTCTTGAACATAGTTATGTGATTGATACATTCGGTAGGTGTTTCAAGTAAGACTGACTTTGATAGAGTAAACTTGCCTTTTTGATATTTCTTTTTGACCCAATCTTTGAATATAAAGGAATCTTTAATGGTATGACCTAAGATTTTGTGTAGTTTGGATGATCCTTTTTATTGGTATCATCTGGTCTTTTGCATTCTGACAACTGAAGACCTAATTTCAGAGTATCATGAAAGATTTTACCTATCATTTTATTTTTGAAAGAATATTTATTTCTGAGTCTTTGTTGAAGATCATTAGATGGTTCCACTTCCCCATCTCTTCCAAGAGCTAATAGTTTTTAAGGGTTGCCTTAATTCATGGTAGGGTTTAGAGGTTCTTTTGCTTAATTGATGCGAATATCACCTTCACATTCTTAGAAGGTTCTTTGTACTTTTCCTTGTCTTTCTCTAATTTAAAATTTTGTGAATTAGGTAAGGCTAGTAAGCTAATCCTTTCCAGTTTCTTGACTTGCATAATGAGGTCATGGAAGGTATGAATGGAAGAGGTGCTCAAGTAGGGTGTCATCCACTTTTTCCTTGTATTATTGAGGACTAAGTTTACAATTTCAAATTGACTCATAGATTATTCACACTTAATACTGAGATTTCTTTACCACGTGATATAGTCCAATGCTAATTTATTGTCATGCTTTTGTGTTGAGATAAGGTCTACAATGGTCACCTTGTCAATGACTCTCTCGAACCTAATTTGAAAGACTTCTTTCATTTGTGCCCAAGTTTGTATAGATTCTGGTGGTAAGTTGGCATATCACTTGAATGCTACTCCTATTAAGCTTTCTGAAAACTGGCAGAGTGATAATGAAAGATTATTATTTGAATCTCCACATAAAGTCACAAAGTAGGCTATATACTATTTAGGATTGCCCATGTCATTAAACTATTTAAAGCTAGATAATGTATAACCTCTAAGATATAGCACTCAGTTGTGATGGATAGGGTATAGCTTATTAGCATCACTTATCCTATTTGTCTTACTTTCTTATATCAATTGTGTAGCCACCATTTGTTGCACTAGTTGTTGTATGTATGTTGGCAGTTCATGTTATCAGGGATCTCTGAAATCAGGGATAGAGTATTTCTTGCCGGTAGAGGAGGTGCTTGTGAAGGACTTATATTTTTGTGGATCTCATTTATAGGAGATGCATCTTCTGCTACCTCTGTAGCTTGAGATGGTTGTTGAGATCATTCCAAATTTTTGAGCTTTTGGCTCATTTGTAATAGCATTTCCATCAACTACATGACCTTCTTTTAAACTTCATATTTCTCTTTCCCTTATTGTCCTAATTGTTATTGTAGTGCTTCAATGGTCACTTTTTGATTAGAGCTTTCAATAATGACTAAGTCTTTTGTCAGAATATGATGGTCTATATATTAAGGATTAGATCTATGTTTAGTGTGTTTTGAATCGACAATAACCTCTCCCATTAGCCGAGTTGGCTTATTCAAGAACCTGCTCATAAAGCGGGTCACCACACCTTCTCTTTGACCCTGTAGCAAGGATTGATTCATAAGGGCTCTTTCCTCTTGAATTTCCTCCTTTGAAAGCATTATTCATACAATCTTCTTTTGGCATTTGGTTGGTTGTAATGTATCCCTCCTAAAATTGTAATGAGAGATGACTCTAATAGTGTGAATAGTCTCCCTTTGTGAGATCTCATGTTGAATTATGGCCTTATGATAGCTCTTGTTATTTTGTTTGGTGATTCACCCCCTTTGCCACATATTTCTGTGATTTTCTTTTACCCTTCTCTAAATTTCTTAATGGAGTGAAAGAGTTGGATGTAGGAATGGTAATGATTGACTTCATTTAAGGGGTATCCTTCCCAAGTCAGTTGAAAATTTTAATAATTTTTTCTTTGCTTGTGATAGTTAGGATGAGTTCTTTTTTGTCCATGCATATGTTTATACTTACTTTTGATTGCCCCCTATTAGGAGTTGGATGAAGGCGATTGAAGATTGAGCTTCATTTTAGACCAAGTCTCTAGAAGACTGATATTCTTGCTGGTTGAGACATGACCTCTAGCTCTTCATTTGATGGCCCTTCTCATTAAGAATGATGATAGAGGACCTCTTTCCCCTTGATAGAAGGTGAGAAGCAAGCTTGTCTTGCATAATAGTAATAGTGGTTGGTGTAGCTGCAGGTGCCCTCTTGAACTAAATAACCTTAGAGATAATTTTATACTCAATTTGAACTTTAGCTACTTCTATGGTGACCATTGACTGAGGTAGATGCACAAATAATCTTACCCTCAAGATGGTGGTGTATGTTGGGGTGGAGATGTTCTTCATTGACATCATTTGATGTTTTCTTCTATAGAGGAGAATATAATTGATTAGTTGTTAATTGTAATTCTACCTTATCAATGTTTCTATCATATTTGTTAGGTTTCTACACCTGAAAGAGAAGTCAAGTCCCACCGGATGTACCAAAATTTGTGGGATGGAAATCGACAACCCGGGATGACGGAGACTTCGAAGAGAGATCTCAATGTACTAATCAAAGTGTATTTAATTGAAGTGTGCTATCAAGTGTTGTGAATATATTAATTTCTAATAAGCATAAGCCCCTATTATTAATTATCCCGATGATTATCAGTAGCCTCCTAAAGTAAAAAACCTAACTAATAAAATAGAGGCACACAAAAAAAGAAAGCATTTTTTGATTGGTATGAGCTAATTCTTCCATGATATTGATACTTAGCTCATCTAATGACTTAAATAAGCCTTCTAAAATTTGAGTAATAAGGAAAGTATTTTCTATTTGACTTATGTTATCATCTTGGTCAGGAGTATAACCACCTAGGCAGATTTGTGGGGTCTCTTCATTTGAAGAGTCTGAGTTAGTATCACTTCCCATATAAGGAGGGGTAAATATCATACTAGCAATCTTCTGTTTTACTTGAATGATGGAAGTAGACTCTCTATCAGTGTGAGATCTCTGATAATACTTTGCATCATCATAATGCACCTCGCGAACATCGAAAGAATGTACATCCCCATCAATTCAATGTTCTTCACCATCTTCAAAATACTTGAGGCATTGTGTAGTGTTGACAACATTGTTTTATTTTCATTTAACCATGGCCTCCCTAATAATACTTTGTATGATGCATCGGTGTTGATCACATAAAAGTTAGCATTTGTCATTAACTTGCCTACTTTCAGAGGAATAGTTATACCTCCCAGAGCTCTTTGGTTTCTCTGATTTAACCCTTGGATGGTTATAATCTTGAATAGGTGGCATATTCCCATTGTTAGAGCTCCTAGAGTTCAGGGAGTCATCAAATTGATTAAAGAACATGGGTCAATCAGGATGCGATTGATCTTGATCCCATTACTATTCCTTGTGACAAACAATGACTTGTTATGGTCTATTATTCCTAGTAGCAGGTTGTCATTTGTGAATATAATGGTAGGAGTTTAGCATACATACAAAGACTCTTTTATCTTCTCTTCAATAAAGTATGCTTGATAGTCAGTTGGATTTTGTAAGATGTGCACCAGTGTATTCCTAAGCTTCTGTGATATCATTAGGGTATCAAATGCACTCAGCATAGCAGGGATCTTCTTGAGTTAGATTACTATGTTGTATTCCATGGGAATATCTCCTTTTTGAGTGCCACTTTCCAATATAGTCATCTCGGACACAACCCTTGAGAAGGCCCGTGGGATCTTTTATTTCATTAGTAACAACTTCAATGAATTTATTCACTTCTTCTCGCCTTACATTTTGAATTTTGTCATTATTGAAATAATGGGATGGTTATTGTCTTGGCTATAAACCTCCGATAGTAAATATAGTAGCATATGTTGCCACTAGGAGTTCATTTTCTCTTTTTTCAGCATCAAGGTCTTCTAGCAAAGCTTTAACTTTGTCAAGGAGGAACTCCTTGAGAGTTACTTAACTTCTTTCTCCTTGGATGTATTCTTCAATGGGATTGATGTATTCTTAGATGGTTGATTTCTTAACATTATATTCATCCGATTGAACTAGTTTTTTTTTTGTTTCTATTCCTTTTCTTTTTGATGCTTTGAGCAGGTGGAGAAGTTTATTTGAATGAAGTTTTTTCTATTACCATTCTAGGATTTTCAGGGTTCTTAGCCATCTTCTTTATTAGTTTTTTCAGTCTTTTAGAGATATGGATCTTATTGTCCTTCCTAGTTTTGATGATAAACAAATCATATTTAATGATGACTTGCATTGTGTTTAGTCAAAGGATTTCAAAGCTCTTAAGGGTACATTTGAAAGCTTCAAAGAAAAGGAAGCACGATGGAGGATCAGTGAGTGTGGCTTGAAGAGACCATAGGATGGCATAAAGTCACTTAACAATGTCTACAACAACTTGAAGATTCATGGATGATACAAACAAAGCCAAAGCAACTCAAGATTTTGGCATTGACTAGGTTTAGCTTTCCTTTTATTTTCAGTCAAGTAAAAAATTTGCCTTAAGATTAATTATTGTTACGTAGAGTTCTACACGAAGTTCTTAATAGAGCTTTTTTGACTAAACTAGATGTCCACTTTTAACTAGACGATTGGTTGGGTTAGATTGAAGATTCAAACTTCAAACTTATGCAAAACTAGACAATCGGTTGAGCACCCAATGTCTGGCCGGAGGATCAGGTTTTGATTTATGAACTAGAATCAGATGCCCAATTTGGAACTAGATTCCCAACTACGATTCCAATTTTGATTTAGTTATCAAAACCAGGTGACGGTTGAGAACCAAATGACCGATTAGGTTGTGGGCCAGTTTTGATAAACTAGAATTTATTGACTAGTTATCTCAAGTGGTCTTCTAGTTTAGATTTTTTGTGCTAATAACAACTAATTTTTTAACCATTGGAGTGAATCTAACTGCAGGATCTCACCCCCAATAGTTAGATTTGACTGCAAAGGTATAAGTAAAATTGAAGGAGCTTCTCTAAATAGTTTTTGCAACTTCTAAGCTTTGTGAAAAAGAAATTAAAGCCCTTTTATCTATCTAACCTTCAAATTTCTCTAAACTTTTTAATCTCAATTAAATTTTCATTGCTCTCTCACTCAATCTTGAGAGATATTTGTGTGAGCTTAATTTGTACAATTCTCTTCCAATTTTCACTTGTAATCCACTCCAAAATTGTTTAGGGTGGTTGAAAGACTCAAGCTTTGGATTGGAGTTTATCTTGTTAATTTATGCAAGAGGAAGCGTAAGGGGTTAGTTTCATTGACGAAGTGATATTTTAGTAGAGGGTTGAAGTCCTCAAAAGTAAAGGCTGTGGAGTCATGTTATATCACAGTGCACACTTTTTTTACTCTATTTACATAACTACAATCATTATTAATTGAACTTTTCTTAAAATCATTTTCTTGGATTGAATTATTGTTTACTTCATTAAAAAAGTGACATTGTTTCCCAAAAACCTAATTCATCCCTCCCCCTCTTAGGTGATTTTTGTACTTTCAATTCGTATTAGAGTTGGGTGTTCTAATTTTTATTTTAACTATTTAGAGTTTTCAATTCATTTTAATGGCCAATTTTGGTATTTCTCCATCTCTCCAAGAACGGTAATCCACAACTAGACCTCCTCTCTTTAATGGTACCTATTTCAATTATTAGAGGTATAAGATTAGAATTTTTATTGAACCCATATACTATGATCTTTGGTATATTATGGAAGAAGGGTATACTCTATCTACCAAAGAAATTAATGGTGTGAGAGTTCTCAAGTCTCGAGTGGAATGAAACAATATAGACATGTCAGCATAGCCCATTTGATTTGGTTGCTGACACTATTTTGGACCATGACTGATACAACCTAAAATAATAACAGGCCATGCCTGACACAGTTCGTGAGAAAATTTGGGCACCTAGCACGACCCATATCGTGCCTGACCCAATTTTTTCATCTAGAATATAAATAAATATACATAAATGTAAAAAAAATTATTAATGGGTTGCTGCTCAGTTGGTTGAGTTCCTTGGCTTTCAATCAAAGGACTTGAGTTCAAATCTTGATAATGAAGATTTAAAAAAATTAAATTTTTTTTTGCAAATACTAAAAATATGAAAAAAAAATAAAAAAATAGAAAATAATGTTCATAAAAATAAAAATAATTTTGTGAATACAAAAGAAAACTGAAAAAAATAAAAAATAAAAAAAAATATCTTTAAATTGATTTATGAGTATTATACTGACCTATATTTGAGATATAAAAAATTTGCATCATCATTTAAAACTTGCAGAAAGAAGAAAATTCAATGAAAATATAAAAAATAATTTGCAATACAATATTATGTATCTGTATACTCCTAACATATTATTATAATTCTTGAAAAATTATGATCAACCTTTAGGATTAGTATACTCCGCCTCTTCAACGTCTTGAATATCCTCATTAGCTAAATTTTTACCAAATCTTTGGATTCTTTTTTTAGTATCATAATAATCTTTCATGTAGATGCATATCTCTAAAGTTTCAAGTGTTAATTGGTTTCTTTTATCGTTTAATACTCTTTTTTCTACACTGAAATAAGATTCTAATATAATTGTAGATATTGAAATAGTTAGGAAATCACGGGCCATAATGGAAAGTACTAGATATCTGCTTGAATGTGATTTCCACCATGATAATATATCAAAATTTTCAACATCTACAACAGTCAAAAAGTCAACACTTCGGTTTTCATATAAAGTTACTTCATTATATGAGGAAGAAGTCGAAATTGATTTCTGTTTTCTCTCTATGAAATAAAAAACATGCAAGATTTTGACTTGGAATGATTTGTCGCATATTCTGATGGAGCAGAATGAGATAAACTACTATATCATATTTGATAAACATTACACATATCATAAAATAAATTTTATTAAAATATTATTTATATTCTACTATATCTATGAAAAAAAAAATATTTTCATGATACTCATCAACTAACATTTCAAAACCTGAAACATTAACTTGTGGATCTAATATGCTAACGAAAGAAAATACATGATTGATAGTTTCAAAATATTTTTCAAACTTTGATTCCATTGGAGGAACAATCTGTGCAAATTCAGAAAGTGATCTATATTTGTTGAAGACAAAATAAATAAGCATGAGTTCATTAAATACTAAACAAGTTGTAGGATAATAACTATATGGAGTAGTAGTTGCAGCATAAAAATATTTTAATAATAACATAAATGATTTACATACTATCCAAGTTGTATCAATCAATATATAATTACCCATATATTGTGCACAAAAAAGTAAGTACCTCTTTATAATCATAATAGGATTTCTATTTATTTTTAGTATCAAGAGAAAATTTTTTATATGATTTTTGAAATTAGCTACATAAAGGTTTAAAATATTCAGCACGAATATGAGTAAATCTAATATATTTGCATAAATTTCTAAGCTTTTAAATTTCATAACCTACATTTTCAAGTTTAAGTCTATCTTGAACAATTAAATTAAATATATGACATGTACAATAAATATAACATAATCTACCATCTAATAAAATAGTAATTGATATTTAAGCAAATTAACAACAACATTATTATTATTAGCATTTTTAAAGTAATAGTAAATATTTTATCCTGAATATTGTACTCAAACATAAGAATAACATTGGCAATGTTAACTACATTATGAGGATACTTTAAAAGTTTGAAACTAATAATATGTTTATGTAACATTCATGAATCATCAATGAAATGAGCAGTAATGCAAATATAATAAATATCATAATCAGCATTCCAGTAATCAAATGTGAGTGCAATTCTTTGATTATAACATACAAAAAAGAAATTAATTTATTTTTGAATAGCGAATATTTTCACTACATCATTCTTAATAATATTCCTAGATATTTTCTGAAAGAGCAAATTTAATTGTTGAAATTTTCTCTTGCTTTTCTATTGAAAATTTATGAATACCAAGTGAACTAGAAGAAAAAATATGTGCAAAAGAAAGTTATGTTTGAATTAAGTCATACTCCCTTTTTAAATGAGATTGGATGTACTTTTGAATATGGCTAGTTCGATGCATATTTCTAACATCTAGTTGATTCCTACATTTTTTACAAAATAACTTTTTTCTCACTTTTTACCATCAGTATATCATAGTGTGTCAAAATATCACTAGTCCTTCTTCTTCCAAAATTTCGATTATGTTGGCCTGAAGAAGATTGACCAATATTGACCTCAACTTTTGGTTAAGAATCCAAAAATTGAGATTCATCATCAAACAAAAAACAAGGATTGAAAGAGAAGTCTGCCATGATTAAGAAAATTTTGAGAAAAAAATTAAAATAAAATTGATTTTAAGTTTCTCAACTTGAAAATACTATATCATATTTGATAAACATTACACATATCATAAAATAAATTTTATTAAAATATTATTTATATTCTACTATATCTATGAAAAAAAAAAATATTTTCATGATACTCATCAACTAACATTTCAAAACCTGAAACATTAACTTGTGGATCTAATATGCTAACGAAACAAAATACATGATTGATAGTTTCAAAATATTTTTCAAACTTTGATTCCATTGGAGGAACAATCTGTGCAAATTCAGAAAGTGATCTATATTTGTTGAAGACAAAATAAATAAGCATGAGTTCATTAAATACTAAACAAGTTGTAGGATAATAACTATATGGAGTAGTAGTTGCAGCATAAAAATATTTTAATAATAACATAAATGATTTACATACTATCCAAGTTGTATCAATCAATATATAATTACCCATATATTGTGCACAAAAAAGTAAGTACCTCTTTATAATCATAATAGGATTTCTATTTATTTTTAGTATCAAGAGAAAATTTTTTATATGATTTTTGAAATTAGCTACATAAAGGTTTAAAATATTCAGCACGAATATGAGTAAATCTAATATATTTGCATAAATTTCTAAGCTTTTAAATTTCATAACCTACATTTTCAAGTTTAAGTCTATCTTGAACAATTAAATTAAATATATGACATGTACAATAAATATAACATAATCTACCATCTAATAAAATAGTAATTGATATTTAAGCAAATTAACAACAACATTATTATTATTAGCATTTTTAAAGTAATAGTAAATATTTTATCCTGAATATTGTACTCAAACATAAGAATAACATTGGCAATGTTAACTACATTATGAGGATACTTTAAAAGTTTGAAACTAATAATATGTTTATGTAACATTCATGAATCATCAATGAAATGAGCAGTAATGCAAATATAAGAAATATCATAATCAGCATTCCAGTAATCAAATGTGAGTGCAATTCTTTGATTATAACATACAAAAAAGAAATTAATTTATTTTTGAATAGCGAATATTTTCACTACATCATTCTTAATAATATTCCTAGATATTTTCTGAAAGAGCAAATTTAATTGTTGAAATTTTCTCTTGCTTTTCTATTGAAAATTTATGAATACCAAGTGAACTAGAAGAAAAAATATGTGCAAAAGAAAGTTATGTTTGAATTAAGTCATACTCCCTTTTTAAATGAGATTGGATGTACTTTTGAATATGGCTAGTTCGATGCATATTTCTAACATCTAGTTGATTCCTACATTTTTTACAAAATAACTTTTTTCTCACTTTTTACCATCAGTATATCATAGTGTGTCAAAATATCACTAGTCCTTCTTCTTCCAAAATTTCGATTATGTTGGCCTGAAGAAGATTGACCAATATTGACCTCAACTTTTGGTTAAGAATCCAAAAATTGAGATTCATCATCAAACAAAAAACAAGGATTGAAAGAGAAGTCTGCCATGATTAAGAAAATTTTGAGAAAAAAATTAAAATAAAATTGATTTTAAGTTTCTCAACTTGAAAAATACTATATTTCATATTGATAAACATTACAATATCATAAAATAAATTTTATTAAAATATTTTTATTTATATTCTACTATATCTATGAAACAAAAAAAAATATTTTCCTGATATCATCAAACTAACATTTCAAAAACCTGAAACATTAACTTGTGGATATAATATGCTAACGAAACAAAATACATGATGATAGTTTCAAAATAATTTCAAACTTTGATTCCATTGGAGGAACAATCTTGTGCAAATTCAGGTAAAGAAAGTGATCTATATTTGTTGAAGGACAAAATAAATACGCATGAGTTCATTAAATACTAAAACAAGTTGTAGGGATATAACTAATGGAGTAGTAGTTGCAGCATAACAATATTTTAATAATCACATAAAATGATTTACATATATCCAAGTTGTATCAATCCAATATAATTACCCATATATTGTGCACAAAAAAATTTAATTTACCTCTTTATAAATCATAATAGGATTTCTATTATTTTTAGTATCAAGAGAATAATTTTTTATCTGATTTTTTTGAATTAGCTAATAAAGGTTAAAATATTCAGCACGAATATGAGTAAATCTAATATATTTGCATAAATTTCTAAGCTTTTAAATTTCATAACCTACATTTTCAAGTTTAAGTCTATCTTGAACAATTAAATTAAATATATGACATGTACAATAAATATAACATAATCTACCATCTAATAAAATAGTAATTGATATTTAAGCAAATTAACAACAACATTATTATTATTAGCATTTTTAAAGTAATAGTAAATATTTTATCCTGAATATTGTACTCAAACATAAGAATAACATTGGCAATGTTAACTACATTATGAGGATACTTTAAAAGTTTGAAACTAATAATATGTTTATGTAACATTCATGAATCATCAATGAAATGAGCAGTAATGCAAATATAAGAAATATCATAATCAGCATTCCAGTAATCAAATGTGAGTGCAATTCTTTGATTATAACATACAAAAAAGAAATTAATTTATTTTTGAATAGCGAATATTTTCACTACATCATTCTTAATAATATTCCTAGATATTTTCTGAAAGAGCAAATTTAATTGTTGAAATTTTCTCTTGCTTTTCTATTGAAAATTTATGAATACCAAGTGAACTAGAAGAAAAAATATGTGCAAAAGAAAGTTATGTTTGAATTAAGTCATACTCCCTTTTTAAATGAGATTGGATGTACTTTTGAATATGGCTAGTTCGATGCATATTTCTAACATCTAGTTGATTCCTACATTTTTTACAAAATAACTTTTTTCTCACTTTTTACCATCAGTATATCATAGTGTGTCAAAATATCACTAGTCCTTCTTCTTCCAAAATTTCGATTATGTTGGCCTGAAGAAGATTGACCAATATTGACCTCAACTTTTGGTTAAGAATCCAAAAATTGAGATTCATCATCAAACAAAAAACAAGGATTGAAAGAGAAGTCTGCCATGATTAAGAAAATTTTGAGAAAAAAATTAAAATAAAATTGATTTTAAGTTTCTCAACTTGAAAAGCCGAAGAGCCAAAGAGTTGAAGAGCCGAAAGCTAGACTATGGAAACTTGCAACCTGAATTGGAGATTAAAAACTTAAGAGTTGAGAGTATAAAAAAAAACAAGATTGTGAGTTATGTGAAGAAATGAGTGGTATGAAAGGGTATTTGTAAAATTTTTAGTGTAAAATATCTAAAATGCCCTTTAAACAGAGTTATTGGGAAGGGTATTTTTATAAAATTATGAAAAAAAACTACTTTTGAACACTTTTGACTACTTTATAATTTTTTTAATTATTTTTTAAACTTATTTTATTATTTTATGAATTATATTTAAATAAAAAATAGTTGAATATTTATAAATTTTTTATTTATATGTTTTTAACATTAAATATTGAATATTAATTTTTATAAAAAACCTACAACAGTTCTCTACTTTGCTCCCTAGTCCCTTAAAGGGAAGCTGCTGATTTTCCTCAACAAAGACCAAGGTCATTGCCCTTTCCCTTTGCTCCCTAGGTTCGGAAGCTTAGCTTTTAATTTTAAAAAAATTTCACGAGTTAGGCTATGCTAGTCCACATGCCATGTCATGTTTAACCTAATCATGTCACGAGTTGTGCCTAGTTTGTGAGCCACCGGGGGGTTTTTTTGTGTGTGTGTGGGGGGGTGGGTGGGGGGGGGGGGGGGGTGGGGGGGGGGGGGGGAGACCAGATTGCAGACCAAAGGCTCATTTTGACAACCCTAGAATAATATAGATAAGAAAAATGAATCTTTGAATGTAAAAATAATGAATATCCTTTATTGTACTCTTGATCCGAATGAGTTTAATCAGATTAGTGTTTATGAAAAGGCTCATGAGATTTGGTATTGGCTTGAGGTTATCCATGAGGAGACAAGTTAAGTCAAGCAATATAAAATGAACAAATTGGTTATGCAATATAAACTCTTTATAACAAAATTTAATGAGTCGAAAATCAAAATATTTACTCAGTTTACGGATATTATCAATACCTTAAAATATCTTTTAAAAGTTTATACTAATGATGAAATGGTGAGAAAGATTTTAAGGCGTATTTCAAAGTTATGGGATCTCAAGGTAGGATTTATTTATTAGTTTATCATTCATTATTTTGTTGATTTATTATTATAATTATTTTACTCTCTAACCTTATAGACTCATATTTAGAGTGAGTTTTATCCCAATATTCTTAATTATTTTTAGCTATGCTTCCACTCCAATGATCAAAGAGATGAATGATTTCTAGATAGTGGTTGTTCAAGGTACATGACGGAAAATTCATTCATATTTTTAGAGGTAAAATAAAAAGATGGATGACACGTTAGTTTTGGGGATAATGATTAAGGTAAAATTATAGGTATTAGAAATATTTCTATTGAATCCTTTTTAATTAAAAATATTCTTTTAGTAAAAAAATCTTAAGCATAACTTACTTTCTATTAGTATACTATGTAATAAAAGTTTTCATGTTCTATTTAAATTAAAAAATTGTGTAGTTAGATATGATGATGATGATATTGTAGATTTTATTGGTAATCAAAATGGCAATGTATACACTATAAATCAAGATAACTTGAAAAATAAGAAGTGTTTGTAACTCAAGATAACAATAGATAGCTTTGGCAAATAAGCCTTGGACATATAATCATGGATACCATAACTAAAGTCAACCAGAAGGAGCTAGTGAGAGGTCTATCCAAAGGCAAAATTCATCAAGGATCGATTATGTGATGCATGCCAATGGGAAAGTAAGTAAAAGCCTCCTTTAAATTCAAACCATTTGTTACATCAACAAGGCCGCTACAATTCCTTCACTTAAATTTATTTAGACCAATGAGAACTATAAATTTAGGAGATGAGAATTATATTTTGGAACTCTAGATTTACATGGTTTTCTTCCTTGTGTATAAAAATGATTCTTTGATGTATTTGTTGATCTTTGCATATGAATTCAAAATAAAAAGGCTTAATAATTTCAAAAATTCATAGTAACCATGGTGAAAGTTTGAAAATTAATGCATTGATCGTGGCATTGAGTATAATTTTTCGGCTCCTCATACATCACAATAAAATGGTGATTATTTGATGTGAATATTATCACAATCAAATTTGATTGAAATATGATCAAAATTAAAACTTGTATACTACTAAATTATAATTTAAATATGCATTCCAATTGAATGTAAAATGTGGTTGAATTTGATCGAAAATTGAGTTCAATTCAGACTTGAATTCTTAAAAAATTTAGTTTTAAATTAAAGTGGGCTGAGTGAGTTGGATATAGGGACCAAAATTAAACCCAAAAAATTTATCTAAGATTTAGGTTAAAATAAAAAAATATAAGTATTTTATAAATAGGTCTTTAGATTAAATAAATCCGTACAATAAGTTCCATGGCCGGATTTTTTTGACGAATAAGTCCTTAGGATTAGAATTTTGTAAAATAATTCATTAAAAATCCTAAAATTACAAATAAGTACTTATAAAATTTAGAGTTTGTGAATAAACCTCTTTAAAAAAATTTTCATAAAATAAACTTCTAAAATTCTGACTTTTTACAAATAAGTCTATTAAAATTTTTTATTTACTAATAAATCTAAATTATATTAAAAAAACTTGAATGTTTTAATAGTTTTGAACAAGTCATTTTTGCAAAATGGCCATTAAAATTCCTAGAATTATAATTTGATTCAAATTTTTTGAAAACAATTGCAAATAGCCCTTTATAAATTCAATATTCAAGATAAGTATAATTTTTAAATTATTATTATTTACAGTAAATAAACACTCATCCAATCACATCCATATCCATCCATAACTGATTCGAATAATAAATCATTATCCATAGTCAATTCTCATTCAAATAAAATCCTTATCTAAATAAATTCTCATCTAAATAAATTTTTATTCAAATAAATTCTTATCCAAATAAATGCTCATTTAAATGAATTCTCATCCAAATGAATTCTCATCTAAATAAGTCTTTATCTAAACAAATCTTTATCTAAATAAATTCTCATTCAAAATATAATAGATATAAATAATATCCACATCAATTTATCTATATTCAAAATTTGAACAAAATATCATTATTTATGTTCATAATTCAAAATTTTAAATGAAAATGATTTGATCTATTTGTGGAGTATAAAAACCCTTAAAGTCCTACAAAACTATAGATTTGAGACCAAAAAACACAGAGAAGATCAAACGAGTTAGGTCGCTGACTTATCTGTTTTTTTACGCTTTTTCCGCTTCTCAGTCCCGATCTTTCTTTGGTTTCTTGTAGAAAGGACTAGAATTTTCTCTACCTTTCTGCAGCTGCTACACATCATCGAGGACTCTGATCAACACCTCCACCCATTGCCAAAGACAAGCTCCACGCCTGTCTCGATTGCCAAGAAGCCACGAGCTCAACCGGGTCCATACACAATTGCCTCACCTTCGCTTTGTCCACATAGTCATCTCCTGCATGGTTTAGCATCCTCGTCATTGTCCAGTATTGCCATAGAGCGGTTCCTCACCATTGCAGTTGCCATGGGGGCAGCAGCTCTATCACCCTTTGTCACTGACACTTCGACCAAGCTTCGCTACGCTGCTACACTGACCACGTTGCATTGCTTGCGTGTGGCCTGCACAAGTTGCAGTCTTACAACCCCACTCCTAGCTGCTCTGAACAACCTCCACTTGTGCTCTAACAAACCATTTCCAACTGCATGCAACTGCCCGTAGCTGCTGCAGTAAGCTGCCCGCAACCACCTGTAGCTACTGTAGCAAGGTACTTACAGCTGCTAGCAGCATCATGCCGCCAACAACTGACAGCCTGTAGCCACCAGTAGCTGCTACAGCAAGGTGCTCACAGCTACTGGCTCTTCTCTCGTACACCCCACCCATCCATCCCCCGAGCTAAGGTCTTCCTCCCCGCTGTCGCACTAAACCCTTGCTTGTCCGTCGCCATTTCGTGGCTGGATCCGGATTGGATGCAGCCATGAATTCAAAGAAGAAATGAGATGCTCCATTGGGAGAAGAAAGGAGGAGGCTTGAGAAGAAGATGAGGCGGAAAATAATAAAAAATACAAAATGAGAAATCTAGGAACCAGCTATAAAGACGAATACAGGACGTGCAGGAAAAAAAAACAAAAAAAATGATAACGGAAGGAGCTCATGTCGGCAGCAATTGGAAGGAACGGGAGGAGAAAGTTTAGGGACAAGAAAAAAGGGATTTCTCTTTTGACTTAAAAAAAAATTTAAAAAATTTAAAAAAATGAAGAAAAGAGGTATTAAAAGAGAAACAAAGGAAAATATTTAAGAGAGGAGGGACTAACTCCCCTCTATGTTTGTGATTACCTACGGCTTCTTTCATCTCTGTCGTGTCTTTGTCTGCACAATTGTCATTTTATACTCGTGGCCATCCGCGCCCTCCTTATATATCGACAGACTCTATCACTGCTGTAGTCACTCGTGGCCCCTTACATATCAGCAGATTCCATCACCATTGCGCTCACTCATGGTCTTTGACATCTTGACGAAGCTTCATAAACACAATGACCACCCATGATTCTTTGACATGTTAATGAAACTCTATCATCACCGCAGTCGTTCGTAGCGTTGCGTACTGACGAACTTTATCAACACCGTGATCACGTGCAACCCTATACATCATAGTGGAACTCCATTACCACCGCGACCAACTGTGGTTTTGCGTACTCAAGCCGGCCTTCGGTCTCACACTCAACCAGTCTTTAGACTAGCATCTAAGCTAACTTTTAAGCTCACACTCAACTAGCGTTTAAGTTTGCATCTGCTAGTTTTTGAGCTCACATTCAAGCTTATCTTTAAGCTTGCATCCACCGGCCTTTGGGTTTGTACCCAGCCAGTTTTCGAGATTACACCAAACTAGCCTTCGAGCTCACACCAAGCCAGCCTTCAGGGTCACACCCAGTGGACCTTCAATCTTTTACTAAATCAACTTTTGGGCTTGCATCCAAACCAACCATGGGGCTTGTACCCAACCAACCTTTGGGATCACACCTACTCAGCCTTCAGTCTTGTACCTAGCTAACTTTTGAGCTCGCAACCAGCTAACCTTCAGGCTCATACTCAGCCAGCTTTTAGACTCACACTGAAGTCAATATTCGGGCTCACACCCGCTAGCCTTTGGACTCTCATTCAAGTAAGCTTTTCGGCTCACACCTAACTAGTTTTTAAACTTATGCTTAGTTAGCTTTCGGGCTTATATGCAAGCCAACCTTTGAGCTCTCATCCAAGCCATCTTTCGGATTCACATCCAAACTAGTCTTCAAGCTCGCATTTAAGCTAGCTTTCAAATTTGTACCTAGCTAATCTTTGGGCTCAACTCAATATGCCCTTAGGATTGCACCTTTAAGCTAGCTTTTGAGCTTAAGAATTAAGTCAACCCTCAAGTTCGCATATTTATGGACACCTCATAGGTTCGCCCGAAATTATCATAACAATCGGGGACTTTTCAAATCAAATTCAATTTGAATCAAACTAATCTCAAATCAAACCCTAATTGGATTAAATTAAATTTAAATTGAAGAGTCAAACTAGAAGTCAAACCAAAATTACGCCAAGCCTGAATTGAAACTAAGTTAAACCAAATCAACTTAAACTTAAACCAAAGTCCATCAAAATGCAAACTTGAATCCATTAGTGGTTGAAATAAGGATCCAATAAGAACCCATTAAGAATCAAATTTAAAATCTATTAAAGATCCATCAAGAATCTATTAAGGGTCGAATCCAAAATTCATTAAAAATCCATTCAAAACCTATTAAGATCAAATCTAAAATCCATTAAAGATTCATTAAGAAACCATTAAGAGCCCGATCCAAAATTCATTAAAGATCCATTATGAACCCATTAAGGATCATATCCAAAATCAATTAAAGATTCAGCAAGAACTCGTTAAGCGTCAAATTCAAAATCCATTAAAGATCCTTTAAGATTTCACAAGGGTCGGATCTAAGTTCCATTGGACACCCAATGAGAATATTTTAAGGTTTGGATCCAATATCTATTAAGAATCTAATAAAAACCTAATGAGGGCTCAACACAAGGTCAAACTTGAACCGAATTGAACAAATCAAACTCAAATCCAAAGCAAGTTTTGAATATTAAATTAAATCAAATTAGACTCATATCAAAATCAATGTTGCTCCCACTAGAGTCACTGATCAGTATTTGGCAATGTTCTTCTAAAAGTCAATGTTAAGCTTGGTAAATTAAATACATTATTATAAATTGAATATTTACCATCAATACTAACAATGATTTTGGGAATGGATATTTCATATAATTCCCATAATTATGATATAAATTATCAGTGCAAACCCCAATCACTAAAGATTCTTGAAAGAGAAAACTAGAACATATCATTATCCCTTGGGAAGGGGTTAGTGAATCACAGTTCAATCAAATTTTGAATATTAAATTGAATTAAATAAGATTTGAAGCAAATTCAAGTCTAAATTTCAAATCGTGCAAACCAAAATAAGTTAGGCTTGAACTCGCTTAGTCTATCAACTACAATACCTTGTTTAAATAAGTTAACTAACAACATGCTCAAAATCATTGGTCACACATAAAAAGCTAGTCAAGTCCAGAAGCTACTAATGATGCATCTTTCAAGTTAAGACAACCCTAAAGCATTGGCTATGAAAATACTTCAAATTTTAAAGTTACCACTTATGCCTTATTGGCTATGAAATACTTCAATTTACGAAGTTATCATCTATACCTTATCAGTTATGGAAACACTTCAAACCACAAGATTATCACCTATGGCTTTTCAGCTATGGAAACACTTTAAACCATGAAGTTATCACCCATGTCTTATCAACTATAAAAATACTTCAAATTACAAAATTATCATCTATATTTTATTATCTATGAAAATACTTTCAACCACGAAATTATCGCCTACGCTTTATTGGTTATAAAAATACTTTAACTACGAAGTTATAGCCTATGCTTTATTGGCTATAAAAATACTTCAAACCAAATGAAATTGTCACCTATGCTATAAAAATACTTCAAACCAAATAAAATTATCACCTATGCCTTATTGGTTATGAAAATACTTCAAACTATGGAGTTATTGCCTATGCCTTATTGGCTATGAAAATACTTCAAATCACGAAGTTATCATCAATGTCTTATTAGCTAACAAAAACACTTCAAATCATGAAGTTATCGCCAAAGCTTAAAACTATCAAAAATATTTCAGGCTAATCCTGATAAGTTGCCGGTAATACCATCCAATGAAGTTATCTCTAAAATTCAAAGTTATTTAAAACACTTCAAACTCCTCTTATTACCTTCCATGTCCCTTCAGATGACATCATTAACCTAAATCATCAACATCTGTCAATGATCAAATTAGGGCCTACCTGAGCTAGATTCTATATAGCCTAGCACACGGAAGTGGGATAGCAACAAACATCGAGCTTTTCCTATTTTCCTTCTTATTTCATATTCAAATTCATTAAAATATAAATTGAGGGTATGCCCTTGTTTAAGCCATGTATCTATTTTCTTTAAAATTAATCAAATTATAATTTTTTTCTTTTCTTTTATATCTTTATCTTTATTAGGTAGGTTTCTCGCTTTAGGAGATTTCTAACAATTATTAAGATAATTAATAATAGGGGGTTGACGCCTATTAAAAGTAATGTTTCCACAACACCTGATTGTATATTCAAACCACCATACTTTTGATTTATTGTTTCGAGTTTACTCCTAGGGGTCTTTGCTATGCCAGGTGATCAATTTTGATCCCATAGTGTTGTTGAGAGAAAACAAAGTAGATCTCTTCAAGAAATGTCTAGTATCATGCTTATCAAGTACTCTTTACCTAAATATTTTTGGGCAGAGGTCATTAATACGGCATGCTATATCTTGAACCGAGTTTCTATTTAACAAATTCTTGACAAGACTCCATTTGAATTGTGGAATGGTAAGAAGCCAAACATTGCATATTTTCATATATTTGGTTATAAATATTTTATTCTAAATACAAAATATTATTTGTCCAAATTTAACTCATAAACTTTTGAAGGAATTTTTCTTTCTTACTCAACTACCTCGAAGGCATAAAGAGGCTTTAACAAGTCTTCTATGGTTATTTAAGAATGTATAAATATTGTATTTGATGAAGCTAACTCTCTTTTGGAGAAAAAATTTATTAATGATGATATAGATAACTCCAAGAAATTAGATGAGATGCAACTCAAAGAAAAGGAAAAGGGTTAGTCCAAGGCCAAAAAGACAAGGAAGATGAAAATGGAGAGGACCAAGAAGAGGAGCAAAGTGGAGATAAGGAGATCCCCAAGGCATGAAGATTTCAAAAGAGTCACACGGAGGATCAAATCATCATCGGTAATATTGATCAAAGGGTAAAAATTAGACATGCTATTAAATGCAATCTTCATACTATTGTTTTTCTTTCTCAAGTTGAACCCAAAAATCTTGATGAAGGTTAAAAGATGAAAGATGGATTCTTACTGTGGAAGAAGAATCACATAAATTTGAGCAAAATCAAGTTTGGGAGCTTGCTCTAAGATCAAATGACTATTCAATTATTAGTACCAAATGAGTCCATAGAAACAAGTTAGATGAAAAGGGTGTCATGGTTAGAAATAAGGCTAGACTAGTGTCCAAAGGTTTAAACCAACTTGAGGATATTAATTTTGAAGAAACTTTTGGTCTTGTAGCTCATTTGGAATATATTCATATTTTTCTTGCTTTTACATGTTATAAAGGTTTCAAACTATTTCAAATAAATGTCAAAAGTGTTTTCCTAAATGCCTTTTTATCTGAAGAAGTCTATGTTAAACAAACTCCCAGATTTGAAAGTTTAGAGTTTCCAAATCATATTTTAAAATTGAAAAAGGTACCATATAGTCTTAAGCAAGCTCCAAGAGTTTGGTATGAGAGACTAAGTTCCTTCTTAATTTTAAATGATTTTACAAGAGATTGTGTAGACACCATATTATTTCTATTAAAAAAGAATAATGAATTATTAATAGTACAAATTTATGTGGATGATGTTATATTTGGTGCTACAAATGAAAATCTATGTGAAATATTTGCAAGCACTATGACAAAAGAGTTCAAGATGAGCATGATGGAAGAATTAATCTTTTTGTCTTGGTCTTTAAGTGCAATAAATAAAAAATGGGATCTTCAGCAACCAAGCTAAGTACATCAAGAAATTACTTAAGAAGTTCAACATGGATAAAGATAAGGTAAAAGGAACTCCAATGAGTCTCTCAACCAAGTTAGACAAGGATGAAGATGGTGAAAAGGTTGATGAAAAGTGGTATAAAGATATGATGGTAGCTTATTGTACCTTACCACTAGTAGACCCAATACCATGTTTAATATTTTCTTATGTGCAATATTTCAAGAATTTTCTATGAAATCTCATCTAATTACCATGAAACACATACTTAGATATCTTAAGGATATACTAGATTTAAGATTATGGTATCTAAGAGATGAGTACTTTGAGTTAACCGAATTTTGTTATGCAGACTATGTTGAAATCATATGGATAGAAAGAGTACTAGTGATACATGCCAATTTCTCAGAAAGTCTTTATTCTCATGGAGTTTCAAGAAATAAAATTCAGTGGCTATTTCTACTGTTGAGGACAAATATGTAGCTGAAAGGTGTTGTTATTCACAAATCCTTTGGTTGAGATAAGCACTTCGATATTTTGATTGTGATTTTCAATTGTATCAATTTATTATTACAATATTAGTGCTATTAGTTTGCCAAAAATCCAGTAGTATATTCTCATTCAAAATATATTGATATTTGGCATCATTTTATTTGGGATCATGTTTCAAAAGGGGATATTTCTTTCATTTTCATTGAAACTGATTATCAACTCATGGACATTTTCACTAAACCATTGAATGAGACTCGGTTATATTTAATCTAAAATGCAATTGGCATTTCAAAACTCATTTGATTTGTTAAATGCTCTTGGAAATTGATTTGATATTTTCCCTTCTAATTTTGTTTGTGAATTGCTAGTTTCACTAAATTGGACAATTGGTTTTGAAGTGGTCACTTGGTTCTGTAAACATTTGTTCAGTCAAATTTGCTATCGGTCAACCGATTGATACATTGTCAATCAGTCTAGAGAGTCTCTACATTAGGTTTCTCTATTAGACAACCATTTTATGAACCGGGCATCTGACACATGGAAATCAAGCACAATTTTTGACTTAAAACCATAGTGGCCATCCGTATTCTCCATTCTCACTCATGTGCAACTGCTCCCGACATCCCTCCAGGTGATCCAGTGGTGATCTCAAGCAATCCAAAGCCATCTCATGCCATTTTTGCCCTTCCTCCCTCGATCTCTCTCCATCCCACACCTTAATTTTAATCTCTTCTCCTCCAATGGCTCATAGATTCAAGAGTCTTGTCTCCAACAAGAGAAAAGGTGAAGGATCCTCCTCTTCCTCTAGTAATGACCCTTTCTCTCCCAAATTTGCTTCACTTGAATCCTTTACTCACTTCCAAACCAAGTTTGTAAGTTCATGCATTGTTGTTCCACGTACTGTTGATTTCAGTGATCTTCATTCTTTGAATCTTAAACCTTTATTTGATGCTCAAGGCTGTACATCCTTGATTATCAAATGTGAAACATACTTTGATTATGATATCTGAGTTTTCCATGTGAATGCCACCTTTGATGAATATTCTGACACTTTTGATACCTCCTATGGCAATAAGAACATGACTCTTACCCTTGTAATCCTAGGCTCCATCCTTGGTATACCTACAGTAGGGGAGAGACTAATTCTTACCCCTAAATGGTTTGACTAAATTTCACATATTAGTTAGTTGTTGAAACCATATTGAAGCTTCAATCTAACCTCCTTCCACCTCAAACCTATGTGATCCTCGAGCCTACACCCTCCTTCCAAAGGGTGGGCATCAAGATGAGGTGTCCTTCACTAAATTGTATTTCATTTCTTATCTTCTTACTAAGCATATGATCTACTTATCTTATCTACCATATGGCCCACTACATTAGATGCTCTCATGCTATCATTGGTTTCTCTAGCATCATTAACTTGATTTTTTAAAACTTTGGTGCTTCTGCCCCTCAGTGTAACCCCTCTCTTTCCCACTCCTACACACTCGTTGATAGCTTCTATCCCACCCCTCTCTATCCCACTCGCTTTATCCTCTTTCATATGGGCGTTTCCCTACACAATGGTTCTTGGCATTGTGGGAAAAGTGACGCTGAGTAGGGCAAGGAGGAGGAGGAGATTGATGCAACTGAGTGAGGCCAAAGAGCACGACACACTTGGGTTGGGCCTTCACATGCCACATCTTTAGGGTTTGGGTCAAACTTCTTGGAGAAACTAGCTCATCTAAAGGACTTAGCACAAAGCACAGCCTAGCAGATGACCTATTTTTGGGCTTCCATGGATGAGTTTTGCTCTTCATTGGATGGGACATCTGACATGATCCATACTTTGCTGGGCCGCATGACTCCCAGATCGAGTCCCTAGTTCTCTCTCTTGTATTTGTGCTTTCAATAGAGTTGCAAATTGTATTGCTTTCTTATTTTGAATTCTAGTTTAGTTTATGGATTATAGTCATTCTTTCTATGTTTGGATGGTCATTAGTTTTTTGTTGATTGTGAAATTTCAAACATTGTTGATGCTTTGAATCTTTGAATGTTGTTTGGTTTACTTTGTGAAAATTGTGAATGGACTTTGTGAACTTTGGTTTTCTTCATGGATGAGATTATTTTATTGGCTATTACATACTATACTCTTAGAATGCATTCATTCAAGGGTAGCTTGTATATAGATTGTGGATTGTTGCTATTCATGTGTACCTATGCTATTAGTTTTGGTTGTGTGTGGTTATATGTCGATCATTTGGCTTGTCTTCAGGTCATGTTCTTTAATTTTGTAGGGGAGACTCTATCCCTTTTTTCCAGTCTAGTATAACCTTTTTTGTTGACATCAAAAAGGGGAGACTTATTCATGCTTAGTTTTGGTGACATCATATTGACATATAATACATATTTTATGCTCTCATACATATCATCCTCTCACATGTGTATTTACGTGTCTCCTTATGCTTAAATTTCAAGTTTTCTTTTTGAGATTTGTCATTATCAAAAAGATGGAAATTATTACCCTTCCTAGTTTTGATGATGAATAAACCATATTTAATAATTACTTGAGTTGTGTTTAGCTAAAGGACTTCAAACCTCTCAAGGGTTCATATGAAAGCTTCAAAGAAAAGAAAGCGCGATGGTTGATCGACGAGCATGGATTGAAGAGACATAGGATGGCATGAACTGGCTTAAAGGTATCTATAATAACCTGAAGATTCATGGATGACACGAACAAAGCCAAAGAAACTCAAGATCTTGGCATCGACTAGGTTTAGCTTTTCTTTTATTTTTAGTCAAGTCAAAATTTTCATTAACATAATTGTTTAGAGTTTTTTTTATCACATAGAGGTCTATAGGAAGCTCTTAATATAGCTTTCTAACTAAACCAGATGTCTGCTTCTGAATCGAACGCCGGTTGGGTCAAATTGAAGACTCAAACTTTAGAGCTATGCAAAATTGGACATCCAACTAGAGGTTCAGTTTTCGATTTATGAAGTAGAATCGGACACCTCGTTTGGAATTGGATGCCTACTTTGGAACCAAAAGCCCAGCTAGGATTCTAATTCTAATTTAATTATTAGAATTGGATGACCAATTGGGAAATCGATGATCAGCCGGGCTATGGCCAGTTCTGATAAATTAGAATTCGTTGACCAGTTATCATTATCTAAAAGCATCATCTAGTTTGGATTTGTTGCATGAGCAAGTGCTAATTTTTTGGACCATTAGAGCAAACCTAGCCACGAGATCTTATCCCCAATAGCTAGATTTGACCCAAATGCATAAATAGAGTTAAAGGAGCTTTTCTAAATAGTTTCCACAACTTCTAATCTTTGTAAAAAGGATATTAAAGCCCCTTTAACTTTCTAGCCTTCAAATTGCTCTAAACTTTTCATTCTCAAGCAAATTTTCATTGCCCTTTCACTCAATCTTGACAACTCTTTGCGTGAGCTTAATTTATATAATTCTCTTTTAATTTCCATTTGTAATTCACTCCAAGAATGTTTGAAGTGGTTGAGAGACACAAGTTCTGGATTGGAGTTTATCTTGACAACTAGTGCAAGAGAAAGAGTAAGGGGTTGGCTTCACCGATGAAGTACTATTCTAGTAGAGAGTTAAAATCCCCAAGAGTAAGGAAACATTTATGGAGTAAAAGTGGTTGGTCTTTGAAATATATTACATTGTGGTGCACACTTTCTTTACTCTATTTACATAATTACAATTATGATTGATTAAGATTCACTTGAAATCATTTTGGCGGATTGAATTATTTTTTGCTTCATTGAAACAGTACTATTATTTCTCAAAAATCTAATTCATTCCCCCTCTTAGGTGGTTTTTGTACTTTCAGATCTCCCATAGTTGCTCTTTTTTGAGTGTACATTATGCTTGTTCCTTGAAAAGGAGCCCAACAAGTGGCTCATATGTCTTAAACACAATTATATAATTGATGTGGTCGGTGGGTGTTTCATGTAAGGTTGACTTTGAGAGAGTCAACTTATCTTCTTAGCATTACTTTTCGACATAATCTTTAAATATAAAAGCAATCTCCAATGGTATGATCCAAGATTCTATAATAAGGAAAGTAGTTTGGATTATCCTTTTTATTGAATTTATTCAGTCTTCTACATTTCGACAATTGAAAATATAATTTCAAAGTATCCTGAAAGATTTTACCTACTATCTCTTTTTTGAAAGAATGTTTTCTCTGAGCCTTTATTGGAGATCATTGGATGGTTCTACTTTTTTATCTCCTTCAAGAGCTAGTAGTTTTTGAGGGTTGCCTCTATTCATAGTGGGGTTCAGAGATTTCTTTTGAGCAATTATTGTGAATGCCACCCTCAAATTCTTAGAAGGTTCTTTGTGCTTTGCCTTATGTTTCTCTAGTTTAAAATTTTGTGAACTAGGTAATGCTGGTGGGCTAATCCTTTCTAGCTTCTTGATTTGCATAATTAGGACTTCAAAGGTGTGAATGGAAGAGGTGCTCAAGTAGGGTGTCATCCACTCTCTCCTTATAGTGCTGAGGATCAAGTTTACAACCTTAAATTGGCTTATGGATTGTACACACTTAATGCTGAGACTTCTCCACTGCATGATATAGTCTAAGACTGATTCGTTATTGCACTTTGGTGTCAAGATGAGGTCTACAATGGTCTTATTTCTAACTCGCCCAAACCTTATTTGAAAGGCCTCTTTCATTTGTACCTAAGTTTGTATAGATTATGGTGGTAAGTTGGCATACCACTCGAATGTTACTCTTAATATGATTGCTGAAAACTGACGAAGCAATAATGAGAGATTATTACTTGAATCTCCACACATAGTCATAGAGTAGGCTATGTACTATTTCAAAGTTGTCCATGCCATTAATTAGTTTAAAGCTAAGAACTATATAACATCTACGATATGGCACTTGGTAGTAATGGCTAGAGTATGATTTGTCAGCATCATTTATTCTATCCATCTCACTTCTGTGTCTCAACTATGAAGCTACCATTCATTGCACCTACTATTGTATGTACACTTGTTGTTCTATGTTATTAGGGATTCTTGAAATCGGGGATTGAATATCCCTTGCTGATGGAGGAAGTGCTTGTGAAGGGCCTACATTTTCGTAGATCTCATCTATAAGAGATGCATCTTTTGCCACCTCTATAACTTGAGATAGCTATTGAGATTGTTCTAAATTTTCAAGCTTTTGGCTCATTTATAACATCATTTCCATCAACTCCATGACCTTATTTTGATCTTCATCTTTCTCTTTTCCTTATTATCTTAATTGTTCTTGTAGTGCTTCTATGGTCACTTCTTAATTAGAAGTTTTAGTTATGACCAAGACTTCTATTAGAACATGATGGTCCATATATTAAGGATCAGGTCTGGGTTTAGCATGTTTTGGATTGAGGCTAACCACTCCCATTAACCGTGTTGTCTCATTCAAGAGCCTACTCATGAAGCGGATCGCTACACCTTCTCTTGAACATGGTAGCAAGGAATAATTCACAAGGGCACTTTTGTCTTGAATTTCTTCCTCCATAAGCCTTATTTGTGCAACCTTCTTTTGGTGTTTGGCTAGTTGGGGTGTAGGCTCATGATCCATCCTGGAATTATGATGAGAGATGACTCTGATAGTGTGAATAGTCTCCCTTTGTGGGATCTCATGTTGAATTACGACCTTATGGTGACTCTTGTTATTTTGTTTGGTGATTCACCTCTTTGCTACAACCTTAAGGAAAGACTATGTCTCCTATGGTTTGCTTTTATCCTTCTCTAAATTGATTAATGAAGAGAAAAATTTAGAGGTACGAATGGTAATGACCAACTTCATTCGAGGGGTAGGCTTTTCAAATTGACTAAAAAATATATTGGCTTTTTCTTTGCTTGTGATAGTCAACATTACTTTTTCTTTATCCATGCATATGTCTAGGCTTGCTTTTGATTGCCCCCTATCAAGAGTTGGGTGAAGTGATTGAAGACTAGGTTTTGTTTCAATCCTAAGTCTTTGGAAAATTGATATCCTTGTTGGTTGAGGCATGCCCTCTGCCTCTTCATCCAAATGGCCCTTCTTATTAGGAATGATGATAGTAGACCTCTTTTCCCTTGATGGAATATGAGAAGCAGGCTTGTCTTGCATGACAGTATAATAGTTGGCATAGTTGTAAGTGCCCTCTTGAAGAGAACAACCTCAGAGATAGTTCCAAACTCGATTTGAACTTCAACTACTTCTGTGGTGATCATTGACTAAGGTAGATGCATAGCTGATCTTGCCTCCAAGATGATGGTGTATGTTGGGGTGGAGATGTTCTTTGTTGATGTCATTTGATGCTTTCTTTTGAAAAGGAGAATATAATTAATTAGTTGTTAATTATAATTCTACCTTGTCATTGTCTCTATCATATAACTTCATTTGGGTTGAAGTATTTTTGTTAGTCAATGAGACATTGACAATAACTTCATGAGTTTAAAGTATTTTTATTAGCTGATAAGACATCAGTGATAACTTTATTAGGTTGGAATATTTATGTTAGCCAATGAGGTTTTAGCAATAACAATATGAGTTCAACTCTTGTGGGTTTGAAGTATTTTTGTTAGCTAATAAGATATTGGAGATAACTTCATTAGGTTGGAGTGTTTTTATTAGCGAATAAGTCATTGGTAATAATTCTATGAATTTAAAGTATTTCCATAGCTAATGAGGCATAAGTAATAACTTCATTGATTTATGAAGTATTTTCATCGCCAATGAGGCATACCCAATAACTTTATTGATTTTGAAGTATTTTCATAGTCAATGAGGTATAGAAAATAATTTATTAATTTTTTAAGTATTTTCATAGCCAATAAGGCATAGGTAATAACTTTATTTAGTTTCGAAGTATTTTCATATCCAATAAGGTGTAGGTAATAACTTCTATGA
Organism: Trichopus zeylanicus subsp. travancoricus; assembly: GCA_005019695.1. Taxonomy (NCBI): domain Eukaryota; kingdom Viridiplantae; phylum Streptophyta; class Magnoliopsida; order Dioscoreales; family Dioscoreaceae; genus Trichopus; species Trichopus zeylanicus. The sequence goes on from RXID01014382.1 coordinate 804,083, forward strand.
TTTTAAAGTGTTTCTATAGCCAATGAGGTATAGGGGACAACTTTATTAATTTTGAAGTATTTCTATAGTCAATGAGGCATAGGCGATAACTTTGTTTGGTTGAAATATTTTCATAGACAATAAGGCGTAGGAGGTAACTTTGTTGATTTTGAAGTATTTTCATAGCCAATAAGGCATAGATGATAACTTCTTTGATCTTAAAGTATTTTCATAGCCAATAAGGTGTGAGGAATAAGTTCATTGATTTTGAAATATTTTCATAGCCAATGAGGCATAGGTGAACTTTATTGATTTTGAAGTATTTCTATAGCCAATGAGACATAAGCGATAACTTCATTGATTTTGAAGTATTTCCATTAGCCAATAAGGCTTTGGAGATAACTTCATCGATTTTAAAGTATTTAGCTAATGAGACGTAGGCGATAACTTCATTGATTTTAACTTTGTTAGAATAAGGTGTCTTGGTTAATTGACTAAGTGAGTTCTAGTTTGGCTTAGATTGATTTGATTTAAAGGAATGATTAGCGTCCTTGACTTGTGCTAATCATCTTTAATTTGATAATTGATGACCTTCCTTAGACTATTGTTGATTAGGATTTAGGGTATCATTGATTGCTCTGAGCATATTATTGACTAACCCAATTGATTTGACATTAAATCTTACTTTTGGTTCAAGTCTGATTTGATTTAGTTCAGTATTTAGAACTTGACTTTGACTTGAGCCTGATTTGATTCAATTTGATGTTCAAAACTTGATTTAGATCAACTTTGGTCTAATTCAGTTCAATATTCAGAACTTGACTTTGATTCGAATCTAATTTGATTCAATTTGATATTCAAAATTTGATTAGGATAAAGTTTGATTTGATTCAATTGGATGTTCGAAATTTGATTTAGATCAAGTTTGATTTGATCCAATTCAATATTCAAAACATGGCTTTAATTTGAGTCTAACTCAATTTGATGTTCAAAACTTGATTTGGATCAAGTTTGATTCAATTCAATGTTCAAAAACTTGATTTAGATTAGGCTTTATTTAATTTAGTTCAATGTTCAAAACTTAATTTCAGTTCGAATCAAGTTCGGCCTTACTTTAGTTTAGGCATGAATTTAGGTTACAATTTAACTTGACTAAGTTTTGGTTCAAACTTATCTTGACCTAATTAGAGTTTGGATTTGAGTTCAATTTGACTAAATTAGGAATTGTTTGAATCTATTTAAACCTTATTGAAGTTGGCCTTAACCTAATTAGGATTTAACTCAAATTTGATTTAACCCAATTAGGGTTTGGTTTGAATTTTGGCCTGATTTTGGGTTGACGTGATTTGAACCCACCTGGGGTTCAGTCTGAACTAATTTGACTTAGACTAAATCAATTTGGATTTGAGTCCAGTTCAATTTGAGTTTACTCCATCTATTTGATCAATTGATTTAATCAATTGATTTAATTTGATTTAGCCGAATCGACTTAATTTCAACATGATTAGATTAATTAATTCAATCAATTTTATGCTAATCAATTTTAATTTGGTTTGAGAGTACTTAGGCTGTCATAATGATTTTGAGTGAGCCCATGGGTTGATCCTCGATCATATTAGACTTTCAGAGAGCCCACAAGCTGGTCTTGAGTTGATTAGACTTTCGGTAAGTTCACAGGTTAGTCTTAGCTTAACTAGATATTCGGCGAGTTCATGAGCTGGTCTTAGTCTAAATAGACAATCTGCGAGTTGTTTGAGATATTTTTTTCACAATCAAATTTGATTAAAATATGATTAAAATTGATACTTGTATGACACTAGTTATGGCTCAAATGTGGGTCTCTCAATTAGACTGAAATTACGTCCGAGTTTCACCCAAAATTGAGTTTAATTTAGATTTAAATCATTGAAAAATTTGGGTTCTAGCTAGACCTAATTTAAATGAATTGAGTAGGATAGATTTTTAGACCAGAATTAGACCCAAAATTTATTTGAAATTTAGACTAAAATGACAAAATACAAGAATTTTGTAAATAGGTCGTTGAACTAAATAAATCTTCATAAATGGGTCATTAGCTGAATTTCTTTTAGAAATAGTCCTTGGAATTATAAGTCAGTCCCTTAAAATTTAGAGTTTATAAATCCTTCAATAGATTGATAATTATAATTCAATCATTATAAATTCTAGGCTTTATAAATGAACCCCTCCAAAATTTTTTATTTACAAATAAACCTCTAAAATTTTAACTTTTGGCAAACAAGTTTCTCAAAAAATTTTATTTAAGAATAAGTCCAAATTTGGTTAAAAAAGGACCCTGGAAATTGTAAAACTTTATAAATAAATTCTTTTTGTAAAAAAACCCCCAAAAAATTATCAAATTACAATTTAGTATAATTTTTTTAAAAAATTTACAAATAGCCCCTCTATAATTTCAGTATTCGGAATGAGACAACTTTCAAATTTCATCATCAGCATCGAATAAACTTATCAATATCTATCTACAGACTTATCCAATTTTAAACAAACACATCCACAACTATCAAGTCCAAATAGAACTCATTCAAAACAAATAGATAAAATTCTTGATCTAAATTTGACCGAGATTCGTTCTGGACCAACTTCATCTCTTCGAATCCTATATAAACTTGTCGATCTAATAAAAAAAGAGGGTATCAGAGATCAAAATGTGGGGATCAGAGATCCAAAATTTGGGGGAGAGAAACTAGATCATTAAGAAGGAAGAGCATATCAAACGTTGAAATCCAATAGGAAGGAAGAGAAAAGATGTAAGTTCTTATATTATTTGCTACTTCTCTTTTCTTCTTTCTTTGATTTTCTTTTTGGTAGGGGCTCCCTATTGCATCCCTCAAACCTGCACCCTACAACCTCCACCAGAACTCCACTCTTATGCTCTAGTCCCTCTGCCTCTTCAACCTCCATCATTGCCAATTCCTCCCACCTCGTACAATCACTAGAGATCATCTTTGCAGTTTCTTCCTTTCTCTAACAAGGAGAAAAGCCTAAAGTGTTCGCCATCATTGATTTGCAGGAGTGGCTCCAAAAGTCCATCTCCAACAGTTCCCTATGCTGCATCGATCTCAATACTGAATCCAACGGTAGGGCCTCTCCCCTCGAGCGATCTCTTCTCACCCTAACCCAAGCAATACTTCTCCAGCTGTCAAAAGTCCCCCTCTAGAGACTAGTTGTTCAATCTCGCCAGCATCACTAGCTCCATTTCTCCTCTTGCCTCAATGACTTCCTCGATTACCCCAATAACCGCATCACCACTAGCCCTAGAAGTAGTTGATGACATATCCTTCAAGCTAGTCAACCCTAAAATCAATTGACAATGCAATTTTCAATGCTATACCCAATCCTATAAGCTATTGGTGATGCTATCAAAAATAATGAAGTTAACACCTACACCTTGTCGGCTATGAAAATACATTAAAAACCAAAGAAGTTATCACCAATGCCTTATTGGATAACAGAAATACTTCAACTCATGAAGTTATCGCCGATACTCAAAGCTATTGGAAATACTTTGAACTTCTCTCATTTCCTTCCATGTCCCATTGGACGATGCCGTCAAGACTTGCCAAAGTCCAAGTCAATTTGGTCAAACGTCATGTGGTCTAGTGCGAGGGAACAGGACAGCAATGCACATCAAAACTTCTCCTCCACTCTTTCTCTTTCCTTATTTTTTTCATGCTTTCTATAATTTGATGTTGAAATTTGTTGTAAAAAGTGAGGATATACCCCTGCTTAAGCCATGTACCCTTTCTTAAAATCAATCAAATAATTCTCTCTTCTTTTCTTTCTTTTGTGTCTCTATTTTATTAGATAGGTTTCTTACTTTAGGAGATTCCTGATAATTGTTAGAGTAATTAATAATAGGCATTTGTGTCTATTGAAAGTCATGTTCTCACAACATCTGATAGTGCACTTAAAATTAAAACAAATTTTGATTTATGATTCGACATCACTCCTTGGGGTCTTCACTATCCTGGATGGTCAATCTCGATCCCATAATTCTGGCACATTCATTGGGATATGACTTCTCGTCCAAGTGTAGAATCCTAGTTAATATAATCGAGATACTGATAAGGTAGAATTATGATTGAAGACTGATCAATTGTGTTCTCTTTTATAGAAGAAAGAATCAAATGATAACAATGAAGAATATCTCTGCCTCAAGATATACCATTATTCTAGGGGCAAAATCAGTTGTGCATTTACCTTAGTCAATGGTTGCTACAGAAGCAGCTAAAATTCAGATCAATTTTGGGACCATCTCTAAAGTTGTCCAATTCAAAAAGCCACCTACTACTACATTGAGAAAGGTTGTCATCATGCAAAACTAGCCTAATTCTCACCTTTCATCAACGAGAAGGAGGCCCAATGTCATCATTCCTAATGAGAAACGTTGTTCAAAAAAGAGATAGAAGTCATACTTCAACCAATAAGCATATCAGTCTCCCAGAGGCTAGGATCAAAATGAGTTCAGTTTTTTACCACCATCATCTAGCTTCTCACAGGGGGCAATCAAAAGTAATGTTGTACATAGACATTAATGAAAGAGATCTCATTCTGACTATCACAAATAAAGGAAAGCCGCTGAAATTTTTAGTCGACTTAAGAAACTTACCCCTCAAACAAAGTCGGTTATTACCATCCCAACCTCTAATTTTTTTGCTCCATTAAGTAATTTAGAGAAGGGTAAGAGTAAACCATAAGGGGCATAGTCTTGTCTTAAAATTGTGGCAAAAGGGCAAATCACCAAACAAAATCACAAGAGTCACTATGCATGAGAGTTTGCCAAAGGAGACCACCAACACTGTCGAGTCATTGCTCATCATGATTCTGGGAGGAACTGTGAGCCCACACCATAGCCAGTCAAATGCCAAAGGAAGGTTTCCCAAGTGAGGTTTACTAATAAAGAAATCAAAGAGGAGAAGGCTCTTGTGAACCAATTCTTGCTACTATACCCAAGAGAAGGTGTGGTGACCCGTCCATGAGTAGACTCTTGAATAAGACAACTTGATTGATTGGAGAAGTTACCCTCAACCTAGAGCCTAGACCTGATTCTCAAGATATAGATTATCATGTTCTGACAGAAGCCTTAGTCATAACTGAAAGCTCCAATCAAGAAGTGACAGTAGAAGTACTACAAGAACAACTAAGATAGCAAAGTAAAGAGAAAAATAAAGCTCAAAAGAAAGTCATCAAGTTAATGGAGATGATGCTACAAATGAGCCAGAAGCTCGATAAGTTGGAATAATCTTAACAGTCATCTTAAGTAGTAGAGGTGGCAGCAAGTACACCTCCCATAGATAAGATTCGTGAAAATATAGACCCTTCGCAAGTACCTCCTCTAGTAAGGAATACCCAATCCCCTATTTCAAGGACCTCTGATAACATGACACTTCTAGCATACATACAACAATGGGTACAACAAATGGTAGATGCATAGATGAAATAAGAAGGTGAGACAGGTAGGATAAATGATGCTAACAAACCATACCCTAGCCATCACGACTGAGTCCTATATAAACATGTTGACCAAAAAAAATAGGGCATCCGAGATTAGAATATGGGGATCAGAGATAAAAAAGAAGAGAGAAACTAGATCATTAAGAAGGAAGAGCATAATGGAAAGGAAGATAAAAGACGTAAGTTATTATCTTATTTGCTGCTTTTCTTTTCTTCTTTCTTTGGTTTTCATTTAGGCAAGGGCTCCCTATCGCATCCCTTTGGTCTTCGCCCTACAACCTCTACCCAAACTCCGCTCTCATGCGGCTAGTCCCTTTGCTTCTTTAACCTCCATCACTACCAATTCCTTCCACCTCGTACAATCATTGAAGATTATCTTTGCAGTCTTCTTCCTTTCTCTAACAAGGAGAAAAACCTAGAGTGTTTGCCACCATTGATTCACCAGAGTGTCTCTAGATGGCCACCTTTGGTGGCTCCCTATGCTGCATCGATCTCAATATTGGATCCAATGGCTAGGCCTCTTCCTCTGGGCAATCTCTTCTCATGCTAACCCAATCAATACTTCTCTCACAGCTAAAAGTCCCCATCTGGAAACTGGCTGCTCAAGCCAGTCAGTGTTAACCGGCTCCATTCCTCCTCCCACCTCAACAACTTCCTCGATTGCATCAATAGTTACATCACCATCGACCCCGCCATTCCTCTACTACTTGAGCCCATGAATTGCCTTCAGCGCCTGAACCCACGAGCCACCATCAGCCAAGAGCTACCAAGCTGGCCTCCTTTCCATTGTTGCTTAGCCACCAGGCTGCTGCCTACGCCCGCATCGAGCGGTGGCCTCTCACCACTACAAGCCTAATCCAATCAGATTTGGCCAGATTTGACTATGAGATTGGGGAGTAGAGCCACCACACTACCTTGCCACTGAAAAGCCAAGCCGGATCCAGGAAGAGAAGGGATTCAGTCACCATGGCCTAGTTGTGAGAAGAAAGAAGAGAGTTTGAGGGGTTTCGGGTGAGCTTGAAGAAGAAGTAAAAAAAAGGAATAAAAAAATTAGAAAAAGTTGTGCAAAAAAAATCCAGCTAAAATAGGTGAGAAGAGTTTTAATATTGCAGCCACCTGCAATCCTTGGCAAGAATATGAAACTCCACCAACATCGTAGCCACCCATGCCTCCTCAAAGATGGTGGACTCTCGACATTGCTACAGCCACCCGTAGCCCCTCGAAGATGGTGGATCCTCGATAATGCTATAATCATTCACGGTCCCTTCGAAGATGGTGAACTCTTGACACCATAGTAGCCACCCATGGCCCCTCAAAGATGGTGAAGCCTCGCATCTAGGACAGCATTCATGCTCACACCTATCCAACCTTCGAGCTTACACCCAGTCAATCTTTAGATTAGCATCCAAGCTAGCCTTCAAGTTCGCACTTACCCAGTCTTCATGCTCGCACCCAACCAGCCTTCGAGCTCACACTCAATCCACCTTTGGGCTCATATCTAGATAGCCTTCAGGCTCACATCTCAGTCACCCTTTGAGCTTGCACCTAGCTAGCCTTCGAGCTTACACCTAACCAGCCTTCGAGCTCACATCCAGCTAGCTTTTGGCTCGCACCTCAGTCAACCTTCGGGCTCATACTTAGCTAGCCTCCAGGCTCACACTTAACCAACCTTTAGGCTGGCATTTTAGCTAGCCTTTAGGTTCACACTTAACCAGCCTTCGGGCTTGCACTCAACTAGCCTTCAAGCTCATATCTAGTAAGCCTTTGACCTTGCACTTAGCCAACCTTCGAGCTTGCACTCAAACAACCTCTTGCATCTAGCCAGCCTTCAAGCTGAAATTTAACCGACCTTTAGGCTCATGCCTTATCTAGCCTTTGAGTTCACACTTAGCCATCCTTTGACTCACACTTAGCTAGCCTTCGAACTCACATCCAACCAGCCTTTGGGATTGCATCTTGGCTAGCCTTCAAGTTCACACTCAGCCAGCTTTCGGGCTCACACTTAGCGAGTTTTCAGACTTACACCCAATTAGCCCTCAAGCCTATGCCTCTAAGCTAACTTTCAAACTTACAAACTAGGCTAGCCTTCGGTTTACACATTTAAGGTCAGACCTCAAGTCTACCTAAAATTATCATAAACAGCAAAAGACCCTCAAATCAAATTGCTTAACATGAAGTAACTCAATTATATTAAAATTAAACCTAGCCAAAATAAATGGACAAAGGCCAAGTTGACTTAAATGAACCTAAATTAATCAATAAAATGGATTAAAATCCAAATTAATGGACTTTAAAAAAAACTAAATTGAATAAACTTAGACCCAACTGTAATTAGACTCAAGAAGGGTTAATTTAAAATCAAGTTAAGCTTAAATCAAATCCAATCTGGATTAAACTTAGCTAAAATCAAATCCTAATTGAGTTAAAACAAGTCCAAACTAAAAGAGCAAATTTGAAGTCAAAATAAAAGCAAGCCAAGCTGAGCCTAAATTGAAACTAAGTTGAATTAAATTAATTTGAACTTGAAACAAAGTCCAACAGAACAGAATTCGATAAAGGTTCAACGCAAGATCAAACTCAACTCAAGCTATATGAAATCAAACTCAAACCCAAACCATATTAGTTCCGACGAAACTAAATAGAGTCAAACTGAGTTTTGCTAGATGTGCTAAACCCTTGACAATACTCCAGGACCATGAAAAATAAGGAATATTACCACCCTGACTTGAACCAAAATTGGTTCAATAAGGTTAGATTAAGTCTCACTGGGTATCTACAAAAGCCTTTAGCCATACTTCAAAGATATGTCCAACTCCATAAGTCATTTGTCACACTATTAAACCAAAGAAGTTAATTGTCAACATGCTCAAAGTCATTGGTCACACTTCAAAGTTAGTTAACTCTATAAGCCATGGATGACACATCTTTCAAGCTAAGCCAACCCAAACGCATTGGCAATGCTTCAAGTCAAACCGAACTAAGGTAGGCTTGAACTCATTTAGTCAGTTAGTCATAAAACCTTGTTCAAAAAAAGTTAATCACCAACACGTTCAAAGTTGTTGGCCATATTTCAAGATATATCCAACTCCACAAGCCATTGGTGACCCTATGAAACCAAACTAAAGTAGTTAATCGCCAACACATTCAAAACTGTCGATCAAGCTTTAGAGCTATATCCAACTCCCTAATCCATTGGTGATGCTACTAAATAAAAAAAAGTTAATTGTCAACACGCTCAAAGCCATTAGTGACACTTTGAAGATAGTCAACCCAGAAGCCATCGATGACACATCATTCAAGCTATGCCAACCTAAAAGTATTGGTAATGCTCCAAATTTAATCAATAATACACCTAAGAGGCCATTGATTATTAAATAAAAAAGGAACTATGGTAGGCTTGAACTACCTTAGTCAATCAACCACAATGTCTTATTCAAATTAACTCAGCCAAAAACATGCTCAAAACCATTGGTCACACTCCAAAACTAGTTAACCTCACAAGCAGCTGATGATGCTCCATTCAAGATAGTCAACCCTATAAATTGTTGACAACACACCCTTTCAATCTACTCAACTCTAAAGATAGTTGATAACGCATACCTCAAACTAATCAATCCCAGAAGTAATAAATGATGCACCATTCAAGCTAATCAATCTTAAAAGTAGTTAACAATATGTATTTCAAGTTAGTCAACATCAGAAGCAGTTGACGATGCGCCCTTCAAACTAGTTAGTCCTAAAAATAGTTGATGATGCGATTTTCAAAGCTATACCTAACCCTATAAGTCATTGGTGATGCTACCAAAAATAATAAAGTTATTGTCTATACCTTGTCGGTTATGAAATCACTTCAAAAACTAAAAAAGTTATTGCATATACCTTATTGTCTATGGAAATACTTCAAGGTCAATAGAGTTATCATCGACACTTTATTGGCTAATAAAAATAGTCAAAACTAAAGAAGTTATCACTTACACCTTATTGGTTATGGAAATAATTCAAAAACCAATGAAGTTATCACTAGCACGTTATCGGCTAATGAAAATACTTCAGATTACGAAGTTATCACTGATGCTCAAAACTATTGAAAATACTTTGAACTTTTCTCATTTTCTTCCATGTCCTATTGGACAATGCTGTCAAGATCTATCAAAGACTGAGTCGATTTGGGTTAGATGTCATATGGTCTAGAGTGGGGGAATGGGGCAACAATACACACCAAATCTTCTTCTCCACTTTTTTCTCTTTCGTTATTTCTTTCATGCTTTCTATAATTTGATATTGAAATTCATTGTAAAAAGTGAGGGTATATCCTTGCTTAAGTTATGTATCCTTTCTTAAAATCAATCAAATAATGTTATCTTCTTTTCTTTCTTTTATGTCTCTATTTTATTAGCTAGGTTTCTCACTTTATGAGATTCTAAATAATTATTGGAGTAATTAATAACAAGGGCTTATGCCTTTTGGAAGTCATATTTCCACAATACCTAATAGCACATTTAAAATTAAAATAAATTTTGATTTATAATTCGAGGTCGCTCCTTAGGGTCTTCATTATCCTAGGTGGTCAATCTCGATCCCACACAAGTCAGTGGGCTATCCTTAATCCGAAGAGACTGTTAGTGAGCCAGCAGACTAGCCTCAATTTGAATAGATGAGTGATGAGTCCATAGGTTAGTCTTAGTCTAAATAGATGGTCGACAAGCTCGTAGAATGGCCTCAACCCAAATATACATTAGGTGAGCCCACAGGCTGGTCTTGGTCCAAATAAAAAATCGACGAGCCCACATATTGGCCTTAGTATGGATACAAGATCGGCAAATTGACAAACTAGCCTCAGTATGAATAAATGATTGGTGAGCTCACCAACTAGCTTCAGTCCAAATAGACAATCAGTGAGTCTATGGGCTAGCCTTAGTCTGAATTTGACCTTTAGCTGAGCCCACGAGTTGGCCCTAGATTAATAGATAGTAGCACAAAAATCGAGGCCAAATTCTTTTTGTAGCCAACAACCTTTCTTTCTTCTTCTATTTTTCTTCTTCTTCCTTAGGCCCGTGTTTTCTCCTCCCTTTCTTCAACTGGGCCATGGAAGCCTGGAGTTCTTTTCGGCTAGATCTGACCTCTCCTTCTGTCAACAAGGTGAAAGGGGTAGATCAGTAATGGATTCATGATCGGATCTAGCCACAAGCTATGGTTGATGGCGTGAATCTGCCTTGCAATAAGGCTAACGAGGGCTAGAGTGGAGAGCAATGAAGGACAATGAGGTAGCCTAAGCTCAAGGGCATAAATTGAGCTGACAGTGAGGTAGCCTAAGCTCAAGGGCATAAATCGAGCTGACAGCTTGGGTGGAACATGTGGAGGAAAAGGTCGGTAGGCAACAAGGTAGGCTGGAGCTCGAGGACATGAGCCAAACTTGTAGCTCTAGTGGACAGCATTGGAGACCCATGGGCACAAGCAATGGGTGGAGCTTGGGAACCCCGACACCATGATATATGTTTCCTAGTTGATGTTGTTTGGTATATGGCTTCATCAATTAAATCATTAGTTAGGTCATGTCCATTGTAATCCTTCAAAGCCTGATATAGAAGGAAATTTATTGCTAAGGGATTTTGAAGACTTCTTTGATGGTGCCCCACATGGGGGCCAAGGTGCGGCTATGATTTATGACATTGGGTTGGTGCAACACCCTGGGTGGGTGACAAAGCTTGAATTGGATCCTACTACTGGGCGTTATAAGCCTAGAGGCTTTGTACTATTTGAGCTTGATTTTGTAGTTTCTCGGCTTGTGGGTTCTGCATAGCTTGCACCTGGGTTCGAGCAACTATATCATTTGCTAAATGGCAGTGGTCATGTTTTAAAACTCTTGGCATCCCACCAAGTTGGAAGGACTTGTCGGCACCTCCAAAATCATTTGTAGAAGGGTTCCTCGGGGCTGTGGCTGAGTCTAGATTGTAGAGTTGGCTTACTACATTGGTTCACCTAGCCTACTAGATTAGTTGTACAACTCTGCTGGCATTGAAGCTATTTGTCCCCTAGGGGGGGTTCTTTGATGATGAGAATCATGCTACACTTGGCAATATTAGATCTAGCAATTTGGATTCATGGTTTATGTTCAAATCAGGTCAAACCTATAGTATTTGACTAAATGGGTCAATCTAAACTTGACTCATTTATTAAATAACTTAATTTTTTGAACCCGAACCTGACCCGACCTAAATTAACCCATTTATTAATAGGTCGAGTTCGAGTCATAACCTAATTTAATCCGAATTGACCTATTTATTCGAAATCAACTCCAATTGACCCAAATTAATCTAAATTGATTTGAGATATTCAAAAAATATTACTAAATTTAATATATTTTAAATAATTAAAATAATAATATTATAAAAAACTAATTATAATAATAAAATACTTAATTTATAATTTTAAAAATTACTATAAAATATTAAATAATTTTATTTGACTTAATTTGTAAATGGGTTGATCCAATCCAACCTGACTGATTTATAACTCGATAAATAAATGAATCAATCGAATCATAAATGGATTGACCCGATTACGATCCGAACCTAATTATAACAAATTCAAATACATTATGTTTGGGTTGAATTAACGGGTCAAGTCATATATTGTCAGGTTTAGACAGCATGGTCGGAAGGTCATTGAAGATATCTAAGATTAATAGAGAAGAGAGGTGAAGCAGCTCTCAACGAAAACGCTAATTATTGATGGAGCCCAATTTAACACTAGTTCTACTTCGGGAGGCTCTTTGAGATCAGATCTATTAGGTAGTTCTTCTGCTAATATGCAAGAAGAGGACCATTAGGAGCTCTCCAACGATGGCCACTCCAATACTCAAGTCAAAAAAAGTCTCTTCAATTTTCTTCAAGAGAACATTAGAGGGAGAGAGAGAGGCGTCCCAAATTTCCTTATATTCATGGATTGTCCCCTATTTGATAAGTTAAGGAGGTCGTTTTGTGAATATGGGACTCCATGATTTTAATTCTAATTATATTGAACTCTCCTTATTTGATTGCTATTACTTTTAGATTTTGTGTTAAGAATCTCTCCGAGATTTTTGTTCCCTAATTTTTTTATTAAATAATTTATATATTAGTCCTTTAAATTTTATGAAATTATAAACAAATTTTTATAATTTGAAAATTTATATATTTGTCTTTGGATCGTACAAAAATATCCTTAGTTTGAATTTAGAACTTTTTACATATCATTCCAAAAATTTATTCTATTTATCAAAATCCACTCATAACAAAATATATACTTATATATTTTTATTTTGAAATTTATTACTTACAACTCCTTTATTGTTATTTAATTTAAATTTTGGGTAAAAATTTTACTTGTATCATTTGCAATTTTACAACTTAATCTCTCAAAATTTTATTATTTATGTTTTATGTGAAATTTTTTTATTTTTTATTCCTTCTTTTTTTCTCCTCAAGCCCGCACTTGCATTGGCCTCGCACTCATGTTTATCCATACTTGCGCCAGCCTCACACCCGCACCATGCCATTATGCACCTACACTAGCCTACGCCCACGCCACCTCACGCCCGGAGAAAAGGAAACAGTGAAAAAGGTTAAAAGTAAAAAAAAATCACATAAAAAAAAAATAGATTTTTGAGGAGTTAAATTATAAAATTTAAAAAGTAGAAGTAAAATTTTTTGCCAAAATTTTGACTAAATAACAATCAGTAGTTATAGGTAATAAATTTTGAAAAGATGGGGGTATAGGTATATACTAAAATTGCGGTGGAATTTTAGTAAATAAAATAAAGTTTGGGGGTTGTACATTTGGGGGTTGTACATAAAAAGCCCTCAAATTTACCTTCAAAAATTGAATATTTAAAGAATATTTTGTTACATGACATTAAAATATTTTTTGTTTGAGAAGTTCGGACAACTAACCTATAATATTCAATTGTCTGAACTCTACAAACATAAAATAAATTCCATGTCTATATAGTTCGAACAACCGAGCTAAGTTTTGTAGGAAGCTCTTAATAGAGCTTTACCAATTGAACCAGGCACTCGTTTCTAAAGCGGACGTCCAATTGCTATAGTATGACTATAATAACCTACAATATCTCTACAGTAATGGATGTCCGATTATCAAATGAATATCTAGCTGGGAATTTAGCTTTGACTAAAAGTTGATGTCTGGTTCAAAAATGGACGTCCAATTCATGAAATTTGTGTGACTAATGGTTAATTTTTGACTATTGGAGTAAACCAAACTATGAGATCTCACTCCCAACAACTTGTTTTGACTCGTAAGGTATAAATAGATATGATTGGACTTCTCTTAATAAGTTTTCACAACTTCATTCGTCATTTAGAAAAGAGATCAAGCCGCCCCATACCTTCTAGTCAAGAAATACTTAGGGCACCATTTGGTTTGGGATCAGGATCAGATCAACATTTTTTATAATTAATTTTTTTCTCATAAAATTAATATTGCTTATTTTACATCGCTATTAAATTAAATTATTATAAATAATTAAATAATTTTTTTAACTTTAAATTATTGTAGGATTAATTTTGATAAAAAGATATTAATTTTAAAATGTAGTTCACTAGTCTTGATCTTGATTCTATTCCCGATCCTGAACCAAACAGTACCCTAAACTTTTCAATCTCAAAGTAAATCATTATAACCCTTGTCCTCTCTTTGAGAGACTTTATAGTGAGCTTCAAATGTATCATGTTTTATGCTTTTTCAATTGTAAACACTCCTAGATGTTAGGAGTGTGGATGTACAAAATCTCCAGAGTGGAGTGAATCTTCTCAGTGGGAGAAAGATCAAATGTATGAGAGTCACTTCACCCTAAGAAAATGAGGGCCTTGACTTTTCTGGAAGGAAGCAATACTTTGATTTGAAGTATGATGTAAAGGCTTGGCTTTGGCTTAAGAAGAGATATTACTAGTGGAGTGATTCAAGTTCTCAAGAGAGAGATAGGGATCGTTGAGTAGGAACGATTGATCTTCGAATCATGTAACAATAATGGTGCATGTTTCTCACTTTATTTAAATTATTGCACTTGTGGTTTGTATGAAATTGAGTGACATTACTTAAGGGTAATTTTCTTGTTAAGTTATATTGGGGCTTAATCTTCTTAATAATTGTATTTTGTATTTATATAACCTATTTCAAAACCCCCTTCAAAGGTTACCGTATTGGCCAACAATAGTTGCACTTGTCGTTAATTAAAGTTTGATTGAAATTGTTTGAAATTTATGATTAATTTTATTAGTGAATTATATTAGGGCTTGAACTTCTTTATAATCCTATTTTGTATTTCAAAAACCCCTTGAAGGTTGCCGCATAGGCCAACAATATTCTTTTGGGGTATCATCAGGAAAATTTCTTGGCATTCGTCAGACATTGAGGGATTGAAATTGACTCATCTAAGATCAAAGCTGTCTTGGATATGCCACTAGCCAACAACTTAAGATAGGTGAGGTTATTCCAAGACCAACTTTGCATATATAAGGAGATTTATTCTGAATCTCTCTAAAAAATACAAGTCTTTTTCAAATTGATGAAAAAGGATGTTTCATTCATTTGGGATCAAAAATGTCAATAAGCCTTGGAAGTGATTAAGTGGTATCTCTTAAATCCAATAGTCTTAGTAGCATCTATAAGTGGTATATCCTTAATTCTCTACATGACTATAATGGAAGGGTCGCTGAGAGCACTTCTCACCCATAATAATAAGGAAAAAAAAAGCTTTCTACTAATTGAGTAGAACACTAGTGGGGATAGAGAATAATTACTCTCCCAATGAAAAGCATTGTTTGGCACTCATAATTGTAGTCAAGAAGTTCATACAGTATTTTCTTTCTCATCGGATCATTTTAATATTAAGGGTTGATCCTATAAAATATCTAATGACTAGGGTTGTATTTACTGAAAGGCTAGCAAAATGGGTCTTGATCCTCATAGAGTACAATATCAGGTTCACTTCTCAAAAGGCATTCAAAAGGACAAGCCATTGCTGATTTTCTCATATCTTACCCTGTACTGGATAACTCTCCACTAAGTTGTGAGCTTCCCATTAAAAGAATCTTTTTTGTTAAGAAAGGGGAACCCTATTCAAAGCTATACTTTGATAGGGCACTATCCGGATATCAAAAATCAGGTCAAGCTGTCCACAATTTAAAATGGGCATTGGACTCATATTTATCACCCTAGATGGGGTATTTTTGGATACTCCTACTCCCTCTCAAAATCATGTACAAATAATGAGACTGAATATAAAACTCTCATTGCGTGACTAAAACTGACCCTTAAAATGGGAATATCATGTATGCCCATTTTTGGTGACCCAAGAAGTGGAAGGTATATTCAAAATTCACAAATTTGAGCTATTGAAATACTATGAAAAGGCTTGAAAACTCATAGAGCAAATCCGATATTTTCAAATAGTTAAAGTCCCCCTTTCCACCAATACAAAAGTCGATTCTTTAGATAAGTTAACTAAGACATTGGTGTGAGATCAAAATTGACCACATGAGATAGCGGAGGCCTCGAGGAGCAATCTCAAATCATAAATCAAATTTTATTTTAATTTAAAGTGTGCTTTCAGTTATTGTGAGAATATAAATTTGAACTAATATAACCCCTTATTATTAATTACCCCGATAATTATCATAAATCTTCTAAATTAAGAAACCTAGTTAATAAAATAGAGACACAAAAAAGAAAAGAAAAAAGTATTATTTGATTGATTTTAAGAAAGATGGTCCATGGCTGAAGTAAGGATATGTCCTCACTTTATAATAAATTTTGATATGGAATTATAAGAAACATGAAAGAAATAAAGAAAGGAAAAAGAAAGAGTAGAGAAGAGGCTTTGATGCATGCTATTGCTCCATCCTCCTGTGCTGGATCACATGGCATCTGACCCAAATCGACTTAGTATTTAGCAAGCATTGACAACATTATTCAATGGGACACAAAAAGGGAATAGGATAAGTTTGAAGAGTTTTCAATAGCTTTAAGCATTGGCGATACTTCATTAGATGGTGTTGCAGGCAGCTTATTGAGATTGGCCTAAAGAGTTTTTGATAGCTTTGAACTTTGTCAATAACTTCATGATTTAAAATATTTTTGTTAGCCAATAAGACATTGATAATAACTTAATTTGGGGTTGGAGTGTTTCTATTAGGTAACAAGGTATAAGCAATTACTCTTTTAGTTTTTTAAAGTGTTTCCATAGTCGATAAGGTGTAGGTGATAACTTCTTTTGGTTTGGTAACATCACTAACAACTTATAAGGTTGTGTGTAACTTTAAGAATCATATTGTCAATTGCTTTGGGGGTTGACTAGCTTGAAAGGACATGTCGTCAATAGCTTCTAGGGTTGACTAGCTTGAAGAGTGGATCACCAATGGCTGTGGTTGGCTAGTTTGAAGAGACGCATTGTCAACTACTTCTAAGGTTGACTAGCTTGAGGGTGCATCATCAACTACTTTTGGAGTTGACAAACATGAAGTGTGGCCAATGGCTTTGAGCACATTGTTAGTTTAACTTCACTGATTTGGTAGCATCACCAATAGCTTAGGAGGTTGGGTATAACTTTGAAGTATGACTAACAACTTTGAGTGTATTGGTGATTAATTTTTTTAGTTTGGCAGTGTCACCACCAGCTTTGGGGTTGGATATAGCTTTGAAGTGTGACTGATAGCTTTGATCATGTTGTCGATTAACTTCTTTGGTTTGGTAGTATTACCAATGGCTTATGGAGTTGGGTATAGCTTGGAAGTTTGACCGATAGCTTTAAACATATTGGCGATTAACTTCTTTGGTTTGATAGCATTACCAATGGCTTATAGGGTTAGATATAGATTTGAAGTGTTGTTAAAGGCTTTTGTAGCACACCTAGTGAGACTCAATTTAATCTTATTTAGTTCTATTCAAACTAATTTTTGTTCAGATCAGGGTGATAATATCACCCTTTATTCATAGCCTTGGAGTATTACCAAGGGTTCAGTACACCAAGTGGGACTCAATTTGACCCAATTTAGTTCTGTTAGGACTAATATAGTTCAAGTTCAAGTTTAACTTCATTTAGGTTGCATTGAGTTTGACCTTATATTGGACCTCTATTGAGTCTGAGTCTACCAGACATTGACTCAAGTTCAAGTCAATTTGGATCAACTTTGTTCCAGTTCAGGCTCAGCCTAGCTTAGTTCTAGTTTGACTTTGAGTTTGGACTTGATTTAACCCAATTAGGATTTGATTTGAATTTAGATCAATTCAGATTGGATTAGATTTGAACTTAACTTGATTTTAAATTAACCCATCTTGAGCCTAATTAGGGTTGAGTTTGAGTTTATTTGGTTTAAGTTAACTCAATTTGGATTTTTGGAGTCCAGTTCAATTTGGATTTTAGTCCATTTGTTTGATCAAATTAGGTCTATTTGAGTCAACTTGGCCTTTGTCCATTTGTTGTGATTGAGTTGCTTCACATTAATCAATTTGTTTTAAGGGTTCTTGACTATTTATGATAATTTTAGATGGATGCATAGTCTGACTTCAAATGTGCAAACCCAAAGATTGGCTTAGTTAATAAGCTCAAAATCTAGCTTAGTGCGAGCCCGAGGGCTGACTAGGTGCAAGTTCGAAGCCTAGCTAAGTGTGGGCCCAAAGGCTAACTAGTTGTGAGCTCAAAGGCTGGTTGAGTACTATCCTGAAGGCTAGCTAAGTGTGAGTCCGAAGGTTGACTGAGTATGAGCCTAAAAGCCTACTATATGTGAGCCCAAAGGCTGGCTGAGTGTAAACCTGAAGACTAGTTGAGGTGTGAGCGTAAAGGTTGGCTTGGATGCGAGCCCGAAGGTTAGCTAAGGTGCGAGCTTGAAGACTGATTTGGATGCAAGCCCGAACGCTAGCTAAGTATGAGCCCGAAGGCTAGGTTATGGTGACAGGTCCGCCGTCTTAGAGGGGCCATGGGTGGCCACTGGTAGTTTCAAGAGTCTACTAGTTTCAAGGGACCACAGGTGGCCGCGGTGTTGGTGGAGTTCCATCATCCTGGCAAAGACTGTAGTTAGCCATGATGTTAAAACCTTTGTTTTGGTTTTTTTGCCAAATTTTCCTCTTTCTTTTTTCCTTTTTCTCCTTTTCTTACACAAATTTTTTTTTATATTTTATTCAATTTTTTTCTCTTTCTTTTTGTCCCTCAAGTCCAAAACCTTCCTCCCTTATTTTAACCGGATCATTTCTCTTTGTTTTTTGCACAAAAATAATTTTTTATAATTGTTTTACTCCTTATCTTCTATTCCTTCTTCTTCCTCACCAACCATACCCTAAACCCTTCCTTCCTAATTTCCTCATTGGAGCAAGGCTGCACCTTGGTCCCTTGAAATCAGGCGAAGAAGGCAGGGTGTGGAGGTGGCTCACAAGTTCAAGCGATCGGGCTCTCAAGTGCCGATGGCGAGGGCAAAGTTCATTGGATATAGTTGTCAGACGAGTTATAGGCGGTAGCTCATGGGCGGTTGCACGAAGGAAAGGAGGTTGGAGGTGGTGATTGGGTGGTAGAGGTGGCTCATGGGTTCAGGTGGTGGAGGCAATTCACGGATGATGTTAAGGTAGTTCAGGGCTTTGAGGACATCGAGAAGGGGAATGAAGGAAGCAACATCAGTGGGCATGTTGTCATCGAGGGATTGGGTGGAGACAAGGAGGTGGGCGCATGGTGATGGTGTAGCATCAATGAAAATGAGTAGGGTAGTAGCCAATGGGAGCAGGGAAAGGCATGCCATAAGGAAAGAGGAAGAACAATAGAAAGAAAGAAAAGAAAAGAAAGGGTGAAGAAATCACCTCCTCTATTTCTTCTGCCTTGCTCTTGTTGATTCCTTTCAGTCAGCTTCTCCTTTTTGATCATTCTCCCTATTTTGATCTCATTCTCCAATTTTTCTCTAATCTCCATGTTCTACTCTTTGATCCCATTTTTTTCAGGTTCACAGGTTTATATAGGACTCAAAGAGATGAAGTTAGGCTATAAATGATCTCTTTTATTTGAATTTTTGAGTGGTAAATATGGATGTAAATAGATATGGCTTTGGCTTATCCAGATTTTGGATGAACTTGTGAAGAGATACAAATAAGTTTGTTGTAGATGATAAAATTTGAAAGTTATACTTATCCTAGATATTAAAATTATAGAAGGGTTATTTGCAAATTTTTAGGGGTTTTTTTTTGTAGAAAAAGCTTATTTATAAAGTTTTGAAACTTATAGGATATTTTTTGAATAAAATTTAGACTTATTCGCAAATAAAAATTTGTTGAGGGATTTATTTATAAAAGTTGAAATTCTAGGAATTTATTTATAAACATGAAATTTTGGAGGGGTTTATTCACAAATCTTGGATTTCATAAGAATCAAATTATAATTATCGATCTTTTAAGTAGTTTATTTGCAAACCTTAAATTTTACAGGACTGATTTATAATTTTAAGATTTTATTGGATTTTTTTATAAAATTCTTATTTTAGGGAACTATTTGTAAGAAAAATTTGCCTAAAGACCCATTTACGAAGATTCATTTAATCCAGGGGTCTATTTATAAAATTTTTGTATTTTGTCATTTTGACCCAAGTTTTAGATAAATTTTGGATCCAATTTTGATCGAAAAATCCAGCTCAATTAGCCATTTGTATTAGGCCTATCTTGAATTCGAATTTCTCAATGATTCAAGTCCAAATTAAGCTCAATTTTTGGTTAAATTCGGATGTAATTTAAGTTTGACTGAAACTGACATTTAAGGCATAATTTATTGGCATCGAAGTCTCAATTTTAATCATATTCCAATCAAATTTGATTATGGTAAAAATCACATCAAATAATTGGTTAATCCTTATTAAGGAGAAATTTTAATCTTACTCTATAATAGATAGGTGATAAGTTCAGTCTTTAGCATCAAGCACAAGAAAGCTGAATCTAAAGTGATAGAGGAAGCAACATATTAGAGAATATCATTCACAGACTATCTAAAAAATAGAAAACTATTAGGAGACAAATTGACACGAGTGCAATTCAGGAAGAGGGTGACACTTCCTGCTCATCAATGATACCCCTTTATAGGAGATCTTTTGATCAACTATTTTTATATTGCCTTACAAATGAAGAGACAAAAGAAGTCATGTACAAAGTGCACTCTGAGTTTTGTGGTGCTCATCAATCAGACCAAAAAATATTAAAGAAAATCAAGTGTATGAACTACTGTTGGCTATTATTGTGAAAGATTACATCAAATACGCAAGAAAAATATAACCTATAGCAAATTCATGGTTACTTCATTCATAACTATTTAATGTATTGGATATAGGTATAATTGGCCCAATTGAGCTATCATTCTCTAGAAGTCACTGCTTTATATTACCAACGGCCCATTACTTCTCTCGATAAGCAAAAGCAATCCCACTGAAGGAGGTAAAAATAGATACTATTCCATTTCTTTCTAAAACACATCTTATACTGATTTGACATTTTCCAAAGGATCATTTGTGATAAAGGATTGTCCTTTAGAAGCTTCAAGATGTGATGATTCACATATCATCACAAGATCAATTTGAGGTATTCATCTATTTATAATGCAAAGGCAAATAACTTCGCTGTGACATTCAACAAAACCCTCTTTAAAATACTAAAGGAAGTTATTGCTGGAAATAAAAGAGACTAGCACCAAAAACTTTCTTAATCATTGTGTGCTTATTACATGACATATCGAACCCCACTGAATCAACACTATATACATTGGTATTTGGGACTGAGGAAGTCCTGCCATTGGAGGTACAAATTTTCTCTCTAAGGATTGCATTGTAAGATAAAATCACAAAGGAAGACAATGTTCATTTTTTTTCTTAGATGAGCTAGACTCCTTAAATAAAATGAGTTTCATAACTTAGCAAAATTTTAAAAAAAATATATCGAACACAAATGTCTAGGGCCTACAACAAGATGGTTGGCTCAAATCTTTTTCAAGAGGAAGAAATGACATTGGTGTTAAGAAAATTCATAATCCTAAATCAAAGCAAGAAAGGCAAATTTGAGTCTAATTAGGAAGGTCCTAATATTGTCAAAAGGGTATTTGAAGGAGGATCCTAACCAATGGATTGATGACAAAAGGAAAAGGCCTGAGCCACTGCTCAATGGCTGCTTTCCCAAAGAATTTCAGGTCAAGCATGTACTTCGAGCTTCTTGAGGCCAAACACAGATATGAGACCCCATATGGCAAATTATGTCTACTCTCACATGACAAATTAAGTCTAGTTTCATGTATCAAATAAAATCCATTTTCATGTGATAACTTAAGTTCACTAATATATAGTAGATTAAATCTACCCTTAGGTAGTAAAATATATTAGAATGTTGGCATAAGGACTAGCACATGAAAATTATTTGTACTCTCTCCTCTCATCAAAACTTGAGGAGAGAATGCGATGGAGACACTTTGTTTGAGTTATTTTTTACTAAAACCAATTATAATCAAAATTTAGCTAGAATAGGGGTTTGAATGTCATTGAATTATGGGTCAAATATGAGTCTCAGTTGGATATAAATTACAGTCAAATTTAACTAAAAATTGAGTTCGATTTGGATCTAAATTATTAGAAAATTCAAAATCAAACTAAATTCAACACAAGTGGGTTGAGTGGGCCAAAATTTAGACCAAGATTGGGCTTAAAATTTATCAAAGATTCGGACCAAAAAAAAAGAGAAAAACTTTATAAATAGGTCTTTAGACCAAATAAATTCTTATGAAAATGTCTCTAGGAAGATTTTTCTTAAAATTAGGTCCTTGTGATGAAAACATTTTATCGAAGAGGCTCCATAAAATTCTTCAAATTACAAATTGGTCCCTGCAAAATCTAGAATTTACAAATAAACTGCTCAAAAAAATTATATTTCTAAATAAACCCCTTAAATTTTTTTTTTGGTAAATAAACAACTATTATTATTTATAAATATGTTCAAATTTTATTATTTTGTAAATAAAAACTTACAAAAAGTACCTTAAAAATTTTTAAACCTTACAAATAAATTTTTTTTACAAAAAACCCTAAATTCCAAAAAATTATGAGTTGGTCCTTGAAGACAGAAATAATTGCAACTAACTCTCTCGTAAATTTGATATTATAAGTGACTACATTTTTTAAATTTTCTCATCTACAGCAAACAAACCATCCTTATCAAATGCAAAACAAATCCCAATTCAATAGATTACATCCACATCCATAGTGATCATGATTCAAAATTTAAAACCGATGCTAATCCAATCCAATCTCTATGAGCCTATAGGCCCTCATAGAGGAGAAGAGATCAAGCTGTAGAAAAAAAACAAAGAAGGAACAATCAATTAACGAATAATGAAGTAAGAATCTTTTACTTATCTTTTGTCTTTTTTTTCTCTTATGTGCCTCCTTCTTTGTGTTCTAGCGAGGCATCCTTGCTCCTACACTCGCCCACCTCTTTGCTACCCTTCTTCCATGCAACAGAGCCCTGAGCAGCTACTTGTAGCCACCTGCCCTTATGCCACAGTGCTTCGCTGGACCTAGTCACTGCTGCTCCCCATTTCAGCAGCCCTCACTCACTACGTCCAACCTGAAACCCCCTACATGGTTGGCCCGTGCACACGCAAGGTTGGCAAGGTTTTCAAAAGGTGACTTCCTCTTGCTTCCACTAGTTAGATTTGATTAGATATGGTTGGATTTGTCCACATGACGAAGAAGGAGAGAAGAAAGATAAGAGAAAGGAGGAGAAGAAGATAAGTAGAAATAAAAATAAAAAAGGAAGAAGCATTATTATGATAGAGAAAAAAGAGAAAAAAAGAAAGAGAAAAGGAAAAATTGAATGAGGAAGGAAAAAAAGGAAAAAAAATAAAAAGTAATTTTTTTATTATTTCACTTTTCTCCCCTTTACCTTGATTTGTGTCTCATGTGCACCAATCACTTTAGGTTTAAGAGATTTCTTTGGAAACTCAACTACCTCTTTTCAGGCTTAAGGTATTTCTTTAGAAATCTGACCACTAAATTTTTGGGCATAAGGGATTTTTTTCAGTAACCCAACAACCTCTCTTCCAAGCCTAAAGGATTCTCTCAAAAACCCAATTCTCATACTCTTTTAGGTCTAAGGGATTCCTTTGAGAACGTGAACGCCATATTTCTGGCCAAAAAAAATTCTATCTTAAGAGATTCTTTTGGGAATCCACATGCCATATTTCTATCTTAAGAGATTCCTTCAGGAACCCGATTACTTTATTCTTAGCCGAAGGGATTCTTTCAAGAATCCGACCATGAATTAAATAAATCAAATAAAATTGATTCAAACACAATCAGGTCTAAACTTAAACCAAAATAAAATCAGGTCTAAACCTAGACCAAAAATTAAAATCAGGTCTAAACCTAAAACAAAATTAAAATCAAGTCCAAGCTTGAATCAAAATCAAAATCAACTTTAAGGCTAAACCAAAACCAAAATATTGCTTAAGCTTGAACTACAATCAAAATCAAGTCCAACCCTGAATCAAAACTAAAATCAAGTTAAAGTCTAAATGAAAACCAAAATCAGGTTCAAATCTGAACCAAAACAAAAACTAGGTTGAACTTGAACCTAAATCAAACCAGATCAAACTCAAACATAAACCATGATGAGTTAAACCCAACCAACATGATTTGAACCCAGACCTAATATGGATCCAACATGATTTAAACTCAAACCCAATGAGAGTCCAACATGGATGAATTCAAATCCATTAAGTTTAGAATCCAAACCCAATAAGAGTCCGACATGAGTCAAACTTGAATCCATTTAGGGATCAAACCCACACCAAATAAAGGTCTAATATGGGTCAAACTTAAGTCTATTAAGGATCAAACTTGAATCCAATAAGGTATCAAACCCAAACCCAATAAGGAATTAGGCTCAAACCCAACCAAGATCTATTAAGGATCTAATAAGAATCCAATAAGGATCCAATAAAAATCTAACAATGGTTGAATATAAGATCTATTAAAGATCCAATAACAACCCAACAAGAGTTGGGTCCTAAATCCATTAAGGATCTAATAATGGCCCAATAAGGGTTAGATCTAAGATCTATTAAGGATTGAATAATAACCAAACAAAGTTTGGATCGAAATCCATTAAAGAACCAATAAGAATCCAACAACAGGTAGATTTGAGATCCATTACGAACCCAATAAGAACTCAGCAAGGGTTGGATCTGAGATCCATTAAGAATCCAATAAGAGCCTAACAAGGGTTAGATTTAAGATCTATCAATAATCCAATAATAATCCAACAATGGTTGGATTCAAAATTCATTAAGGATCTAATAAGAACTTAATAAGAGTTAGATCCAAAATCCATTAAGGATAAGGATCTAATAAAAATCCAACAAGGATTGGATTCAAGATCTATTAAGAATCCAATATGAACTTAACAAGATCTAAGATACAATAAGGATCTAATAAGAACCTAACAAGGGTTGGATCCAAAATCCATTAAGGATTCAATAAGAACCCAACAAGGATTAGAAGTAAAATCCATTAAGTATCCAATAAAAATCCAATAATGGTTGGGTCCAAGATCCAATAAGGATCTAATAAGAATCCACAAGGATTGAACCCAAAATCCATCAAGAATCCAATAAGGTTGAACCCAACCCAAATTAAATTAGACCAAACTTGAATTGAAACTAAGTTCTCAACATCAAATTGAATCAAATTAGACTTGTTAAACTAAGTCTAAATATTGAACTAAATCAAATCAGAATTGATTCAAGATTAAGTCTGAACATCAAACTAAATCAAAACAAATACAAACCAAAATCATTTTTTGAATTGAATCAAAATCAAATAAATTAGGGTTAGTCGACAATAAGCTCAAAGCCATTGATGATACCTCAAGCCTAATCGACAACAACCTAAAGAGATCATCGATTATCGAATAAAAAATGGTTAGCTTAGGTCAAGGTTGCAAACTATTTTAAATTGAACTAAGGTAGGCTTGGATTTACTTAGTCAATCAGCCAAATGTCACATTGGAAAGGAGTCAACTAACAACAAGGTTAAAGCCATTGGTTATACTTCAAGCTCAGCCAACACAAGCTCAAAAGTCATTGGTGGTACTTCAAATTTAATCGACAATAAGCCAAGATGCCATTGATTATCAAACAAAAAATAGTTAGCATAAGTCAAGGCTACTAACTATTTCAAATTGAACTAAATGTAGGCTTAACCTTACTTAGTCAGTTAGATAAGTGCCACATTTAAAGGAAGTTAGCTAACAATAAGCATAAATCCATTAGTCACACTTTGAGCTTAGCCAACAAAAGCTTAAAAGTCATTCGTGATGTTCTATATTTAATTAAAATAAGCCAAAAAGCCCATTGATAATCAATAGTTAGCATAAGGCAAGGCCACTAACCATTTCAAATCAAACTAAGAACAAGCTTGAACTTGCTTAGTCAATAGCCAAAAGGCACATTTGAAGGAAGTTAACTAACAACAAGCATAAAATAATTAGTCACATTTCAAGCTCAGTGAACAGAAGCTCAAAAGTTGTTGGTGATACTTTAAACTTAATCGACAACAAGCCAAAGAGACCATCGATTATCAAATAAAAAATGATCAGCATAAGCCAAGATTGCTAGCCATTTCAAACCAAATTAAGATAGGCTTGAACTTAATTAGTTAGTCAACCAAACACCATATTCAAAGGAAGTTAGCCAACAACATGTATAAAGTCATCGATCTCACTTCGAGCTTAGCCAAAACAAGCTCAAAAGCTATTGGTGACATTTCAAACTTAGTTGATAACAAGCCAAAAGATCATTGATTATCAAATTAATAACAATTAGTAGAAGTTAAGGCCGTTAATCATTCTCCTAAATCAAATATCAAAAGAAGTTAATTGATAATAAGTAAAAAACCATCATTGATAATTCTAGCCCTAATAGGGTCAACAAACACAAATCAAGGTAGTTTGTCATACCTTGAAATTGAGTAAAGTTATAAACCTCCACCAAGGATCAAATCAAGCACCCATCCAAGAAAAGTTTCACTCAATCAAGAGCATAGGAGTAAGGCAATGGTGAACATCAAGCCTTTCCTACTTCCTCTAAATTATAAAGTGAGGGTATGCTCTTAAGCTATGCATATGCTTTCTTTTCTCTGGGTCTCTATTGTATTAGTTAGATTTCTTACTTTAGGAAGTTCTTGATAATTATCAGTTAATTAACAAAAGGGCTTGCGATTATTGAAAATTATGTTCCTATACTTTCTGATTGCGCACTCAAACTCACGCTAAATTTTATTTATTGATTTGAGATTGCTTGTTGGGGCCTTTAAGTATCCCAGATGGTTGATTTTAGCTCAACACTATGTCCATCAAAACTCATCTTTATAAGCATCCCTCCAAGACAAAGGTGATTACTTGAGCTTCATCTTTGTACTCTAGGTCTTTCTCTGGAGTTGGCACCTTTTCACACCACTCTTCTTCTCATAGATATTTCCTGCATCCAAGTGCATCAATTGGAAGCGGTCACTTTATTATGGTAGTGACCCTGCTCTTATGATAGATGTCTTCCCAAATAATGGTGAGGTAGCCCTTGATTGCCTGAGTCAAGGTGGACATGGAGACCAATCACCATGGCGATGGTTTTTTCTAGCTTTTGTGGGGTCTCCTGCTTGGTCTTATTCATCAGTTCAAACCAACTTTGCCAAGCGATCTTTAGGGATGAAGCACTCGATTTCAAACTTTCAATTTTGTCAGTCAACCATATCGTGATCGTAGTCTTGATGACACCTATAATACATGCAGGTATCTAGTCTTCTGTGATATTGGCAAAGGGGGGTTTCTATAAGTAGTCTCTACCCTCAATCTATACCAGTATCTCAACATAGGGATGATTGAGTGGAGTGCAGCTCTGAAATTTAGCCTTGCAATCTCGTAGCTTAGCTCTCTGCCTCTTGGGCTTGAGTTGTCACATCTCTATTCTCTCTTTTCTATTGAGAGGACCATGATCTACTGCCTAGCTGGCATTATTTCTTCTACATCAAGTGCTCATGGACTTGTTCCATGAATTCGATGAGTGTCCATGGAAGCCATCTCGCCATCTTGTATGCTACTCTATCAGCCCTAAGACCATTTATGGTAGTAGCAAGAATAATTAAAATAACTTGTTCATTTACTTGTATCCAAGTGATATTGAATCTAAAGAGATAATCTACTAGGCTCTCTCCTTTGGGTTGACATATGGCCAATAAAGTGAATAAGTAGCAGTGCCTCAGGATCAGTGAAATGAAGTGGTTTATGAATATGCACTCCAAGTCTGTAAATCTTTCCATGGACCATGCTGGAAGGCTGGAGAACCATGCCTGTACCGAGCCTCGGAGGGATGGATGAGAATGCCTTGCAATGATGGTCTCAGTGGATCCATGCAGCATGATACTATTCTTGAATAACTCAATGTGGTCTAGTGGATCCCTGGTCCCGCATATAATTCCTAGGGTGATTATCAAAACTTGGGTTCTAGAGGCTCGACTATAGGCTTGGTCTCGATTGCTTAATGCAAGCTTGGGCTTGGTTGCTCAATGCAAGCTTGGGCTCTACTGAGTATCATTGTCTTTCATCCACTAGATGGGTAATGCGTTTCTCCATCTCTTCCATGCTACACTCCATGCTTGTCTTGGTGGAAGACTCACAGTCAAGGCACTTTGATAAGTGGCACCTATGTCCTTAAGCCTGAAAGGCATCACCTTATAGCAACACATGGCAATCAGAGTTCGACATGCTATATATTTTTCATCATTAGGATCTATCTTGATCTAGTTATGTCTTAAAAAATCATCCATAAAGGAGATTTGAAATCAGCCATATTGAAAATCATGATTTTTATAATTGGCAATGGAAAATCATCTTTTGGACATGCTTTATTGAAGTTCTATAGTCAACAAAAATGTGGAATTGGCCATTTTTCTTCTTGACTGGCCCAATGCTTGCTACCAAATTTGGGTATTTTTCTTCTCTAATAAAATCTATTTCAATTAGTTTCTTTGTTTCTTCTATCATCTTTTATTTTAGATCGAGTTTCATCCTACTAGCTATTTGTTTGACAAGTGAGATTTTGGGATTGATAGCCAGCTTATATATAGATTGTGACCTTAGGAACTAGTACAAGCATTTTCCTATAGCTCCACACAAAGCAATGGATGTATTCTTTGAGCACTATCTTGAGTTGTTCTTGGCTTTCCTTTAAGATTTGTGTGCTAATGAAAGTAGGGCTTGGGTGCTCTTCTAAACCTAGGTTGATTTTTACTAGTTCATCAATTGTGGATTGCCCATCATCTTCAAACTCTGGTAAGGATCACCTCTTCACCAAGTGGTTCATCGTGTTGAATAGAACTTGGCAAGGGTTCTTCATCTATTACCAAAGGCATTTCAATTATGTTATGCTCCTTGTCTTCAGGTTCTGGTAGAGCTTTTTTTGAGGATTTTGTCTCCTTGTAGTGGTTCGAATACCATAGTTGGTTTGATACACATAATTTGTGTGTCAAAAGACACTTGAGATGTTTGATCATCCTTATCATTGGACAAAGATCTAATGTTGACCATAAGACATGTATAAATGCTTCGAGTGATATAGCCTTGCCTTTTGAAATTCTTATTTGATCTTCTAGGAATATAAGCACCTCTTGGGGTGAGTCCCACAAATTTTTGAAGAAACAACTTTTTTTCTTTTGTTTATTAAAGTCTACAGTCGATTTTTGACAAAGCTTATCTAAAAAATATTTAGGTATGACCATTAGTTGATAGTCAACATCATCTTTTGGATCTTCGTGTTTTAAGATTTTATGCATGTTTGGGACATAGAGAATTGCCTTATAAAAGATATCCCTTATGTCATGGGCGGATAGAAAAGATTATTAATTCCTCCACAATATTGATATTTAGGATATCTAGTGGCTTAAGTAAGTCTTTTGGGACCTTTGTAATAAGAAGGATATTTTCTTTTAGACCTCTATTATTACTTTCATTAAAAGAATAACCACCTAGGTAGAATTATGTGGCTTCTTCATCTGAAGACTCTGTACCATTCCCTAGATGAGGAGGGTAGAAGAACAGACTAGCAATCCTCTTCTTTGTTTGGCTGATAGAAGCAAACTCTTTACCAGCATGGGAACTTTGATAATATTTTGTATTATTGTAATTTATCTTATGAATGTCAAAACAATGTATATTCCTATCAATCTAATGTTCTTCACCATCCTCGAAGCATTTGAGGACTAATGTATGGTTGATAGCACTACTTTATTTTTATGTAGTGATGCCCTCCCTAATAGTGCTTTGCATAATGCATCAATGTCAATCACATAAAACTTAGTACTAGCCATTAAGTTGACTATCTTTAGAGATATAGTTATAACTCGAAGAGTAGATTAGACAATTTAGGTTCATTGGTCAAGTTCGAATTAGGTTAAACTTATAGTATTACAGTAAATGGGTCAACCCAAACTCAATCCATTTATTAAATGGGCCAATTTTCTAAGCCAAAATCTGATCTAATTTCTAAACGGATAACCTGACTTGACCCAATTAGACCCAAAATTGACCTATTTAATTTAATGGGTCATAATTTGACCCAACTTGAATTAATCTAATTTGTTTAAATCAACTTAAATTAGTCTAAATTGACCTAAGTCAATCCAACATCTTTAATTAAAATTAATAATTTTAACATATTTCAAACAATTAAAATAATAATATTATGAAAAACTAATTAAATAGCAAAATACTTAATTTATAAATAATATTTTAAAAATAAT
Source organism: Trichopus zeylanicus subsp. travancoricus (assembly GCA_005019695.1). Lineage (NCBI taxonomy): Eukaryota > Viridiplantae > Streptophyta > Magnoliopsida > Dioscoreales > Dioscoreaceae > Trichopus > Trichopus zeylanicus. The sequence continues at coordinate 834,406 of RXID01014382.1, forward strand.
TAGAAAAACTATAAAATAAAATATTTAATAATTTTAATTAGCTTAATTGGTAAATGGGTTAATTCAACCTGACCCACTTATGACTCAATAAATAAATGGGTCAATTGGGTCATAAATGGGTTACATGGGTAGGGTCAATCTGATTATGACTCAAACTTGATTATAACAAACCCAAACACTCTTAATTTGGGTAGGGTTAATAGGTCAGGTCATATATTGCTAAGTTTACCCAAGAGCTCTTTGGTTATTTTGATTAAATTTTTGGATAGTTATAATTTCAGATTATAGGGGTACACTTCCAAAGCTAAAGATTGTAGAGTATGGAGGGTCATAAAATTATCCAAGCCTTGGTCGATGAGAATATGATTGATTTTAATCCCCTCGCTATTCCTAGTGTTATATAACGACTTGTTATGGTTTGCCATCCCAGCTATTATGGCATCATTTGTGAAATGAATGGTGGGAGTTCGATGAGCATATAATGACTCCTTCATATTTTTCTCGATAACATATGCCTAATAATCAGTTGGGTTTCGTAAAATGTGCACCAATGTATCATTAAGTTTTTGTGATATCATTAGAGCATCAAACACACTTAGCATGATAGTAATTTTCTTGAGATAAGTAGTTATGTCATACCCGACCTTCTTGGGCACAGGTTTAGCTTGCGAAGGCTCTGTGTCCTTATTTACTTGGATTTGTTTTTCTTTATCCTTATCCTCAGAGATATTCTTACTTCTAGGCATTATGACTTGCTGGGAGATAATATTTTACTATCCCTGATTTGCACTTGATTTATATTTCTCAGTTGGCTTCTAGCACTTGGGACCAACAAGGGTCTTTTTCAAAGTCACTACTGAGACTGATTATATGCCAAAACGCAGTGGGACCTTGCTCTTGATTGATAGTTTTTAGGATCCCTTTAGAGGATTTGGCTGGCTGATAATCAACCCACTCAATATCAGAATTAGGCACATGGTGTTCTCCAGTTGAGAGGTCATCAAAAATCCTCTTGTTGAATCCTTCTACTTTATTGGTTGGCATGATCTTGTGGGATTGAAATTGACCACTTGAGATAGTGAAGACCTGGAGAAATAATCTCAAAATAAAAAATAAAAATTGTGGTGGCCTAAATGTGCAATGAGATATTGTGAGAATACGACTTCTAATAAGTATAAGTCACTATTATTAATTATATTGATAATTGTCAGGAGCCTTCTAAAGCGAGAAAACCTAACTAATAAAATAGAAACATACAAAAAAAAGAAAGTATCATTTGATTGATATAAAGGAAAGATACAAGGCTAAAGTAAGGGCATATCCTTACTTTATAATTTAATGAATTTAAGTTCATAAATGACATGAAATAAGGAATGAAATGGGAAGGGCTTGATATTTGCTATTGCCCTGCTCCCATATATTGGATTGAGTGAAATTTGACTTAGGTGAGTCTTGACTTAATCCTTGATAGATGTCGGAAATCTAGTTTGATGGCGTCATCCAATAGGACATGAAAAGAGAATAAGGAGTCTTGAGATGCCTTCAATAGACTAAGCATTAGTGATACCCTCTTCTAGTTTTTTTTTGGTTTGAAGTGTTTCTATTAGCCTAATGGCATTGGCAATAACTTCATTCAACTTGAAGTGTTTTCATTAACCAAAAAGGTGTTGGGAATAACTTCATGATTTGAAGTATTTTCGTTAGCCAATAAGGCATTAATAATAACTTCATGGCTTGAAATATTTCCATTAGCTAATCAGGCATTGCTGATAACTCTATAGTTTGAAGTATTTTCATTAGCCAGTAAAGTATTGGTGATAACTTCATAGTTTAAAGTATTTCTATTAGCCAATAAGGCATTAGCAATAACTTCATTTGACCAATACACTTGGCTAACTAAGTAAGTCAGTTCAAACTTATTTTTAGTTCAATTTGCGTGGTTTAAAGTATTTTCATGGCCAATAGGGGGTTGGCGATAATTTCTATTGAACAAGCCACTTGGCTAACTGACTAAGTGAGTTCAACCCTATCTTTAGTTAGATTTACATAGTTTGAAGTATTTTCATAGCCAATAAAGTATTAGAGATAATTTTCTTTGAATAAGGTGCTTAGCTGACTGATTAAGCAAATTCAAGTGTGTCTTTAGTTTGATTTGCATGGTTTAAAGTATTTCTATTAGCTAATAAAGTATTGGTGATAACTTCATACTTTGAAGTATTTTTGTTAGGCAATAAGGTATAAGCAATAACTTTCTTTGAGAAAGGATCTTGTCTAACTAACTAAGGATGTCCAAGCTTGCCTTTGGCTCAATTTATATGGTTTGAAATGTTTCCATAGCCAGTAAGGTATTAACGATAACTTTATTTGAATAAATGCATGGTTGACCAACTAAGCGAATTCAAGCCTATCTTTAATTTGATTTGGGCTGAAATTTAGAATTTATTTGGTCTAAACCTAATTTGATTTAATTTAATATTTAGGACTCAAGTCTAATTTAATGTAGTTCGATGTTCAAAACTTAATTTAGTCTTAAGTTTGTTTTGATTCAATTTAATATTCAAAACTTAATTTCAACTTGAGTCTAATTTGATTCAATTAGGGTCAAGTTTGACCTTGTGTTGGATCATTATTGGATTCTTATTGGACCCTGGGTCTGACCCATAATGGATTCTTAATGGATCCTTAATGAATTTTGGATCTAATTCTTGATGAGTTCTTATTGAATCCTACTTTAACCCACTAAAGGGTTTAGGTTTGATCCATGTTGGAACCTTATGGGATTTTTATTTGAACCCTAATGGATCTAGGTTGAAGTTCAAGCTGATTTAGGTTCAAGCTCGGCTTCGTTTGGTTTGAATTGAGTTCTATATGGCCTAATTAGGGTTTAATTTAAACTTGATTTAACCTACTTAGGGTTTGATTCAAACTTTTTTGACCTAATTAGGGTTTAGTTCTAATTTAATTTTCTTTCAGATTGACTTGATTTGAACGCAATTGGGATTGGGTTTGACCCAATTTGTTCTGGATTTAACTTAATTGGGGTTTGGGTTTGGTTCAATTTGAGTTTTAGTCTATTAACTTAATTGACTTAGGTCCACTTAGTGATTCATTTGGATTAATATAGTTTTATTTGTTCAATGTGATTGAATCACTTTAATTAGTCAATTTGATTTAATCGATTTAGTTCGAGAGCTCTTGAATTGTCATGATGAATTTGGATAATCCTGTGGGTTGATCTTGAGTCAATTTAGATTTTTGACGAGCACTCAAGCTGACCTTGATTTAGATATTCAGCGAGCTGACCTTATTTCGAATAAATATTCGACAAGTTTTCAAGCTGACCTTAGTTCAAATAAATGATTAGTGAGCTCATAAGCAATCTTAGTCCAAATAAATGATCAGCAAGCCCGCAAAATAGTCTTAGTTCCAATAGATATTCAAGCAGCTCGCAAGTTAGTTTTAGTTTAAATAGATATATAGCGAGTTCACAAGCTAATCTTTATCTGAATAGACATATAGTGAGCTCACAAGCTGAACTTAATTTGAAAAAACATGCAACGAGCCTAGAAGCTGATCTTAGTCCAAATAGATATTCAGTGAGCTCACAGACTGACCTTAATTCGGATAGATATTCAACAAACTTGTAAGTTGACCTTAGTTCGAATGTTCAATGAGTTTGCAAAATAGCCTTGGTTCGAAATTAATTTTCAGACTATCCCATGAAATGGTCCTAGGCCATTTACCTTTAGGCAAACTTACGGGTTGATTTTGTGTCAAAAATTAATTTTTGAACAAGCCTACGGGCTATTCCTAAACCATTAGTATAGACATGCAAATCGAAACCAAATTTCTCTTTTTATTTTTTATTTATATTTTTTTTACAGTAAAATTTTTATTTTTTCTGAGCTATTAGGTAAACTCCTCCTTTACCTTCATTTATTTTATTATTATTTTTTTAACAACTTTAACTTTTTTCTAAACTCTTTTTTCCCCCACATGGCCTGCTTTGTTTCTTTTTGTTTTTGTTTAAACCATGGTTCGCGGTTTCGGCCGGTCCCGAACGAAAACCTAATTTTTCGTTTCGGTTAGGGTTTACTGTTCATAGTTACTGTTCAACTTCGCCGGAGCGCGGGCGGGAACGCGTGCTGACGAGCGCGCGGGAGCGGGAGCTCGCCGGGCTCGAGCCCGGGCGGGGGCCCGCCGAGCTGCCGGGGACGCGGGCGAGCCGGGCGGCGGGCGGGAGCTCGCCGGGCTCGAGCTCGGGCGGGCGGCGGGAGCTCGCCGGGTGAGCCCGGACGGGCGATGGCGGCGGGCGGGCGCCGGGCTCGGGCGGGCGGGCCGGGAGATCGCGGGCCGGGCGCGGGCGGGCGGGCTCGCGCCGCCGCCGGGGGGGAGGGGGAGGGGGAGGGGGAGGGGGCAGGGGGCGGAGAGAGGAACTCGCACTGGTTTCGTGTCCGAGCCCAAGGGCCATGCGCATTCGCTGGTTTATCGACACTCTATCGCCTATCTCGCGCCCTCACCGACCTGACCCGTACTTCCGCAAGATGAAGTCGGCCTTACACTGAGGCCAACACTATCGCCAATTTGATTTCGGCGTCAGTATCGATTTCTGTCAGATACTGTTCACGTACATAATATTTTTTACGTAATTATTCATTATTTTTTTAAATTTTTAAACATATTATAATTTTTTAATTTGAAGTTAAAAAATAATTGAAATAAAGTTAAATTTTAGTCAAAATATGATTTTCATTTTAGACATTCGATATATGATTATACTTCAGAACCGCTGCCACGAGACCGTGCAGAACTAGTTGTTCTGGCTCATATGTCTACAAATGCTCGTCCGGATCATCCAGGTACTGAATTTGTAGTTCCACACCCAGATGTTCCAAACTCAACTGATGATGATTATGATGATTAGTTGTATTATCTTAAAATTTATAAAATTATGTATGTGTGAAGTACATTTTAATGAAAAGTTAAATGTGCTTATGCTAATTTTAACTTTTAATCATATTCATGTTATTTCTTATATATTTTTTTAATATACTAATATATATTAAAAGTAGACAATATCAGTGACTAACTATCAAAATTAATATTAATTAACTAAAATAATATTTAATATTATGGTAATATTAAGTATAAATTCATCCTAATTTTTCAAATTTTTCCAAATTTTTTTTAATATTTTATCATATTTTTAATTTGAAGTCAAAGTACAGTCAAAATATAGTCAAACTCTGGTCAACACCCAATTAATAATTTTAAAAAATCTTTCGGCCGAAACCGAAACGGCCGAAACTGAAACCGAAACGGTCGAAACGGCCGAAACGTATCGGTTTCGCTGGGTCCCGAAACCGAAACCGAAACCGAAACCGAAACGGTAAACCTTGATTTAAACATGCTGCCACAACCGACACCTGGTGCCCATCTTCATTCTTTTTATTTTTTTTAGCTTTTCTCTCTCTCCTCCCATGTTTTCTTCTCTTTCCTCGTATGCTATTTCTTCCCCCTCCTCGATGTCTTTTCCCCCTCTTCCTCTTTCCAGCAAGGATGCTTCCTCCATCTTTCTTTTTATTTTCTTTGCAATCTCCCACAACACCTTCCTCTTCCTCCTTGAGATGTCCTCTTCCTCCATTTTATGGCCGAATCTAGGCGGTTGTTTCTAGATTTGGCCCCGCAATAGCTCAGGAGCTGTAGCTTCGGTGAGGTAATAACGATGCTGCAGCATGGATCCTAGCTCAGTGCTCCGGTCAGCAATGGGACGGAGCAAGGATGAGATCAACAATGATGGAGTCATGGAAGGCAATCAGTCATAGGCAGTGACCTCGAGGCCCATGCGAACACCAATGCAGAGGGCACGAGAGGTGTCGACGATGAAGCGGGAGGAGGCGAGGTCAGTGTGGCTGTGGGCTTGATGGGCGAGGATGTGGCAAATCTGGTGGCAGAGGGCAGCTCGAGGGCATGGCGGAGTGGGGCCACCAGGGCGCAAGCTTAGGCACGCGTGTGCAGCTCGGAGAGGCTAGGGTTCCGGCAAGGCCTGGCAGATGACGGTGGAAGACATTAGAGTGGTAGGATAGGCTAGTCAGTAGGCTAGTCACTGGAACAAGAGGATGGTGGCCATCAAAGCGGACTGGTGCAGTGGGGATCTAGGTTGGGGACCTTCGGCGAATGGTAGGACGTTGCTAAAAGTAGAGGAGCAGAAAACTACATATGGGAAGTAGAGGGAGAAAAACCAAAGCAAAGATAAGAATCCTTACTTTCTGCTGATCTGTTATTCTCTTCTTGTTTCCTTTTGAGCTTCCAGTTTTCCCAAGTTCTGAATTGCTCGCTTTGATCTCTCCTCTTTGCAAGTTCAAGGAAATCCCTTTTTATAAGCAACGAGAAGATAAAGTTGGATAGAAATAGATTTCATTCAAATTTTCAAATCAAGATCTTATTGATTTTTTCTCATTGATTTTGAATGAGTTTTGTTGGTATTGGATAATTATGATTGTGCTTTGATGGAGATTTGATAAGTTTCGATGAGATATGAAAGTAGATAATAGTGATTTGAAAATTATACTCATCTTTGATACTGAATTTATAAAGGAGTTATTTATAAATTTTTTAAAAAAAATACGATCAAATAATAATTTTAAAAATTTTAAAAATTTTTTATAAAAAGATTTATCTATAAAATTTTAAGACTTTCAAGCTTCTTTTTAAAGAAAATTGAATTTATTTACAAATCAAAAAAATTGAAAGGCTTATTCACAAAAATTTGAAATTCTAGGAATTGTGAATATAAAACTCTTGAGGGGTTTTTTTTGTAAATCCTGAATTTCATAAGGATGAATTTATAATTCTTGGATTTTATTAAATTTTTCTATAAAATTTCATCTTGGGGACCTATTTGTAAAATTTTTATATTTTTTTATTTTGGTTCATATTTTGAATGAATTTTAAGCTCAATTTTGATTCAAATATCCGATCCATTCAGCTCACTTAAATTAAGATTACCTTGAGCTCAATTTTTTTCAATGATTCAGATCGAAATCAAACTTCATCTTTGGTTAAATTGGACCATGATTGAGGACCATATTTGAGGCATAATTTAATAGTATATAAATTTTAACCAGTATTTTAAGTTTCGGCCCAAACCAAAACGTTTTAGTCGAAATATTTCGATTTCGCTCATAGGTGAAACGTTTCGGTTAATTTAGTTTTGATTTTACGCTAGCGTCACACCCACGCCATCACTGGCCTCGCGCCCGCACCCGAGTGCTCGTCAGCCTGACCCCCACGCCAACATGCTCGCGCCCTCGCCGGTCTCTGCCAGATACTGTTCACTTATATGTCACTGTTCACGTGTATGAATTTTTGGTGTATAGTATTGTTCACTGTTTCAAAATTTTGTAAACATATTAATATTTTTAATTTGAAGTTAAAAATAATTAAAATAAAGTTAAATTTTGGTTAAAATATAATTAATAAATAAAAAATATTTTTTTGTCGAAACTGAAATGGAAATAGTTTTAATCGAAACGCATTAATTTCTCTAAGTGTCGAAACCGATTCCGAAATCAAAACTTAAAACTTTTGTTAATACATAAAAGCTAAGCGTCAAAATATTAACGTTAGAATTTAGAGATGATTATATTTAATACCTTATTATCTTTACTATTTACCTGCAAGTCATTTTGGATATTTATTTCTAATAAATTTATGTCGAATCATAGGAGTTAATATTGTTGACTAACTAAGTTTGGTATGCACTCAAAATCGTTAAACACAAATATAAATTATTTAAGAAATTTATATAAATTAGACTAGAATCACATAAGGGTTTATAAGTAAAAAAATCTTTTAGTAAATTAAATAAAATTATTATCTCTAAATTTAAAGGTTGGTTTACCCACTAAGTGATTAACTATAAAATTTAATTTAAATTAACTAAAATTATATTTACTATTATGATAAAATTATTAATAATTTTTTAAATTTTTTAAAAAAATTTAAAAAATTTTAAGTCAAACTACAATCAAAATATATTCAAACTCTGGTTAACACATAATTAATAATTAAAAAAATATTTTTATCGAAATTGGAACGACTGAAACTAAAGCCAAAATGACCAAAACGGCTAAAACGTATTGATTTCGCTAGGTGCCGAAACCAAAACCGAAACCGAAACTTAAAACTTTGGTTTTAACTATAATGATATTTTGATCAATTGTCATTATAGCAAAAATTATCTCAAAGCAATTGCTCCCTTCACATCTTTTTCTTGAGTTATGATGAGAGGCGAGAGTACGAACAATTTTTAGGTATTTGTCCTTGTACCAATATCTCAAGAGTTGACTAAGGTTTGAATTGCCATACAAAGACTTAACTTGCTATGTAACCATGTACTTAATCTGTCATGTAAGGATGGACTTGGTTTGTCATGTGAGGGCAAACTTAGTTTACCGCATAAGAGTGGACATAATTTACCATGAAAACTGGACTTGAGCTGTCATGTAAAAATAGGCATAGGTTGTCATGTAGAAGTTGACTTGAGTTATCATATGAAAGTGGGCCTAATTTATTATAAAAGTGGATTTCATTTGTCACATGAAAATAAACTTGATTTACTATATAGATACAAGCTTAGTTACTATTTAATATGGGTTTCATTTGATATGTGAAAGTGAAATTAATTTATCAAGTAGAAGTGAATTTAGATTGCCATTTAAAATATAGGCTTGATCACCGTATAAAATGGACTTTTGCCTACCAAATGGAAGTAGATTTAGGTTATCGCATGGAAGTAGACCTAATTTTACTACATGGGAGTGGACTTGGATTGTTATAAAATGTGGATTCAACCATCATACAAAATGGATGGGTTTTGTGTCTATATTTTGCCTCTAGAAGTATGGAGCATATGTCTGATCGAGCATCCCTTTTTGAGAAAGTTGAAGATTTTGACATCGAAAAACATAGATACTTTTATTTTATTATTATTGCCCCTAGAAGCCTCCTTTAACTATCGTTTGAATGATATAAGGGCCTTCCCACATAAGCACAAATTTACATATCCTACTTTGGTTTGGGATTATGGGCCTTCTCAAGATCAAGACCATTTCTTCCTTCTAGAAAGATTTGAGTTGGATCATCTTGTTGTAAGCCCTGTACATTCTTGTTGGATACATTTTCAAATTTTGTTATCTACATGCCTTATTTCATCCAAGACAAAATTATCTTCTTTTGTAATTTTCTCTTGTAAAGCAAAACTTAGAAAGAAAATTTGTACCTCTAATGGCAGGGCTGCCTTGGTTTTCAAACACCAATACATATGATGTTGAATGGATAGGGAGTTTGGTATATAGAGCGATGTGCCCAAAATGCCTTAGATAGTTTTTGGTGCTAGTCTCATTTGTTTTTGGCAACGACTTTCTTGAACATTTTTGTGAGGGTCTTGTTGAATATCTTAGCAAGGCTATTCTCTTGCATTATAGATGGATGAATATCTCTACTCTATCTTATGATGACGTGTGAATCATCTTACCTTGACGCTTTTAAAGGACAGTCCATTATTAGAAATGATCATTCGAGAAATGCCAAATCGATACAGGATATTTTTTCAAAAGAAATAGATGATGGTATCTTCTTTTACTTCCCTTAGTGAAATTGCCTTTGCCCATCGAGAAAAGTAATCAATCGCTACTAATATAAAATAGTGATCCTAAACGAAGATAGCTTAATTGGGCCAATTATGTCTATACGCCATATATCAAACGGCCATGAGGATACCATTGGGTGTAAAAAATTTGGGTGTTAATGAATAAAGTCATCATGAATATGGCATAAGTGACATTTTCTTGCATATTCAATATGATCTCTCACTATCGTAGGCCAATAGTATCCCATGTACTTAATTCTCACCATCATTTTTGGGCTTGATTGATGAGCTCTACAAACCCCTAGTGTATTTCATACATGACTTCTTTAGCTTCTTTATCTAAAAGGTAGGGTAGAAGTAGTTGATTGAAAAATCTCCTATAAAGGGTGTCAATGATGAGTAGGAAACACACAACTCTCTTCCTGAGTTACCTCCATGCTGATTTTTTTTTTGAAAGTTCTACATTCTTAAGGTAGTTAGTGAATGGTATTCTCCAATATGTTACTTTCTCTATCATTTTCGAATCAGTCCTCACATGCTTGATACTAAAAATTAAGCTCATCACCTATCTGCTACAGATTGTGATTAGGATCAGCCAGTGTATTGACTAACTTGGCTAAGAAATCAGGTTCTGCATTGATGGACCCAACAACTCTGAATATATGAACATGTGGCATTTACTCCATGAGTTTCTAAGCCTTTTCATGGAATTTTAGTAACTTAAATTTATAGATTTTATATCCACCTCCTACTTGACTGATAATTAGTTGTGAATCACCAAAAATATGTAAGCATGATATTTTCATATTGAGAGCTATTTCTAACCCAACAATTAAGGTCTTATATTCAATCTCATTATTTTTATATAGTTTTAAGAGGAAATAGGAATATCATAAAATGCCTCCATTTGGAGTGACAAATATAAATCCAATGGTTGCTTTAATCTATGGAAGCTTTAGCCTAATTTCTAGTCTAATGAATGATCCCCATCAAAGTATAATTTCCAGTAGAGCTCTCCTTTCTTGAAAAAAGGAATTTCTTTGTTGGGTAGTTTGCACCTTAATGGATAGTCATTGAGCATTGGGTGAGCTATAAAAAAATTGGTGAGGGCTTGTCCTTTTTGAAGAGTAAATTTAATATCATACTTTACAAGGATTAAGACCCATTTTACTAGCATTCTAGTAAGTACAAATATGGTTATCAAGTATTTTGTGGGATCAATCCTTATCATTAAAATAATTTAATAAGAAAGTAAATAATGTATGAGTTTCCTGACTGCAAATATGATTGCTAGAAAATATTTTTCAATGAGAGAGTAGTTATTTTTTGCCCCCAATAATATTCTACTTAAATAGTAGAGTATATTTTTCTTTACTTTTTTATTATTTTAGGAAAGGAGTGGCCCTAGGGATCCTTCCATTATGACTATGTAGAAAATTAAGGGTCTACCAGGCATGAGTGCTACCAAGACTGGTGACTTAATTTCTTCAAATACTTATTAGCATTCTTGATCCCAAATAAATGAAGCATTATTCTTCATTAATTTAGAAAAGGGATTGTATTTTTCAGAGAGGTTTGAAATGAACCTCCTTATATATCCGAGTCAGCCTTGGAATAATCTTAATTGTTTTAAGTTGCTGAACAGTGACATATCTAAGATGACTTTGATTTTAATCGAGAAATTTTTCAGATTATACCCCAAATGCACATTTCATAGGATTCATCTTTGTGTTGTATTTTCTAAGATGGTCAAAAATCACTCTAAGGTCTTGGATGTGCTTGTCTTTGGACTTAGTTCTGACTACCAATTGATGTATAAGATTGTCAAAAATTCGGGTCATTGCCTTTATTTGCACCCACATTTTTAAGCACGAAGGGCATCACTTTGGAACAATAGATGCCAATTGGAGTTCAAAAGGCCACATGTTTTTCATGGTCAGGATCCATCTCGATTTGTTTGTACCCTGAAAAATCATTCATAAAGGAGAATAGTTCAAAATCAACCATATTTTTTATCATGATTTTCATAATTGGTAGTGAAAAATCATATTTTGGACTTGCTTTATTTAAGTCCCTGTAGTCCACACAAATACAAATCTAGCCGTTCTTCTTCTTGATTGGCACAATGCTTGCAATCCAATCTGGATACTACTTTGGTTAGTTTATTTGTTTCTTCTATTACCTTTTATTCTAGGTCAAGTTTTATCTTCTTGAGTGCCTGTTTGAGAGGTGAAAGTTTGGGATTGATGGCTAGCTTGTAAACTGCCACTTCAGGATCTAGTCTAGGCATCTCCTGTAGCTCCATGCAAAATAGTTAATATATTCTTTGAGCACTACTTTGAGTTGAGTTTGGCTCTCCTCTAAGAGTTATGTGCTAATAAAGATTGGCCTAGGGTCTTCTTCTAAACTAAGGTTGATCTCCATCAATTCATCAATTGTGGCTTGTCCCTCATTTTTGAGTTCTAGTGTGGGAATATAAGCGTGCCCTTGATGTGGATCCCATAGGTTTTTGAAAAAAATGACTTTGTTGAAGTTTGCAGCTAGATTTCTTGATTATTTGAGAAAGAGTGTTTGAAAAATATTTAAGTATAACCATTGGTTGATAGTCACCATCATCTTTCAGATCTTTAGTTTTCAAGATTTCATACATTCTTGGAAGATAATAAATTACCTTACAAAATAATATCTCCTTTTCTCCCTCACATCGTGGGAGAATATAGAAGGTTATCAATTCCTCCACAATATTGGTACTTAGATCATTTAGTGGCTTAAGTAAGTCTTTTGGGATTTTAGTAATAAGGAGAGTGCTTTCTGTTTGACCTTTATTATCACCTTTATCAGAAGAACAACCACCCAGTTAGAATTGTAGGTTTTCTTTATTTGAAGAGTCTATGTCACTTCCTAAGTGATGAGGGGCAAAGATTAAACTAGCAATTTTTTTCTTTACTTGAATGATGGACGCAAACCCTCTATCATTATAAGAATTTTGGTAGTATTTTGTATCATAATTATGTACTTCATGAATATCAAAAGGATGTACATCTTCATCAATTTAGTATTTTTTTTACTATCCTCCAAGTATTTGACATTTTGATGTAGAGTTGATGAAACCACTTTGTTTTCATATAACTATGGTCTCCCTAATAGGGTTGTGTATGATGCATTAGTGTTGATCACATAGAACTTAGCATCAGTCATCAACTTGCCTATTTTTAGAGGTATGGTTATAACTCTCAAAACTCTTTGGTTATTTTGATTAAACTCTTGGATGGTTATAATTTTAGATGATAAGTGGCACACATCCAAAGCTAGAGCCATTAACATATGAGAGTCATCAAATTGACTAAGAAACCTGGATCAATAAGGACGTGATTACTTTTGATCCCATCATTGTTTCCAGTGACATATAATGGCCTATTTTGATTATTTGTGAAAGCACAAAATTCATCTAAGAGGGGAAGAAGAGGGGGGGGGGGGGGGGGGGGGGTGTGGGGGGGAGTGGGTGGGTGTGCAGGTGCAGATGGGGAGAGGGAGGGTGAATTAGGTTTTTAGAGACAATGGCACTTTTGCCAAGAAATCAAAATTAATTCAATCTACCAAATGCAATTTCAAATAAATATTAATCAAACTCAATTGCAAGTAAGTAAAATGAGTTACAAAAATGTGCACCGTGATGTAACATGGCTCAAAGACCACTTGCTCCTACTCCACGACCCTAGCCTTGCTCTTGAGGACATTAACACTTCACTAGTGTGTCACTTTGTTAGTGAAACCAATCCCTTACAAGTCTACTTGCATGAACTGACAAGATGAGCTCCCAATCAAAGCTTGAGACCCTCAACTACTCCAAACAATCTTTTAGCATTTATACTTGATCAAAAAGAAGAAGTCTAACTCTTTTCCCTTTTTACAAGATCACTCAAAATAATAACATGGGCTTTAAAGATGTAAAAGTTAAAGTGTAAGGATTAGAACTCTTGGAGGCTAGAGGGCCATTGAGAACCTATTATCTTAGATGAGAATTACTCAATAATGTGCAAAAAGTTGTCAAAGAACAAGTTTCAAGCCCTTAATATTAGTTGGTGAGAGCACTAGCCATTGGGCTATGCTCTACCACATTTAGGTGTCTGAAGCTTCCAAACAATCAAATTTAACTAACCATTGAAGCTGATGTTACAAGTTTGAGTGTCCAATCATAAGGTTCAATTGTTTGAACAATATAGTTTTGGACATTCGACCAATGCACTCGGCATCCAAACCCTGAATATGAAATTTCAGAAGTTGACCAATGCACCGGGCATCCAAACCCTGAATTTGAAATTTTAGATGTTATAGCTTTTCAAATTTTGGGCATATGATCTTGAGGTTTAGACGTCCGAAACTATTAGTAATTTTCAGAGCTATTTTTGCTATGTTTGTGTGTCCAAATAGTCTAGTTTGAGCATTTGAACCTGAAGAACAAAATAACTTTTATTTTACTATAACTTCATATTTTATGTTTGATATCTTTTCAAGCTAACCTTGGATTAATAATGAGCCGGTGAATACATTCCAAGGTAGGTGGAGTGTTACCCAAAGCTCTAAGCCAAATATTCAATCAACAAATCTTCGACTCAATAAAATAAAAATAACTAAACCTAGTGAGTCATCTCTTGAGCCTTCTCCAAGCTAGATTGTTTCTTCATGTTCTGTCCATTGGTTTATGCCCAACTCCATCTAATTCATACATAGTGCTTCTGCTTTCACCAACATTATTGCTACTTCTAGCATTGCTAATGTTGTTGCCATTACTATCAATCTAGTCACTACTCTGCCTACTCAGTATGGATTGATTCCTCACTGCCCATCCAAGGGGCAAAGACCAAGTCTATCCAATGGGTAAAAGGTCATGTTCTTTTAGGAGGCAAAGGTCAAATTTCATTATCCAAATCTTGATAATGAAACGGGGGCTTCATTAGTACAAACTAAGACATCAATCTCTTAGGGGCCGTTTGGTTGGGGGTCATGGTCAAGGTCAAGGTCAAGACTAGTGAATCACTTTTATAAATTAATATCTTTTTATCAAAATTAAGGCTTCAATAATTTAAAGCTCAAAAAAATATTTCTTTTTTTATAATAATTTAATTTAATAATAGTATAAAATATTAAATATTAATTTTATAAGAAAAAAATAATTCTGAAAGGAGCTGATCCTGATCCTGATCCCAAAATAAATGAGGCCTTAAAGACTAAGCAATAGACAAAAGTTAGTTTTTGACAACCTACAACTCCCCACCTCCAATGCCACAAGGACTAAAGAAGAATAATAAAAGAATACACATTCAAACTTCTTTAGTTAAGAAAAGAGCAACATCATCTTCTAATGCCAGAGTAATCAATAGATAAGCATGGAAGAGTTAAATGACTGCATGAGCTTCAAAAGTACAAAAAATATTTAGTTTATGACGAAATGTCTAGTCAAATCAAAATTGACTAATTAAGTATGCATTCTATACTTCTTGAGGAAAAAGCAAAATTTTTTAAGAGACAAAAAATGAGAAGTTCTCTTAGTATTCAAGTATCTATGTTAGAGATAAGATCTCTGAAAAATATAAAGGTAATGTTGAAGACAAGAATGATCAATGATAAAATATGGTAGAGTTGAAATTCTTGCACGTCCCCCGCCTAGCAATTTCCTAAGTTAACTTTAAAAATATAAGCCTAAAAAATATGGTGATTAGTCTGCAAGTAGCTAGAATCTATTAGGGAAGTTACTTAAAAGACAAAAATGCTAAAATCAAAAGACAACCTCTCAAGAATAAAGTTCACTCTCATATGGCAATCCACTTCTACGGAGTAAATTCAAGTCCAATTCGTATGGCAATTAAATCTACATTGATAAGACAAATCAAGTTCATTCTCACATGGTAAATACAGTCAACTCTTAGAACATTGATATAGAGGCTAAATACCTAAAAATTATTTGTACTCTCTGCTCTTGTCACAACTCGAGAAGAAGATGTGAAGGGGACAATTTGTTTGAGCTGATTTTTGTCAAAATCAAATACATTTTACAAATAGGTCTCTATCAAAAATTTTATTATAAAAAAAACCTCAAAAGTTTTACAATTTCATAAATAGGTTTAGTTTACAAAAAAACCCCTAAAATCTATAAAATTATATTTTAGTCCAAATTTTTCAGAAAAATTTACAAATATCCTCTTGAAAATTTAATATTCAAACATGGTATAAATCTTGAATTTTTTCATCAGGCAATAAATCCCAATCAAGAGGATTACATGCCAATTGCAAAATATGGAAATCTAATCCAATTAACAATCACAATTCAACAAAATTCTAAAACTAATCAGAGATTTGATTTCAAATCTCCTTCGGGACTATAAAATAGATGCAAACCTGAAAAAAAAATAGAGAGAGAGAGATCAGAACACAGGGAGAAGGAAAAAAGATTTCAGAATTCATAAAGAAAAGAGGAAGACAATATGTAAGTTTGAAGCATTTTTGTCTCTTTTTGCGTGTATCTTGCTGCTCTTCTTCCTCCTAATCCTGCCAGGTGACTATACCCATTGCTATGACTATGCTTTGCTGCCCCCACTCACCCCGGTCATTGTTGCTCCATTCCTGTGTGCTCGCTTCCCGACACACTACACCAAGCCACTACTCCGACCTTGCCTGCACCCGGGACCATCTTCGGAGATTCTCCCTCTGGCTTACCTCCATTCACCTCTACTATGGACCAGTTGCTCCCCTCCATGCAACACGGCTCTAACATTGCCAGTGATGTCCTCAAGATCTCCCGCATCCGCTCTAGCTAGCCACCATCAAGGGATCCCCAAAGGCACCTCCATCCATGCCCCACTGGCTTCTCCAAAAACTCGCCACTCTAACCCCTACTTCTCCTTGCCTTGCACACTCACCGACTTCCATCACTCTACTGCTAGTCAGCTATTCCTCCTGAGCCCACCTCCTGCGAACCTCCAACACTGCATGCCATTAGATTCAAAGCTTATTGCTACTACTGGAGGAACCGGAGACCCTGCAGCTATCCAGCCGATGCCCTAAGTCCATGCCACCTATGTGATCACATCGCTGCAAACCTACTCCTCCAACTACATCTTGCCTACTCCCTCCGCTATGTGTTGGAATGAGCTAGTCCTGATCGGATCTCTACCTCTACCACCCTACCTTGTTCCACCACCCTGTTGAGCTCGATGCATACTACCTTCACCAGAAAGAGATTGGATCTAGCCAAATTTAATTAAATTCGTCTAGGAGATGAAGGAGATGAGCCCGAGACTATCTCCTATATACTACTGCTATGACTCTAGCCTTCTACTATACCCAAGCCTCTCCAATTCATGCTCAAGCCATGGCCGTCAAGCACCACCAAAGGAGAAGGCCGAATTCAACCGGATCTGGGGGATTCGATGATGAGTTCATCAAAAAACTAAGCCATGGACCTGCCAAGATGGGTATAAGAAAAAAAAATTAGGGACGAAGATTGGGAGCTTGAGGTGCGAGAAGTAAGAAAGTGCACGAAAAAGGAGGAGGAAAAGATAAGGGGAGGAAGAAAGTAAAGTACAAAAAAAAAAAATTAAAAAAAGGGATTGATGTTCTCCAGTGGGGAGAAAGAAAAGTGAATTGCCACAATGTTAGCCTTTGGGCTTACCTATATGTTAGTTTTTAATTTCACCTCTATACTAGCCTTTAGAAATGTCTTTATGCCAGCTTTTGGACTTGTAATTATGCTAGCCTACAGGCTCACCATCATGTCAATTTTTAGGCTTGTCTCTATGTCAATCTTTGAGCTTGCCATCATACCAATCTTTGGGCTTGCCATCATACCAATCTTTGGGCTTATCATCATGCCACCTTTTGGTCTCACAATTATATTAGCTTTTGAGCTCACTATCATGCTTGCCTTCGGGCTCATCACTATGTTAGCCTTTGGTCTCATCTTAATGCCAATCTTCAAGTTGGCTATTATGTTTGTCTTTAGACTCGTGATCAACCAACCTTCAAGCTCGTGATCATACCAGCTTTTAAGCTTGCCATTATGCTAGCATTCAGACTCGCCTTTATGCCAACCTTCGGGCTCAACATTACGTTAGCCTTCAGGCTCACCTCTATACTAGTCTTCGAGCTTGCCACTATTTCAACCTTCGGGCTCACCTCTATGCTAACCTTCAAGCTTGCTTCTATACTAGCCTTCGAGCTTATGATCACACCAGCCTTTAGGATCATGATTATGCCAACCTTCAAGCTCATCACTAAGCTAGCCTTCGAGCTCGCATCCAAGCCAACCTCGAGACCCACACATATGCTAGCTCTTGAGCTCCCACTTAAGCTAGCCCTCAAGCTCATACATCTAAGCTAATCTTTGGGCTCGTACATCTAAGCCACCCCTCAGACTCACTTATATAAGTCAGTCATCGAGTTCACACATTTAGGCTTGCCCAAAGCTGTCATTACAACTTAAGGGATCTTGAATCAAATCAATTAACACAAATCAATTAAATTAATGTGACTCAATCACATTGAACTCAAACAAATTCAATTAGAATGAATAAACAAAACCAAATTGGCTCCAACAAATCACCAAATAGACTTAAACTAATCAAATAGACTGACTAAAACTCAAATTGAGCTGAACTCAAATCCAAATTAAGTTAGTCCAAATCAAATTAGGTTTCAATCCAACCCCAGTTGGTTCAAATAAGGTCAACCCAAAATTGGATATGAATTCAACCCTAATTGGGTTAAATCAAGCTTGAATTAAACCCTAATTGGGTTAAGACCAACTTTAATCGAGATAAAATAAATATAAACAAACACTAACTAAGCCAAGTTAAACTTAAATCCAAACCCTAATTGGGTCAAGTTGAATTCAAACCAAAACCTAGTTAGGTAAAATCTAAGTAAGGAAAGGCCAAACTTGACTTAAATTAAATCAAATCAAACTTAATCAAAATCAAGTTTTAAACATCAAATTGAATAGAATTACACTTGAATCAAAGTCAAGTTTTGAATATTGAACTAAATCAAATCAAACTTGATCCAAATCAAGTTTTGAACATCGAATTGAATCAAATTAGACTCAAACTAAAGTCAAGTTGTGGATATTAAATTGAATCAAGTTTTAAACATCGAATTGAATCAAATCAAACTCGAATCAAGGTCAATTCTTGAGCATGAAATTGAATCAAATTAAACTTGATCTAAACCAGGATTTGAACATCAAATTGAATTAAATCATACTCGAATCAAAATCAAGTTTTGAATATTGAACTAAATCCAAGTTAGCTCAAACCAAACACAAACCCTAACTAAAATTAGTTTGAATAGAACCAAATAGGGTCAAGTTAAGTCCCATTAGGCGTGCCACCAAAGTCATCGATGATATTTTAGACCCAATTGATAATAAGCCAAGATTGGCCATCAATCACCAAATTAAAGATGATTAGGACAAGCCAAAGCTATTGATCATTCTTTCAAATTAAATCTCAACAAAAGGTTGGCTTGCATTCATTAGTGAGATAGTTGAAATACATTTTTCAAGTAAGAACAATCTACAACAAGCCCAAGGTCATCAACAATAGCTCAAATTCAATCGATGACAAGAACATAGGCCGCCGATCATCAAATTGAAGATGATTAATATAAGCCAAGGCTACTAATTATTTTTTCAAATCAAATCTAGACAAAAGGTGTGGTATTATCTCACAGCTAATCAACCAAATTTTCTCATCCAAACAAGATCAGTTGATAATAAGCCCAAGGTCATCGACAATACCTCAAACTCAATTGATAACAAGCCAACATAGGCTATCGATCACCAAATCAAAGATGATTAGCATTAGCCAAGACCACTAATTATTCTTTCAAATCAAATTTACACAAAATGTAGGCATGTACTCACTCAGTCAGTCATCCCAAATACCTCATCCAAATAGGGTCAATCAACAACAAGCATAAGGCTATCAACAATATCTCAAATTCAATTGACAATAAGTCAAGATAAGTCATTAATCACCAAATCAAAAGATGATTAGCATAAGTCAAAGCCACTGATCATTCTTTTAAATCAAATCTAGACAAAAAGTAAGTTTGCATTTACTCAGTTAGTCAGCCAAAATACCTCATCCAAATAAGGTCAATCGATAATAAGTCCAAGGCTATCAACAATACCTTAAATTCAATCAACAATAAGCCAACATAGACCATCAATCACAAAATCAAAGATTATTACATAAGCCAAGGCTGCTAATCATTCTTTCAAATCAAATTCAAATAAAAGGTAGGCTTACACTCGCTTAGCCAGTCATCTAGAATACTTCATCCAAATAGGGTTAGTTGACAATGAGCCCAAGACTATCGACTATACCTCAAAATCAATCAATAGTAAGCCAATATAGGCCATCAATCACTAAATCAAAGATGATTAATTAAGCCAAGATTGCTTATCATTTTTTCAAATTAAATTCATACAAAAGATAGGCTCACACTCGCTCAATTAGCAGTTAGAATGCATTATTCAAATAAGGTCAATTTATAATAAGCTCAAAGTCATTGACAATATTTCAAATTTAATCAACAATAAGCTATAATAGGCTATCGATTGCTAAATCAAAGTTTATTATTAGCTAAAACCACTTATCATTCCTTCAAATAAAAAATAAAAAGGTGGATCTAAACACACTCAGTCAGTCAGCCAGAACACCTTGCCCAAATAAGATCAACTACCAGCACAATCAAAATTGTTGGTCAATTTTTAAGCTAGTCAACTCTTAAAAGTAGTTAATAACACGCCCTTCAAGCTAACCACTCTTAGAAGCCACTGGTGATGCACCCTTTAAATTAGTCAACCCCATAGTAGATGATGCACCACCCAAGTTAACCTCAGAAGATGTTAATGGTGCACTTCTCAGGCCACTAGAAGAAGCAATTGATGGCACACTCTTTGAAACTAATCAATTCACCCCCAGAAGTCATTGATGATACTTCCTTTGAAACTAAACTTGACAAGCTATCAGCAATGCCATCAATAAAAAGTCAAATACCAATGCCCAAAGCTATCGACTACACTTCATACTAAACTCAACCAGTCATTGGTATATCAAAAGAAATTAAACACCTTTGCCCAAGGCTATCAATCACACTTCAAGTTAAATCTGACAAGCTATCAGTAACACTACCAAAAGGAGTCAATTGCCAATTAGGGTGAATTGATTAGTTTCAAATGAAACCTAGACTAGCCCTAAGTAAGAGTTTATTTTTAGGTGAGACTGCAAACTAGTCCTAAACTGATTGACTATCAGGTAAGACCACAGCCTAGTCTTAAGTCAGTTATTTTTTAGGCAAGACAGTAGGCTGGTCCTAAACTGACAAACTTTTAAGCAAGATTATAGGCTAATCTTAAGTCAGTTATTATTATTTTCTATCCTTTTATATGGTTTTTTAATTCTTGTTCTATTGTTAGTCCAAGTAAGGCTGTGGGTGGCCATGATAGAGACATATATTTGCCGTTACATAGGGGAATGGGGTCATAGGTGGTCAAGGTATTGGTGAAAAGGAAGAGGAGGGCAAGAGTCTGTGATGTAGTTTGGGCGTCTGGTCTCTTTGCATTGGATCGCCCAAACTTGGGTGGCCAAGTGTTTTGAAATCCAGTTGGATGACAGATGAAGGGGAGTGAGGCCACAAGTGGCCACAAGCATGGAGGACGCAGCAAGGACCTTGGAGCAGTAGGGACCTTGTAGGATATAGGGGAAAAGAAAGAGGAACAAAAAGGAAAAAGGGGAAAAAAGAATGAAGCCTTACATGTTGATGCTTTCTTCCTTGATGATGTCCACATCCAATTTGTGTTCTTGAGTTTCTTTGAACTTCTTTTGAATTCCCCTCCTTCAATTCGTGCAGAATTCATCCAAGAGTCGGTTATCAATTCAATCGAATTTGTATGGCCTAGCCCTCTTTTTATAGGGTTGAAAGAATCTCTAAATTGGAATATTGATTTATTTAATTTTGAGATTTAAGAGATATATTCTTACCATAACCTTCATATTTGGATCTCTAACTGATAGATTCTGAGATTGCAATCCATTGATTAAAAATCCCATCGATTCTCGATGGATTCAAAGAGAATTTCAAGTTCAATTTCTGCACATTGCACCCAAACTAGTTGATTGATTAAGGAATAGATCGACCGACTGAGTGGTCTCATTCCTAGCCTATCAAAATTAGTCAACCAGCCAAGTGCTACCAATTTTGTTATGTGAGAACTAGTTGACCAATTCACCAAGTGGTCAATCGATACAACTTAGTTTAGCACTTGGACCTAAATCTTCAACCCATATTTATTTCAAATTGAGTCCTATCCATCATAAATTAGGCTCAAAGTCCAATTCTAGTTCTTGTCACACTCAAAGTTAAAAGTTGGTTACAAAATCTACTCAAACAAGAATAGCTCAAGAGGCCAGAGTACCAAACTCAAACTAGACTCTGTAGCTTATTAGGAAAGCCTTGCACATGGTGAAATCCCATGTGCCTTGTAAGATCATAGCACTCTAAAAGGCATTGACATGATCTATCGGTTCATTTGATCCATCATATACCTCATAGGGAGGCTTCTTGAACTTTGGTTGCACCAGAGCTATCTCGAGAATCAAGGGAGTGTCACACCTTATTTGATTCAAATGAACTAGCATCCTGAATCTTTCTCCAGTAGCATATCTCCTCTCTAGACTCCATCACTAGCTCTAGTTGAGGCTTGACTAGTATAAATATAGTAGGTGGCTTCATTGGCTGGGTCATACATCATATCACGTCCTTCATAATCTTGGGAGGCCTAATACCGAAGCAAGACCCCTGCTAAGGGGTCTTGATGATTGAAATAGTACTGGCTAGTGGGGTGTGTCTAACTTGTTGTATTCAAGAGTGATTCATGTTGTTAACTCGATGTAGCACCATTTGCTTGATATTGGGCATGGGAGTAGTAAACTTAGAGGTTTTGTATCATCTGAGCTTAATTTTGTAGATGTTGGTTCTAAAGTGTTTGCATGGCTTGTGCCTGAGTTTCTAACATTTGAGTCACCTACTAAATGGCCATAACAAGGTTCTAAAACTCCTACCAATCTACTAGATTGAATGGTCCCTTGGGAATCCTTGATAGGGAAACAGCTCTAGGTTGTTACTGTGCTAATGGGTTGAGTAATGAGTTAACCAATTGCTTCGGCTCAATCTTTGCCCCAAAGGAGTTGTGAGACTCCGTTGGCACTAGTGCCGCTTGGACCCTAGGCTGGTTTCTGGAGGATGATGACCTTCCTACTCTTGGAGGTATGGTTAAAAGGTTGACAATAATCTTTAAGGGTAACAAAAAAAAGAGGTGAAGCAGATCTTAATAAAAATACTACTATTGACGGAGCCTAGTTTGCTACCGGTTTTAGTCCAAGAGGCTCTTCAAGATCACGATCTAGTAGGCTGCTCATCTTATCTATCTATAAGAAGAAGAAAGCATGAAGAAGACTTCCAAAAACTCTCCTACAATGGCTACTCTAATGCTCAAGTCAGTATAGATCTCACAAATATAGTGGAGAAGAGTAATTGGACATTAGTCCCTTACCTTTGCAATCATGATGAACATATTAGAGATTTCACAATTATTGTCCCAATCTTGCCAGATTCTTCATAATGGATTGTCACAAATCCTAAATTTTTTGAAATTGATCTCTGGGATCGTTATCTATTAGTTTTTATAAATACTTAGTCACCTTCTGAGGTCATCGAACCACCCTGATAGCCTCCAGATAAGCACACAAGGATTGAGATCACCAAACCTCTTCGACTACCTTGGGATCAAAGTTCACTCGATGTTGGACTTTTTTGGTTACCAAGCTCACCTATCCTCTAAACACCTTGGCGTCTTTTCCCAGTGTTTCAACCTTGGTTGGTTACTTTGGATGATAGGCCGACCTACAAACATGATTTTGATTTGCCATCACTTTTGGTTCACCAACCCAATCTCTTTCAGATCAGAGTATCTTCAATAGGGGTCAAAATTTATGATTTTGTCATTATTTAATTTTATTTAAAAGGGCAATTTTCAAGTTTGAATTATTTCTTCTTGCTCTAGTTTACATTATTTTTTTATTTAAAAAATTTACTTTAATATGATATTAAACTTTTATATTGTATTTTTATTTGTTATGATGTGAACATATAAAATTAAATTTTGTTATTAACATAACTATTAGTCTAAGAGTCTTTGATGTATTTCTAGAAATTTTGTTATTTAAAAACATGTCTAACTCTTCTATTGATCAGCAAAGTGCTTATTCTAGTCATAATTATTTCTTCTTAGTCATATGTGATTAGTTTTAATCATAATATTCTATTTTTAATTATATCTACTTGATTTTGGTTTTTTTTTACTTGGTTTTACTATGTTTGCTTTTTTATTGTTTTTCATCCTCATTTGTACTATTATAGTATACAACAATAGACCCATATATATTGCTACAATATGCAATTATTTTTTCCTCTCATCCATATTGCTACAAAACGCAATAACAAGCCCATGAGTACTACATAATTGCCTTTTCTTTCCCATCCATACTATTACAATATACACTTAATTTTTTTATCCATATTGAAAAAAAATTTCGACTATAAATTTATCATTAGAATTAATAATATTTAGAAAAGATATATCATTTTGGCATCATTTAGATTGAAGTGAAAAGATAAAAAAATACTTCCAATCAAATATAGATTAACATAATGAAAAATATAAGTAAAAAATCTCCATATTTGGTTTATGTGGGGCTCAAATATAGCCTAAATTGAACCTTAATTTTAGTTAAGATCAAATCAAAATGAGTTTACATCAGATTATGACAAAATTATTATTTTACATCTTTGGTTTAAATTTAATTCAAGATCAGATTAAAGCAGGTTTAAACTAAACTAAAGGAAAAAAATAATTATTTTACATCTTAGGTTAAAATCTAATATGAGATAAATCCTTCAATCGAACTAGAAAGAGCTTTTTACGATAATAATCTAATTATCTAAGTCTTTTCTAAGTTAGGAGCATATTCATTTTTTTTACTTTATTTCAAATGATATTAAACAATATATCTTCTCTAAATATTCCGGATTCTAATAATAAATTTATATCTGATGAAATTTTTACAATATATCCGATAATAAAAAAATATTTAATCTTTAAGTTTAGAAGAGAAATATGTAATTTGAAAAAAATCGAGTTATATGTAATTTTTCAAGTTTCAAGTAGAAATATTCAATTTGACAAGATTTTAAGGAGTTATATGTAATTTTTTTAAGTATAAAGGAAAAATATGTAATTTGATAAGATTTCAAGGAGTTACATGTCCTTTAAAATAATTAAAGCCACTGGGGATTTGTTTGTGTAATAAAATTTAAGCTAGCGTTGTTAAACAAAACTTTCAAATTTTAACGAATTTAAAGTATATCAGTTTCGTATGCCTAATTAAATTTTACAAATCTGAACTTCAAAATATAATATGCAAAATCACATATTGAATTTTAAAGCCCATATGGAAAGATCGTGTTACCCCTAAAATCCAACATACACTTCTTGTTGCTATGCAACTCAACGACCACGACATTTTCACATATCTCTTTCTTCTTCAACTGATTTCCGCTATAAGATAAAGTCTCTCACTTTCCTTCTTCTCCTTATGTGCTTTTGCTTCTGATTTTTCAATTAATGACTCTTGAATCACTTTAGAATAATTGAATTTGGTATTTGTACTTTGGTCTAGAGTTTAGGGATGATTTGGCTATTTTTTTTATTTGTCATTATCAATAAATGTCAAGTTTTTAATTTATATTAGTCCAAAGCAATACCATCACAAGTCGAATAAAATAAATATTGAATTTCAAAATCCTAAATTTACAAGTTCTAAAAGCAATTTGTTTTGTGAGATTTACAATTTCTTAAATCTTCCATTTTTGAGAAGTATAAGATATAATGCTTGTTATGTAGAATTTTTAAAATTCAGCATGTAAGGTTACGTGTTAGATTATATAAAAATACAAATTTTATAATTTTATAATTTATAAGTCCAATAAAATAAATATAAATTTTAAAATTATAAGTTTAAATGTCTTTTAAAATGAATTTACTATCCAAATCTTCGAATTTAAGATTTTAAAATTTTTACACCTTCAAACAAATACATTAAAATTTTTAAAATTTTAGAACTTTTAATTAAATTCGTAAAAATAGAGGCGTAGAATATGTTTATATTTAATGATATTTTCACAATTATTTACAATGTTGATTGAATAATCTGTTAACTGCGGAGTAGACTAACAGCCCTCCTTGGAAAGGATTTTATGAACCACCGATGATGCGGTCCTTCACCCAGTCTCAGACTTGCTGCCACGAGGACGCCACGGTGACAATTGATTTGGTAGCAGCCACTACCAACCAGGCCCATATGCCAGACTTTCATACATGCTGTCCACAATTGATATTTGTAGGCATGCCCGATGCCTCCTCTAGATTTTTGTAGTTATCTCCGCAAGTTAACACACACTAGTACCACGTGCCATGTATACGGATAACTTTTTTTTTATTGTATATTCTTCTAAATCTTCTGTAATCTTTTTTTATCATCGATTTTGTTACAAATAGACGAAGCGTAAATTTTTTTTCAGACTCTTGTTTAACCTTGCATGTATTAAATTGGATTTAAATATAAATAAATAAATTACTAACCAAGAACGATGAACTACTGTTTCTTTTACTTTGGAATCTAGGATTTGTTTACAAATAGTCCCAACATTATGCGATATTTGCAGCCAGCCCCCTGCATATATCCGCAATAAAAATATGTTATAGAGGGGGGGGGATTCTGCCAATGAAGCTTGTTCTGCATTTGGTAGGAGATCATTGGCATTATGCCATGACTAGAAGATTCACTCTCTAGTTTCGTATTACTTTTCTCAGAGTCTGAAGGAAAAAAAGGAGCAAAGCTCGCCGGCCATAGAGACCCCTCAAGTTCATGGCTTGGCCTTGTCCTCGTGCGCCCAAACATGCCGTGGAGAATTTATATATCCTAGTTGAGATTGCGGTTGCTCTGTTGCTCGCCTCTGCTCCCGACTGTATAAATTTGATGCCGTATATGTGTCTCTGTAAAATACATGTTCTTCTGAGTTTTGACGTGTAAAGGCAGGCAGTTTGTATATTAACGTTATACATACTATTTTTTAACTTGTTTTTCTTTTTATTTTTTTTTTTTAGCAGTCCGATCCGCACTACATCATTCCAAATCACGAACACATTTGAATTGAGCTAATATGATTGAATATATGAATATCCAATTATTATCGAATTTTAAATAAATTTCCGTGATTTAGCTTTTTAAATATAAATGATATTAATAATAAGTAGTGTTGGTGTAAATTCATAATTGGCCCCAGTCCAAGCAACCAATAATGAATTCTGAGAGAGCCCATGGTTCTCGTTCGTTTGAAAGGCACACGTACACTGCTACGTGGATTCAAACGAGGCAATCAACCCAGACCAATGATTGTCGTAGCACAGAAACATGTACACATCTCTCTAGCTCTCTCTCTCTCTCTCTCTAACTTTCATTATCTCTCTCCTATGATGAGGTTGGACGCGAGCAGTAGTTGATGGCATGTCTTTGTCTTACTATCGTGCAAATGATTGGGGGTAGTTGCCGGATATTTTAGCAGTTATTGGTTCGCGCCATGTGACCAAATAATTCAACCAATTTCGTCACAAACTGCTATTTCTTCTATTTGGAGGCTTTCGATCTCGGGTCCCCCTTCGTTCTCATCATTTATTCATTTAGTATCAGCATTTTTATTTTTTATTTTTTATTCTTCTTCTTCTACTACCATGTCATCCACCCGCTGCTCTCCATTCCGATCATTATATTTATTTTTCCCATCAACCAATTAACTGACTTAACTGGAAGAATATCGTCAGTCTTCTTACTACTGCATTAGCATTCATCGGTTCAATCTCCGTTTCATCGGCCCCGTCCCGGTCTTGAACCTTACAAATGGTGATTAATCTAAACAATTTCTGCTAATAGAGAGAGGTTAATGATGCAACGAACACATGATGCCACCCGGCCGGCGCAGCCATCGAAGCAGGGCAACCTGATGAAAACGTGCCACTGCAACAGAGGCGATGATGATCGCAATATTTATATATAGTCTTAGATCTGATTCGATTCGTGCAGCATCAGCGCTTGAGGGACTGAACCAAATGTGCAGTCAAATTGGCAAAGCGGAAATACACAAAAAAAATTTCGAGTCTCCACAAGATCCCACCACCATATGTGCTTGTCCAAGGCAACTCATGTGCCATGTTGGGTCAACTAATCCTTCCTATATTCTCCGTTGATACTTCCTAATCGTTTGCTAATCAACAAAAGTCTATTTGACGTTTCAACTCCCATCATTAGAAAATAAATTATGGATAGCCTATATATTTTTATGATAAGATAAGATTAATCCAAATTTAATATATGTTTCTATATTCGTTAACCGCAATTGATTGTATATATGATAATTAAGCAAAAAAAAAAAAATGCAATTTAGTCCACTGTCTCCCACCACAGCAACGCCCCGAGGACATGCTTCGAATTGTAATGAAAATGGCACATGCATTCCTGTCAACACAGAAACTGACGGAGCTCACACTGTTCCTTCTGAAGAAAGAGACATGTTAAGGAAACAATACGAATTTCCATTATGTGATCACAAGTGTCAAAAGAATAATCCGCTAATACAGTGAGAACATAAGTTTGCTCAAACGCTCACCAAACACTAGTTTCATGTACATGTAACAATTTCCGCTGAAATATGTATATTAGAGGCTGATTCATTATCTGCTTCAATTGAAAGACTTCTTAAAATCGTAATGTACTGAACTGATCGGTCTCATTGATCTATAAAAAAAAGAATCATAAAAAATACTATCAGGAGTTCTTAAACAATGACCACTTCAATGTTCAAATCAGTCATCATGAATTTAAAATAATAATAATAATAATAATCCTCACCTTCATTATGTATTTCTATGTTTTTAATGAATTTGGAGAGACTGTCCGAGATACCTGTCAGATTTTGTATGATTATCCTATTGCGGATCTTTGATTTTTGAGATTATCTCGTAGATTAAAAATATCTGACACTTTTTAAATCATCTCATGCAGCGCACTCCACACCCATCGAATTCCATTTAATTCATGGGTAAAGGCATGGGGACGCAAGGTCACAGGGGGGTGGGGAGGTAGGGGGTGATAATCAGGACTTGATTTTTAATTGGTCTCAGTTGTTAGTTTAACCCACATGGATAACGTCAATTTGTTAATCTAAAAAGATTAGTTTGGTGTATTATTAGTGCCCCCAACTTCAACCGTTGACCTCTTTTAGTTCGACATGCAAAGTTACCCAACTCTACCAAATTAATAGTATCCTAATGCAATTCCTAGAAAGATGAACCATCATTTCGTCAAATCATTTGAAATTATTAGGGTTTTTCTCTTCTCAAAGCGATGACTCCAAGCCATCAGTTTGAGCCCCAAGGATAGTCTCAAGTTGACATGTGCTCTTTGTGATCTGAGCACTAAACTAACTTTCAAAAATTTCACTGAATTACTATCTGATGGATGACACATGTTAGCTGAGATTCAGATGACAAAAAACCAATTTTGGTCACTCGGGCTTCTGTGGCTTGAATCTTGCCATGTAGCTTGCTTCTAATGGAAGGTTCCGCCTTTTAAAGCCTAAGTCATCTTTCTCTTCTATTTTTGGTCATTTCTTCTTCTCCATAGCTTTTGGTGATTTTCTCCTCCTTTGTCATCCAATAGCCTCCTCTTCAAATGCCTAAAATGCCGCTCAAGCACCTGAAATGGATGCGCCTCCCACAACCATCATGGTTAACACCACTATAGGACTTATCATAGCAATTTTGACACTCGTTACCCTAATTCTAGTAACTTATGCTACAATGCCTACACTACCTCCTCCTCGACTTATGGGGGTCGGGTGATGATAATAGGAAACTTAAGAATGAGTATGGCTCTATATTTACCACCTTATAGGAAACTTTTGAGAGCGAACTTAGGTTCGCTATTGATAACTTCACCCAAGAAGTTCTAGGTGATTGGAATCTATCCCCCAAACCAAATTATTCTCAATGCCATGAGGTTTGTCACAGCTTTCGAACCTTAGCTAAATCAGACGACTTTTTCCTATTATAGGAATATTTAGGAATACCTTTAAAGACTACCGAGGTTCTAACACTGGGTTCGGTAGTACTTCGCTCTTAAAAATGGATGTAGGTTTTTACTTCTTTGCCCTCTTTGGTCTATTCATGGAAGGATTACTCTATTAAGATTTTCTCTTGAGATGATTAGAGCCTTCTTAGTAATTGGCGTAACCCCTTTGAACATTGAGATGACCCCAAGATCCCTCTTGAAATGCACCATCTCTTAGTTGTCTAAACAGCTGAAGTAATAGTCATTAGGTCTACCCCTATATGGTCTAATAAGCCTATCTACTATAGTACAATTTATCAATAGCTTGGCCATCTAGTATGCAATCGACCTTTTGCTCTTTAGTTTTGGTACTCTGAGCTTGAACAGGTTCAACTAATCTTTTAATTTTGCCTTTTGTGTAGACTTGGAACAAAAAGCTTTTATAAACAATGCTCTAAAGAAGAAATATGGTGCCCCCCGAGTCAAACCATCACAGCCATCAAAGAAGAAGAAAGAGTCAATGAAAGGAGGTGCTAAATCACGACAACAGCTGGAGGCTCCTAAAAAGAAGAAAAAGAGGGTGCCAACTTGTAAGGGTAGTAGTCGGGCCACTCATCAAGGCAATAAAAGAAAAAGGGCAGTGTCTCCGTCCACTACCCCTCACTCCCGATCGATCAAATTTGCTAACCCACCTACCTTCAATAACAATCCCATAAGTAGAGGTCCCTGCATTTACTGTTGAGGTGCTCATTGCCAAGCAAATGGTGCTCATTACCTAGCTTCTAACCATTCTCATTTTCCTTCTTCTATTTTTCTTTAACCCTTGACTCAGTTGCAAGCATTGAAATTTTTTCGTTTCACTGGGAGGAGGCATTATGCCTCCCAGAAGGATGCATATATGGCCTAGGTGACTAGCATCAAACTTGAGATGACACTCCTTCATTCTTGCTTTGCAAACCTCTAGCTAGAGGTGCAAGATAGTCAAATAGTTAAACCTGAGGTGAAGACAACGAAGAAAAATGCTGAGGATACCAAGTTAACCACTAAAGCTAACAAGAAGGCTGCCAAGACCGCCCCCCAACAATGGATTGAAGAAGCTAGACAAGCTTCAGCTTCTTCAAGAAGCTGAACTGGCTAAGGCTCACAAGGGGTTGTGGTGGTGTATCTCTAGAGTTAGGGTTTCTTGCAAATTCTAGCTAAAGCTAAGACCTTGGCTATCATGGAGTTTGAACGTGGCCCAAAGAACCTCTAATTCGAAGGTCATCTTGTCACCATTTCTTTTGAGGAGGGGTATTTTTTCTCCCAAGACACAATTATCCGAATTCATTGAGAGCTCAAGTTTAACCCAGAGGACCACTATGTCAAGCCTTACAATGATGCTCAAGTGGCTCACCTAAAGCAAGAGTATGGCAAGGTAATCGATAGGGATGCCCTTCTTGAAAATGATATCAAGATCAACCTTAATTCTAGCTTGGGTTATTCGCTGAGTGATGATGAAGCTAACAAGGTGGCCAATGTTCCCACCAATAAGCCGAAATCCTAGTTCATTTGTACAGAGCTATTTTGTACTAAATGTTTTGGGCATACATTTGTTTCCAAACTATTTTTTGTAATCCTAATGGAAACTTATTTTGTTTTCCCAAGTTTTTGTTTAGATACAATTGTGTGATTTATTGTTAGCTAATGTAACAACTTAACACAAGGTTTAACTCAGTGTAAATTTCACAATAATGGATCATCCATAATTGTTTTATCTCCAAAATTCAAAATTGAATCAATATGGTCAAATATCCATGTATTTTTCAATAACTCACACAAGTTTTACCTCAGGGAGAGGCTTTTAATTTAACCTATGTTGTTGTTAGATTATCAATTTGAAGAGTAGTTCAGCAAAGTTTTAACTTGGATTTTTAATAAATCACGCTTAGTGAAATCAACCACTGAGGAGGTTTGTTTTCCTTGCTTTGGTTAAGTCTATGACTGAGAATTGAGATCTTTGTTAAGCTCATGGCTTAAACTCACTGTTCACCTGCTATGCATATAGCTTGTTATCGTGCTCCTTCACCTTAGTTAGGACCATTGCATGGTAGCGTGCCTTTTACTCGGTCAAGCTTGTAGATTGCCCCCAAGTTATTTTTCCTTAGGTAGGTCCATAACCTACAGTTAGGTTTTTCTTTTGGTCAAATCTATAGTTTTGCACATAGCTATTTTTCCTTGAACAAGTTTGTAACCTAGAGTCAAGTCTTTCTTTTGGTCAAGCTCATAGTTTGTCATTAAACTATTTGTGCCTCGGACAATTTTGTAACATGAAGAAGGATCTTTCTTTCAGTCAAGCCCTTAACTTGTCACTGAGCTATTTTGCCTCAAATAGGTCTATAACCTAAAACCAAGCTTGCTTCCAGTCAAGCATATAGCTTGTCATTGAGCTATTTTACCTCAAAGAAGTCTATAAACTAGAGTTTGGTCTTTCTTTTAGTCAAGTTTGTAATTTGTCACCGAGTTGTTTCCTTGATCTTGCACGTGACATATTTAGTTAGCAAAGAGCATTATAACTTTATTATAGAAAGAACCTTTTTGAATTGTCTATATGTCAAGTGCAAAATATCACTTTATCATCTGGATGGTCCAACTTGAATGCTCCCAGCGATACAACTTGAGTCACTTTATAAGGTCATTCCCAATTCAAGTATAGCTTTATGGGAGCCTGAGCCACAAGATTTGCATGATGAAATAACAAATCACCGGGTTGTAGATCTCAACCTCATACTTCGATGTTGTACTAGCAAGTTATGCAATGTTGACATTCTACCACTCTTTTGTGAGCTTTTTCTTAATTTTCCAACAAGAGATCTTTATTAGTGTTTGGTTTGCCTCATTCACTTTAGGATTGTATATTTTGGTTTGGAGTGATGGAAATGCCAACATAAACATAGACTCCCCAGTTGTAGTTTGAGGGGTGGTCATGTATGACCATAACACTTCAAGTTGCTCTTCAACTTAAGCCATTTTCACTCTCTCCAAATGCTTCTTCAATCCTCAAAGTAAAAAAAACTATTTATTATCTCAACTAAACCATTCGACTGTGATTGAGGTGAACATCTACTTAATATAGATATTGCTATAGTATTCCTTGAATTTTGAACTATCAAACTGCTTTCCATTGTCCATGACTAACACCAATGGTAGCTTGAATCAGTAGATGATTTTTCCAAGAAGAACTCTTAGATTTCCTTCTCGATACTCATTATCAGCAATTCAACTTTGACCCATTTGGTGAAGTAATTAATTGCCACTACTAAGAATGTATTTTGGCTAGTGGAAATAGTCCAAGGATGTCCATTCCCTATTGGTTAAAGGAATAGACAACCTATGTTTATTGAAACTAAACTATCATATTGTGGTATACCCAGGCATATATTTGTCATTTCTCACACTTAGAGTGGTACACCCAGGCATATATTTGTCATTTCTCACACTTAGAGATAAACTCAATTGCTTGAATGGTCATATTCATCCAGTAATATCCCTACTTGAGGACCTTGTGAGCTAAGATTCATTTGCCATCATGACTTCTGTATATTCCTTCATGCATTTGAAGTGTGTAGTCTACTTTAAATGATGTTAAGCAACTAAGACGTGGTTGTGTGAGTAACCTCTTATACAGGAGCCCTTCCACTGAGATGAAGCTCACAGCTAGCCTTTGATTCAACAAGCTTCTCTTAAGTCTTCTGGTAGCTTTTTCTCATTGAGGTAGCTCCCTATAGGGTCTATCCAATATGATTCCTCACCTATAGTATTTATCTCATGGAAGGTGGAGTAGCTCAGTTGTTTGAGGTTCTTCATAAAGATCTATCACAACTATGAGTTCGATAAAGCTGAGGCTAGGAGTGTTAGGGTGTCTGCATCCATATTGGTATATTTTGGTATATGACACACTTTCATGCTATCCATCTTCCCCATGAGCTTTTTGTGCTTTGATGATTTATTGGACCATCACTAGGTCTTTGGTTTTGTATTCTCTTATTTCCTATATACATACAAGCTAAAAGTCTCTAAATACCTTTAAATTCTTGGCCCTAGCTATTAGCACCACTCACAAACCAAGGCGGAATGATTCATATCTGCCACATTATTTGACATGGGGAACTCAAGCAAAATTGAGTATTATGCTATTCTTCCATTTGGGCTAACCAAAATAGCACCAACTCTACTTTCACAACTCACAAGATGAACTATCTACGCAAATTTTTCATGGTTCAACATCAAATCCCACAGGATACATAATGGTCTCTGTCATGAAATTTGCCAAGACTTGGTCCTTGGTCAGTTTCTAAGCCTTGAAAGTGCATCAAATTGACTTAATTTGATAGACCATTTAAATAATCTCCTCGACATCTCTAGTTTTTAAAATATTTGTTGCAGTGGGAGGTTCATAATACAATGACAGGATGTGCTTGAAACTGTGGTTGAAGCTTCTATGTGGCTGAAATAATAACATAGGCCAGTTTCTCTAGAAGAGGGTACCAAATGTCCCCTTAGGTGAGAATGTGTCTTTCATAATATATCAAATGTTATTTTCCACCTCAGTCACTTACTAGAATTGAACTAACAGTCTAATTTGAAGTTGCTACTTAAAGATATAGTGCCTTATTTGGTTTAGGTCTAACTAGTAGAGGGGGTTCAGAGAGATATTATTTTAGCACTTCAAAATCTTGGTGGCACTCCTGAGTCCATTGGAATCTAGACTTCTACTTTAATGATCTAATGAAAGGAAGATACTTCTCACCTAACCTGGATAGGAAGTGATTTAGTACAATGAAGTGACCTGTGAGCCTTTGTATCTCCTTGATTAAGCTTGATAGGTTCATCTGCATGATCTCTTTGATTTTCTCTAAGTTTGCTTTGGTTTCTTATTTCAAGACTAGATAACCAAGAAGTTTGACCAAGCCAACTCTAAACATACACTTCTCCAAGTTCAACTTTATTTTGAACTTTCATAGCATTTCAAATGTTTCCTCGAGGTCAGCAAGACATTCTTCACCTTGATGAGTCTTCACTAGGATGCCATCATCATATGCCTCTATGTTTCTATCGAGCTCAGAGTTGAAGCTCTAGTTCACTACCCTTTGGTACATAACTCCTATGATTTTTAACTCAAAAGACATTGCGGCGTAACAAAATATACCTTGGTTGGGGATAAATAATATTTTTTCTTTAGGATGCATTCGAATCTAGTGATAACTTAAGAACACATCCACAAAGTTGAGGAGTTGATGACTTGAGGTAGAATCTACCAACCGATCTATTTTTGGGAGCACATAGCTATCCTTGGGTAGGGTTTGTTTTAGAACGGTGAAGTCTATACACATTCTCCACTTTTCATTAGACTTCTTCACTATCATGACATTAGCAACCAACTCTAGGTATCAACTTCTCTGATAAATCATGCATTGATAGGTTTATTTACCTCTTCAAAGATAGTTTTTTGTCACTTCAGAGTGACATGTCCCTTCTTCTACTTAATTTGCTTATGGTCCTCGATCGCTGCAAGTTCATGTTGTACCACCAACAAATCTATGTTAGGTAGGTATTTTGGGGCCTATGCAAAATATGTTGGCTCTTCTTTAAGAATTCCCCCAATTCAATCCCTAGAGAGTCGTGGAGGTTTTCACAAAGTTTAAACATCTTTCTTAAGCTTTCATCTATGGCAAAGTTGGTGAACTACTCCATTGGTTCAACATGCACTTACTTTGGTTTAGAGGCTCGATTGCAAATCTCTTCAACCACCAGCCCTTCCCTTTTTGGCTAAGTTTATCTTCCCAGTATGTCACGTAGCATCTCCAAGCTAGACTCTATTCTCCCTATGCTTCACTTGTTATCATTTTTAGTCAAAAATCACTTTACCAAGCGAAAAGTCGAGATTATTGCTTGAAATTGATGGAAAGATGGGTAACCCAAGATGATGTTATAAGCTGAATAAGTTCATATCACCACGTAATTTTGACTCTACCATGACGGCTCATGGGCACTCTCCTATTGTTAACAACAAACTAATTATGCCAAGTGGGGTAACCAAATCGTCTGTTAATCCAATAAGTGTTTCAACAAAGGCTCCTATTTTTGCTCAACCTTTATCTAGTTATAGTCATGGTGAATAGAATATTCATTGAGTTTCATATCCATCATGATATGCTACATGATGTACCCATCTACAATAGCCAAGATGACTAGCACATTATTATAAGGGGCTGAGACTCCTAAATCCTTAGTGGAAGAAATTATGCCTCTGGGATTTATTTCACAATGTTGACTCTTCACCTCCTCCTCCTCCCTCATGATGGTTCATCCTTTACCAGTTAATGGCAAAACTTCTCTTTAACAAGGAGACAGTATAAGGATCATGTTCAAGTGTTCTTTCACCAGTGGGTAATAGAGTTTGGGAGTGGAGTTTCTTCAGGGTGATCCTTGCCTATTTTTCTCCTATTCTTGAGGTTCTTCGGTTCATGTTCCACATCTAACAAATTGGCCAAGGTGGCCCTCTTTGATAAACCTTTTTATCTCTTCCTTGAGAATTTGCACTTCTTGGTTTTATCCAATTTTTGTCTATTGAAATGGAGGGTGAGGGTCATCTCATATAGTTTTTGTGCTCTATTTGAGTCAATACCTCATCTAGGGAGTTGTTCAAAGGCGTGTAAATGTGAAAATCACCTCAGTGTTTCCTATGCTCAGTGCATTGCTTCTTAGACATGGGAAGTTTCACCTCTCTAGGATCCTTCTTTGGCTTGTTGCTCCCCTTGGACTCTCTTGTGGCCCATATTATCTCTTCAACATCAATATACTTCCTAGCTTACTAAATGAATTTGACCAAGCTTTTGGGAGTCCAA
The DNA here is from genome assembly GCA_005019695.1 of Trichopus zeylanicus subsp. travancoricus. Classification (NCBI taxonomy): domain Eukaryota; kingdom Viridiplantae; phylum Streptophyta; class Magnoliopsida; order Dioscoreales; family Dioscoreaceae; genus Trichopus; species Trichopus zeylanicus. Next base: position 871,227 of record RXID01014382.1, read on the forward strand.
CATACCATTTCATAGGCTATTTTAATTTATCGAATCTCATTTATCATCGCTACAAGGATGATGGAGCTATCAATCTCAATTACATCTAATCTGGCTTTATTAAATTGAGTTAGATATTCCTTAAGGGTGCGTTTGGTTATGCATGATTTAGAATAGTCTAAATAAGAGATAATGCAACTAGTGAAAAAAGAAGACAGACTATTTTTTTTGCATTTGATTGCTAGCCAAACTAGTAAAAGACTAGTAAATTTTTTCAAAATTAACTCTACAATAATTTGATATTTAAAAATAATTTATTTTTTATAATAATTAAATTTAATATAAAATTAAAATAATTAATTTTGATTTTTTTAATAAAAATTTGAATTTTTACTCAGACTATCTCTTTGGTATTTGGTTGCTAGTCAAAGTGCTAGTAGGCTAGTCCTAGTCTATTACTAAAAGGGCTAAGTACCAAAGAGATAAATTATTTCACGAACTTATTTGCCAAATCATCAAAGCACGATATAAAGTGCTTTAGCAGTCAAGAATATCAAGCTCTAATTGGGCCTTGTAGTATTATCGGGAAGGCTTTGTACATAATCAAATCCCAAGCTTCTTGTAGCATTATGACATTTTTGAAGGTACGTATATGGTCTACCGGATCCTTGGTGCCATCATACGTCTCATATAAAGGCTATCAGAACTTTGATTATACAGAAGAATATGCCAACTCGAGAATTAAAGAGGTGTTATATCTAGAATGATTTGACGAAATGCCAATCCATGACTCTTCCCAAGCTACTAGTGGCCCAATCTTCACACTAACTGAAGCTTGACTCACATATATGTGGTACATGGCCTTGGTCATCAGGTCATATGTGGCGTCAAGTTGCTCAAACTCCCTCAATGTTTAATATTGAAGGGGAAATCCAATGAATTGGCCTTGATGGTATCCAGTCGATCAGTTCTAGTGGTTTGGATGATACTATTCATGGAAATATTTGATTTGTCCTACACGGTTGCGGCTTGTATTTCTAGTTTGACAAAAGGGCTTGATGAGTTTGTCTGTTATTGTGCATGTTGAACTTGTAATTTTTGCATCATTTGAGTTTAGTTTTATAATTGTTGGACTTATAGATTCTGCATGGCTTGCACCTAAGGCTTTATTAATTGGGTTACCTGTCTGACAGTAATGTATGTTTGGAATTTCTTTTTGACTTACTATGTACAAGGAACCAACAAAATTTTTAGGGATAATAGATAGTGGAACTCCCTGCCGCTGAGACAATGGTATTTGTCAAGGCACCAAAGTAGCTTGTTGGTTCTGTTTGTTAGGTCCTCCCAAGGAGTTGTGAGACTCAAAGGACATCTACATCATTTGTCTCCCTAGGCTGATTTCTGGAGGATGATGCTTTCGCAACCTTCAAAGTCATAACCAAAGATTCACCAAAAATCCTCTAAATCAACAGTGGAGAGGTAGAACGAATTTCAATAAAAGCACCAACTATTAATAAAGTATTATTCACCACCAATTTCGGTCAAGAGACTCATTAAGATCTTGATTCACTAGGCTGATCCGCCTCATTGATCTGTAAAAAAGAGAACCCTAAAAAAAATTATTATAAAATCTCTGACGAAGGTCGTTCCAACACCTAAATCAGTTACTGAGAATTTAGAGTAAAAGAAGAAGAGAAATTAATCCTTACTTTTATCGCCTGTTTCCATATTTATAATTAATTAGGAGAGACTAAGGCCCCGTTTGTTTTAGGATAAGGATCAGGATCAACTCGTTTCAGAATTATTATTTTTTTCTTATAAAAATAATATTTATTATTTTATATTATCATTAAATCAAATTATTATAAAAAATTAAATAGTTTTTTGAGTTTTAAATTATTGAAGTCTTAATTTTGATAAAAAAATATTAATTTATAAGAATGATTCACTAGTTTTGAACTTAACCTTGACCTTGACCTCCAACCAAATGGCCCCTAATAGATTTGATTGTTTAATCTTAGCCAAAATACCTACCAAATTTTCTGTGATTATGCCGTCGTAATCTCATTTTCCTAAGATTAACTCAATAGGTTGAAATAACTTGATGTCTTTTATATTAGCCTAACTTCGTGGTCATGTACCGAGGTCTTTGACTACATCTATCACGTCATTGCAACCCACTACACACCCATTAGGTTTCCTTTCAGAGGAAGTAAATCAAGACCTAATTTTCATTTGGTCTCAGTTGTTGGTTAAGCCCTCATGAATAACCTCAGTCATGCAGCCAGAAAAAATTGGTTTAATGTACCATTAATATCGATTTTAACAGAGAGCACAACAAAACTATTTTCAATACTGTTTCAGAAATTTAGTATTTTAAATACTAAATTTCAAAACTGTTTCAAAAATTTAGTATTTTAAATACTAAATTTTAAAAATATTAAAATATATCGATCACCCGCTTAAACCTACACATCTCCTCGTATGTTAAACAAGTAACAAGATGATCTTCATCATTAAGCATATATTGCTCAAAACCACAGAATCGGATGCATGACTATACTATCTGAGGATCTTAAAACCTTCCAGTTAACCTGATTTTAGAACTAAAATGAAAAATAAAAAACACTCAATATAGACAGGAGCCATTGCACTTAGGCAGACTGCGAATTGTACTAAAAAAAAAACACAACACCTGCTAGGAGGAACACTCATGATAATCATGTTACTTCCCGCAGTAGAGTACGCCAACAGATTGATTACAAGCAACTTTTCTATGTACAGCCGAAAAGGAGAAGAGCTACAGAGAAGTTGAACAGATGACACAGACGAGCAGAGAAAGAGCATCATCACTCTGCAACTCGGAACTTGCTTCTGTTCTGTCATTCTGCATAATCAATAACACTCTGGAGGCCCAACCGGCATATGCATCGCTTTGGTCTTCCTTTCATTGGCTCCTTGACAACCTGTTTTTCGCCCTACGGTGCTCTGTTTCCTTCCGATGAAACATGAAAACAAACTAGAACTTGGAGCACCTAGTACTAGAACCGGGCGTTCTCGAATCCATGGAGATCACTGACCCGGTTCAATGACTTCCTCATGATAGCCACCTTGGCTAGCCGCTCCGCCGCTCGCCAAGCCGAAGTTGGAGTCAAGGCTTCATCACCATCTCCGATGGTGGCTGCTGCCAGCATCGCCTGCTCCCTCCGCTCCGTCCTTCGGGACAATGACAACTGCTGCTGCTGATACTGTTGGCGGCGCAGCTGGGTGCCTGCTATCTCAGCCTCCAAGCTGCGGAGAAGGATGTCGCTGTCGGCGGAAGAAATGGAGGCTGACTGCAGCAGCAAGGATCTGGCGGAGGTCAGCAAGTGGATTGCCGTCCCATAGTCACCGAGTTCTCCCAGGCGCCGCGACTCTGCCAGAGCGCGAGTAGACACGAACAGGTTTCTGAGTTGCTCCTCTGCAATCCTCGTCGAGGGGTGGGAGTGGAGTGGAGGTAGGGTCAGGTGCCGCTCCGCTCCGCAGGCTAGCTGCTGGGTGGCCGGATCCCTGTAGCTGCACCTCACTAACACTCCATGTCGGAGGTGGTGCACCCCGTGCCCACCGACAGCAGCCGCCGGCACTCTGAGCTCCACCAGCAACTCCCTCTCCTCCTCGGCATACAGATCCCCGAGCCTGATCGAATTCCCAGCGCCAACAGCCACGGCCCGCCCCCCGCAGCCCCTTGCGCCACAAGAATAGACTGCAGAGATCTCCCCAAACGGAAAGATAAACTGGAGACGGACGTGTTGCAGCACCACGCTCAACAGTCCCCCGACGCACCTGACAAAGGCATCCTCGGAGCCGCCCTGCGGAGAATCTCCGAAGCCTGAGTCGTGGATGGGGATCTCGAGGTGCGCAAAGCGTGTCGGCGCCGAGCGATTGGATGATGGATAGCGGTGCCGATTATGGTTCTCCTTGTTTTCGTCCTCTTGCTGACCGTCGGAAAGGAGCATGACGGTGGCGACGGGGTTCCGCTCCCGGCGGTCTTCAAGGATCCTGGTCGCCTTCCTGAGAGCCTCGCCGACGCAGGCCCGCTGGCCCTGGCTGCCGCATACCACCAGTCTGTCGACGATATGGCGGGCCGAACGCTGGCCCTGCTGAGACATCCGGCGGAGCGGAAGAAGCCTCTTCGCGAAGGACGAGAAGGCCACCAGGGCAAGGCGGTCGGTGGGACCCAAGGACGAGATCAACAGCCGCATGGCTCGCTTTAGCATCTGGAGTTTCCTGCCGGTCATGCTCCCACCCACATCCAGCACGGTCACAAGGTCGACGGGCGCTCTGTGCGATGGATTGGGAAGTGGCGCCGACACAGTGGATGGCGCTCTCACCTTAAGCGCTATCACGTACTTGTGGTGGCTCCGACCCTGGGAAACCATGGCAGCTGCGGGCACGACGCTCACCTCCACACCTTTGGAATCATGGCCGTGGCCACCAAGATCGGAGGGTGATGACGCCCCATGCGGGAGAGAGAGCCCCACGTGCTCCTCGTCTTCGTCGTAGGCCTCTTCCTCCGGTATGGGAATGAAATGCGACCCAGCACCAGCGCAGCTAACCAAGAGGGGCTCGTCGTCGTCATAGAACTTGGGCGTTGGGTCTTCCTTGCTCATCCTTTTGTGAGGCCTCTTGTTTTCCGAGCGTTCGTGGCTGTTCTGCTGTTTAAGATCTGGGGGTGGCGCCGGTTGATATTGGTGGTGAACAGAGGAAAGGAAGGGGGCCTGGCGCCAGGCGGTGGAGCAAACGGGGCAGACGACGCAGCCGGGATGGCTTTGGATGCAACGTAAGTGGAAGGAATGGGAGCATTCCGCCGTAAACACAGCCGTTCCCTGGCTCGTCTTCACGGTCTGAGTGCAAATTCCACATCTATTCTGCAAAATGGCCAACAACAAATTCAGCAAAACAGTGAAAAAAGGAAGAGATGAAAGATTGAATTTTTTTTTTCATAGTCTCGGTAGGTAAGATGTCATGGCTATTGAGTGGCAGTGATGATGATGTTTTGTCGAAATTTGTCAACTGTCATTATTCCAACAATCACAACATCAAGCCATCTATTGACAGAATTGAGGTCTTGTAATTGCCTCGAATGGAAAACAGAGACGGACAGAAAAAAACATACACGGGAGAGGCGAAGAGTAGCCCTGAGGAGGGCGAATCTGGAAGGCGATATGGGAGACGATGGGTTTGAGGCGGCAGCCCGGAAGAGCTTAGCTCCCGACGGCGGCGTGCATGGCTTGGCCCCCGTCTTGCAATGAAGTTCGGCGACGCCCTGAGCAGCAGGAGGTGGTGGTGACTTGTCGATCCGGCAGCGGAGTCTGGGCGTGGAGGCAGCGGATTCCGACTGCGGCAATAACCTAGGAGTGGAGGGGTTGCCGGCGGAGAAGAGGCCCCCAAATTTGGAGCAGGTCGTCGGGGTTGGGCTCTGCTGCTTTTCGGCTGGCTGCTGCGCCGCTGGATCTCGCCGGATGGATGTGCAGAAGGCTCTCCGCCATCCTGTTCCCATCTCTTCACGCTAGCAATCAATTATTGTCTGGATCGTCGTCTTCTTTAAAAACGAAAGAAGAGAGGAGGATGAATGGAATGGGTGATGATGGTTTTTTTTTTTTTTGCTTTCTCCCGGCGCAGCTGAGGACAAAAGGGTAGGATGGGAGTTATAATGAGGGAAAAGGGCCTGGATATGGGCCTTTTAAAGAAGAAGATCTAAAAAAGACTCGGAAAGCGACAAGCAGCGCCCGTCATCATCAACAAACAGCGCACTGCATTTCCCCCGAACCCCACCCCACTCACTCCCTCATCCATCGTGTTGATACCACAACACAACAGCGACCGTCCGATACACCCACGCCACTCACCGCCGAACCCCAAAATAATTTCTCCAACAACAAAAATGGCCGCCGCCGACATGACCATAAAACAAAAGGCTAGGATGCGCGGTCAACTGGATGGTTGTCAAGGAAACCAACACGCTTTTTACCAAGCAGGCGAGTTGACCGAACGGCCCTCGTTGCACCAATTGGTGAATTTGGGTCTGACCTTGTACCCCACGCCTCCCCGCCCCCCTTATCATGCAACGCAGATAGTGAAATAGAAATATCAAAGGACAGATGGAATTGAGTGGCCCAAAGCACCTCCGTCAGTGACCAGTCCCCAATAATTCAAGGCAGCAGCAGTGATCTTCCTCTCTCCCCATCTCTTCCGCGCTCGCCTGCACTTCACGGTTCACTCTTTTTTTTCTCTCTCTCTCTCTTCGTGCGTCCGCTTCCATTCCACGTCCATAGTTTCTTGATATTTCCTACCAAACGTGCTGTGCTCCGAGATACGCTCTGTAAAGTAAATATAAATGCCCCAATTAAGATAAGGGTTGTGCAGGAAGGTCTGGCGCGGTAACGTGTGCATGGTCATCACATTTAATGCGTATTTATTTGCTTTGAGTAGACTGTGGAGAGAGAGCACACAAGAGGCACGGTGAGCGGAGAGAAAGAGGAGGAGACCCACATCACCACACGCGGTAACAGGCAACTGGCCTTCTCGTTCAACGCAACAAAGCTGGTCAACGCTACAACATGATCCTATTATTTTCACCCTCCCCTACCGCTATCTCTTCCCCTACCGCTATCTCTCCTCTCTCTCGCGCGCGTTTGCACGAGTCCAATCCAGATTCATCCGCAGCTCCATTAGCCGGCATTCGGAAAGCGATTAGCACGTGAAGATCGTTTTCATATATCTCTGCTCGTCAAAATGGGGATTTAGTCAGTCCAAACATGACGGCGAACTTCATTAAAATATTAGTTTAGCGAAATTCGCCCCCTCCAATCCGGGTCGGACGTGTGGAAAGAATGCCCGTTTTACGCGTGCGGTCGCACGTGAGTGAATCCGGTCCAAATGCGAGCCGGACCCGATTTCTTCTCGAGTGAAGACGGCGGCGGCCAGACAATAAGAGAAGGCGGAGGAGACTGATCGGGGATGAGGAAAAAGAGGAGGGGGTCGCCGGCAAGGAGAAGAGGAAGAGGAGAAGAGGGAGGAGAGAGTGGTCAAGGGAGAGGAAGAGAGTGGCTTTCCGGTGGAAGAGGAGGAATAGGAGGATAGAGGAAGTCTACCGGGTCAGGGCTTCATCGGCGAGTGTCGACATCGTCCCGGCAGTGCTCCCCAGCGCCGATAGGTTGAGAAGATGGGAGACAACCGCGACGCCTTCATTCGAAGGGGATGAACGGTGGCGGCCGAGCTCTGACCACTCGGGAAGAATGTGGCTCCAGGCTCGCTTGCGGCCTCCTCCATTTTTTCTTCGCCGACAATTGGTCTCGTCCGCCTTCTTTTCTTTCTCGTCCAGCCCCGCCGCCGTCTTCACTCGAGAAGAAACCGGGTCCGGGCCGCAGTTGGACGCTCCCCGCTCGTCGTTTTCCACGCGTCCGGCACCCATTAAAGGGGACGAACCAGACTCGAATCTAAGTCCAGCCCACATTCGAAGTGGCGAATTTCGCTGTCCAAACGGAAGTCCGATTTAATGGCCATTGCTGCTATATTTGTACTTGGAAATAAAGGGTTGGTTTGGTTCTAGATCAAGCTCAAGGTTGAAATTAAAAGGAGGATTAAGGTGTAAAATAATAATTTGATCAAAATTTTAGTATTTGATTATTGATCTGATTAGGAAATGGTTCAAATTTTTTTTGGACTATCTTATCCTTAACTTCTGCTTTAAATTGCTCTCGGTCCTCGCTATCGACTCCATCGTCTCCAACCACGTATGCTACGAGCCTTTCGTCTCCGACGAGGTACACTGCAAGCCCTTCGTCTCCGATGAACTATACCGCGAGCCCGTGGCTGGAACGAAATTGGACGGTAGAGATGCACCGAGGGCATTTTAGTCATTTTCCAATTAAAATTTAATTAAATTATATAATGTTAATTTGGTCAAATTTTTGATATTTAAATAGTAGACCAGTCAATTTAGGATGATCCTGATTTTGGTCCAGAAACAAATGGGGCCAAAATGTCTAAACTAGCTAATACAAGTTTTTTCTATGGTTCCGCCAAAATGAATGTTTTTATTTTTTTTACCGATCTTACCCCTCCTTGTTGTACCTTTTCCTTATTTTCCATACTAGAGATTTCTCTTATCTAAGATGAGAATATAACCGTGCAATGACACGTTTGGTATTGTTTAAGTATCTGAAATTAATAAAATTAGTAAATCAGTGAATTAGAGAAAAATTTTAATTTCAATGTTTGAATTTAATTTTTTTATAAAATTAAATATTTTTAAATTTTATCAATTCCAATATTTGATTTATGAATAAACTTTTTTTTAATTTCATTAATTTTTTAATTTTAGTATTTAAAAAGTAGTAGAATGAGGTTATGATAACGATAGTGAAATTATCTTTATTTGATTGATTTATTGAACTTTGTAAAATATAAAATCTTTAATAACTATTTTAATCTTATACACATAACAACTGAATTATAAATAATATATTTCAGATATGATGTAAGAATTTTATACTATATTACTAAAATTAATTTACTGATAAATTTTAATTAAGATTTATTTTATAGAGCAATATATTTTAAAAACTATAGAAAAATCTTCTGAAAGCTAAAAAAATGTAAAGAACACAATATATTTTGAAAACAAATATATAAATACCCCTTAATGGTTATATTTTGAAACAAAATGTAGAATTTCAAGTTTCAAATTTCAAAAAGTTGACTCCAATGATCATATTATTACATAAATTTTAATTTGAAAGTTCAAGATTCAAATCTAAAAAACTTAACCTCAACAGTTAAATTTTTAGATAAATCTCTATAAAAAATAATTTTTTACTCGGAAAACATCGACCATCTAACTTTAAAATTGAAAAGTTAAAATAAATAATTCAAGGAGGTAGTTCAAAGATATTACGGTGGAGTTTGTATCCAAAGACCCTCTATTATGTGAGCATAATATGCTGTGCAGGACTTGGATTTTTAGGAAGTCATCAAGCAAAGGAGAAATGTTCTATTGGTGTAAGACCCGTTTGGTAACCGTTTGAATTAGACGAATTGACTGAATTAGGAGAATTGGAGATTCAATTCTCTCGATTCGATTGTTTGGTTACCAATTAAAAATTCAAAATTGAGCAAATTCCCGAGAATTCCCAATTCTGGGTTTAAATTCGGAAACAGAGAGACGAATTCGCAATTCGGCATCCGAATTCAGTGCGCCCCGCTGTTATCCGAAACCCTAATTCGCCCATTTAAATACCAGCTGAATTCGGCGGAATTCGGCGGAATTCGGCCGTCACCCTCTGCCCCGAGCCCGAGCGGCGGTCCGTCCCCGAGCCCCGACGCCCGTCGTCGCCGAGCCCGAGCCCGTCTCCCCCGAGCCCGAGCGCCGTCGTCCCCGAGCCCCGAGCCCGTCGTCCCCGAGCCCGAGCGCCGTCATCCTCGAGCCCGAGCGCAGGTCCGTCCCCGAGCCCGAGCGCCGGTCGTCCCCGAGCCCGAGCGCGTCTCCGTCCTCAAGCCTGAGCGAGTCTCCATCCCCGAGCGTGACGCCGGTCGTCCCCGAGCTCGAACGTGACACCGGTCTTGGGTGGATAATCTCATGTATATTATGATTCCAGTATTTTCTAAGTTAGAATATTTAGATGTGTAATGTTGTTGTTTTGTGAAGATCATATTTGTTGTGATTTGACGATCTAAATTATTGTGGTCTTTTTCTGATATATAGAAAGCTATTTTTTCTTTTAATAGATGGGAAATTCTATGGTAAATGCAAGTCATAGATTACTTCAGTTTAATCTTGTTATCTAATGTCTGACGGTTTGTGTGCTCATGATCAGTTCAGATTGGTTGTTCACGTCTTTACACAGTTATTGCTTGCACATGATTCCGAATGACACAGCTCTGTTGTTATTGTGAAAGCCTTGTAATTTCTTCTCATCAATTATTTTCTGGAATTTTTTTTGTTTCTTTTCTTTTTTGACCCATATCTCTTTGATTTGGATGCGCATCTTTTTACTACTTTGTATCAATATGTAATTCTAATATTATTTATTTTTAAAATCTCAAAAATATGTTTAATTAATTTATTAATTTAATATCTATATTTATTTTAAAATTAAATATAGAAAGTGTCTAAAAATGAGGGTAATCTCATCCATTAAGAATTGGGTGATCATATCTCCAATTCCAAATCCAACCAAACACCAGAATTGAGGAAATTGGCGAAATTCGTTAATTTCAATTTACATCCCGAACAACCGAATTCACAGAATTGACTGAATTGACAATTCCTTTTCTTTACTCAAAAAGTACATCCAAACACCGAAATTATCAATTCGGTCAATTCCCTCAATTCCCCGTAATTGACCGAATTGACAATTTCTTCAATTCCGAAACTCGGAATTATCCAAACGGCCCGGTAGTCTTTCGAAGGTAAGGTAATTTTTCTTTTCAATTACCCTTTTTTTTAGCTTTTTTACATTTATTTCACTTGGTCTTGTAGCCAAATTATAAGAGGTACTGTAATTTTTTTTTTTACACAGATAGATGAGCATTAGCATTCAATAGAAGTAGATGGAGTTTTGAGAAAACAATTTAAAGTTATGGTGCAACTAAGTTAATGATTATGTTAATGTTACTTATTTTATTAGCAAACATGTGTTTTAGTGAAGGTGATCTTCTAATATTAACATTTATTGTGTATTTGAACCTAGAATCAATATATTATCTTAGGAAGTTTATATATTGAACTTAGACTATGTAACAAGTAAAATTGAGTATCCTTCTCGATGCTGGTGAGATGGAACATAGTATATTATCATTATTATGATTTTGATCACATTTGGTCCTATTTATAGAACCATTAAAAACCCACATAGTCATAATATACAACGTAGCCATTGTGATCCTGTTAGTCTATGTTCTATTACAACATAAATAGGTATTAGCAATGCTAATCATACATCTATATAAGTTGTCCATTAGTGACACTAAACCAATAAATGATTTTTACAAATACTATAATTAGTACTGGTGATATACAAACATATAGGTGGCGCTAATTTAATTTAGCGTTGCCTATGTTAGTATAATGTTGGTGCTAATTCATTAGCACAGACATTGATACTTTAAAATCTGAGCCAAACCCGCTAAACGGAAAGGTAAAATCCTACCTTCCTCTCTAGTGATCAACACCTTTGACCACATCTAGCCCGCCATTGCACCATCTCCTCGCATCGCCGTGTCTTTCGCTGCTGCCACCAGCTCCATTACCACTGCCAATTCTATCCTATCACTACCCTCAATTCCAGTTCATTGTCCACTTGAAGTTGCTGTCAAATCTAGGTCATCATCATCTCCTCGTAGCCTCTTTTCATAGTGGATAAATGAGAGTTTAGTCTCCCCTCCAGATTTGAAATTTTGGAGGTTGATTTTGGTTCTACATTCAATTGTTGGGGTTTACTTTTACTTGGCCATATGTTTATTTATGTGCTTATGTGTTTGCTTAGCTATCTTATGATAGAAATTATCCCAATTTCATTCTTCTTAATTCCATAAAAACTCATTACAATATAGTGTGCCAATCACAGTGCTAAACATCCGATGCTAGTTGAAGCATCGCCGGTACATCACATTGGCAGCGCTAAACTAGCACTGGTAATAGAAAGTTATTTGTGGCGCTAACGATGTTATCACTACCTATACCAGTCAATGCAATGTTCGTAATCACAATAATGAGTATTTAACTTAATTTGTAATAATATTTTCTTTAATGAAATAATGTTAATATTTTTAGTGCTTGTATTGCAGGAGAAGATCTTTCAACTAAAGTAGTCTCAGCAAAAGAACTCTCCATCAGATACAACCATCCAGAACATGATCCCTATTCAAGTATTTAAGCTTGATAGATACGGCCGACTATGAATATTTGGTATGAAACCAATTTCCAGGATTATCTTCGAGTCCTCCTCTAGAGCCTTGCAAGATGTGCAAGCTCAGTATACCCATAGTCAAATGCAGGCAATTATTCAAGCTAAAATTACTTTAGTATTAAAGAGGTTTAGAAAGGAGATATTCGACCGCCTTATACCATGTCTTGATCTACCCTATAGCCTAAGGTATGAATCAAATCTACAATTTTGCTATTTTGTAGTATGCATAGAATATTTACTTGTAATACTAATATGCGCTTTCTGTGACAAATTAAGAAGGTTTCAGGTGTAGAACCTAGCAGAAAAGGTGATGTTAGTGGTAGCCATGGTGGTTTGATGAAGCTACTTTCACTTTCCAAGCTACCCAAGTAAATTTTGTCTATTACAAGAAAATATATTATATATTGATCCTATTAGAATAAATGAATTTTGATATTACACATGTCAAACATTAGTGGCTTATGGACAAGGGTAGAGAAAAGGGGATGGGAACTTGGTGGCAAGCACTGGTACTAGAGTAGGTCCGTATGTATGGGTTATTTACCTAATAGGTACTCACATATTTTATTATTTATATAAATTATAAAATTTTGATTGTATTCATTTAGATCTATATGAGGAGACCATTTAGGAGTTGGTGACTGAGAGGAGGACAAGCAAATACGGACACAAGGTGATATTCTTCCATTTTCTTTTGATTGTGTTGTATAATAACTTTATATTGTATAACAACTTATACTTTGAGATGTATGAACTATATTTCGAGATTATATTTGTATCAATTGGTTTATGTTTTATATATTGATTTTATTATCTGGAAACACAAATGTATTCAGGATATGTTGATGTTGTAAAAATAGGGTTTAACTATAGTGTTGGGCCATTCATGGCACTATTGGACAACAATTAGTGTTGCCAATGGTGTAAACCAATAGCTTAGCGCCTCTATCGGATTTCCATTAGAGGCACTAAAGACTCAGCAACACTATTGGTTATTAGGGGTGCTAATTTACTATCATGAATATTTGTGATACTACTTAATATGAACTTTGTTAGTGCCATAAATTAGTGCCGACAAAAATTTTTTGGCAATAATTTTACTTCTAATGGCACTATATTAGTGCTAGAAATAAAAATATTTATTATAATATTCGAGCAACTGAAACAACTATTCAGGCATCTAAACTCATGAGTTCTGACAACCAAACTCAATGTTTGGATAGCCAAACTTGTCAGACGAAAATTAAAAAATTTTATATGATACATTGGGACAACCAAACTTGACAAAATTTTAGAATATTGAGTTTCAATATTGACAAATGAAAGTAAATAAGACTGGTTTCAGCTTACGTAAGTGATGACATTAGCATATAAAAAGTAAGTAGAGGGGCATAGATCACTAAGTTGTAATAAAAATTAAATAACAAGTCAATGTCTCATTAGATGTCAAGTAAGGAGTATCTAAAGAAAAATACTATTGCCCAACAAGAGAGGCGTGATAACACACTACTTAGTATTTATCATTGAGAAAATTCTACAATCACTCAAGTCTAGCCTCATCATCCATACCTTGAACAAAAGCGATGCCATCAAACTCATCCCCATGTAAGTGTTTGTAGGCATGCTTAACAAATGAAGAGTTAAAGTGTTATCCTTTAAAGCACATTAACATTGAACACAAATTGTTCTTCCATGCATGCTGCTCGATTGTCTCTATGGTGCATGCAACTTTGCATGCTTCATCTACCAACTCAATAATTTGTCCTCCTGAATACTCCTCTTGCACTTGCATGTTTTTGAGCTATCATTGGAAGTAATAGCATGCTCTTTTCCTTTATTCTACATTGTGTTCAGGTTCGTAGATGAGGGTGTAGGCCTGTTCTCTCCAAGCCCACCAGCAATATCGGAAGGATTCTCAAAGTTCCAAAATCCCTGTGATAGGATTTCATCATACTTCTAGTAGCATGGTCTGATCGACAAACTTACAACAATGTCTCATACTTTGGGATGCTTCTATTTAGGAATTGAGCAACATCTTTGATTTGCTAAAAATTAATGTCACAATAAATTGTTATTGTATATCACTTTCATGATAGTAAAATTACTATGCATTGAAACTAGTTGCTTACGGTGACATTGTCATCGTACACTCATCCCTTTGCATCAATCATCTTATTGTCTTCATTTCATCCAACGCTACTATACTTCTTCAACTTCCTAATAATACCAACATGCTTCTTCAATGTCTTGCAGTGACCATCCACATTTTCGATGCTGAAGTCAATGTTGAATTTAGCATTGATAGCATTTGCGGCCACCACAAAAGCATATTGCTTAAATTGTTATCTTGTTTCATTTCCGCACAAACTTGTTCAATAGACAACCTAATGAGAAACTCAGAGCATCTCTTTGTCCACATCTTATTCATATTATAGGTTCTTGTTGTTTTCCCCTTTGTACCTCCTTCAACTTCCTTGTTTGTCTCAATATGCCAAGGCCTAGGTTCTAGCTTATCGGGTCAGACTTGATTTGAGACTCATTGTCTTCAATCCCAAAGAATGCCATCCCTTGCAAAATAAAAATAAAATAGTTTTAGCGAACATTCAAAGTAAGAATGAAGCCCAACAAGTAGCATTATAGCAAAAAACAAAGGAATTGTGAGTAACAAAGAAAGGTAAATAACATTATAGCAAGTAGAAATGCAAATCACGATAATAAGATTCATTCAAAATCACAAGGTTCTACAAGTTATTACCATATAATAGCTTAAGGACAAGACATGCCCACACAAAGAACAACTATGATGATGGATGTACTCCATCCACATATCACTAGCTATTTGATCCATCAACTAAACCCATTGGCAGTTCTCCTCATATTATTCCCTAATGGTGGATCTAGTGTATAATGGCTCATCTTCTTCTTCATTCAAGTTATCCCCCTCTTCAAGTTTCTTGGGTAGAATTTCATCATTAGTATCAACTATGATGAAATAGTTGTGAAGAACATAATATGCCATAACCAAATTGACTTGGGTGCCAAAGAAGAATAAGGGATTTCACTCAATATCTTCCATCAGTTCTTTACTATCCCAAATGCATGCTTTATTTTAGACAATGATGCGTGCCTGAAGTTGAATAATTTCTTACTATTTTCTAGTAGTCATCTTGCTTGTTCTTTTATATGATACCTAATGCCTTCATAGGATATAATAAATTCTATCATTATTATATAACCAACATCCATAATATAATAATTATCTGAAAAAAGAATGATAACATTCATGCATGAATGTTATCATTCTTTTTTTAGACAATTATTATATTATGGATGTTGGTTACACAATAATGATAATTGTCTGAAAGAAGAATGATAATAATCATGAAAATATTCATGAATGTTTTTTTTTATAACTTCAAATTTATATCTTTAATTTGTTTCAATTCACTAGCTATAAGGCGAGAAATAGTATCCTTGAGAATAATAAAGTCATTTGTTGATCCCTCTTATCTGGCTATGGCATACAAAAAGCTAAGGTCCATATCAATTGTGCCTAACATGTATTGGGTGACACTCTTAAGTTCACAAAAATGTGCAACCATGTTAGTTGGAACTTCAGAATTAAGATATATTCTATTAATCAAATTAACACAATTCTACACAGAATAATATCCATTATTAGAGATATATATTATGACAAAAAAATCAATTAGTCTCAGAAAATCATTCTTTAGGCTACATATAGTAATTAGGATTACCGCCTGCAGTAGAATAAATTGACGAGACTGCCTTTAGATAGTAATTTATCTTTGATTTTAGAAAGTACTCTCAAACACTTATTAAAATATCGACTAATCATCTCACCAAATTATAAGAAAACTATCTTCATGCTTTAAATTTGTGGCATTTGTAATTTATTTATAAATTGTGGCATTTTTAATTAATTTATAAGGCTTTTATAAATTTGCCCTAATGGATGTTCCCTAGTTGACATGCCACCATGAGATGTTCATGACCACACTGTTAGCTTGTCATTGGACTTTTTAAACCGAGAAGATATCATTTCCAAGTCTGATTTTTCATTTATGTCCAAAGGTTTTTTGAATGAGAAGCCATTGGAAACGGACAAGATTGTTACAGGTTTGGTTGATTCTAACAAAGTTGGATGCTACATGCCAGCTGAAATGGCTTTTCCTTGTCAAAATGGTAATGAAAAAAATTCTTTGCAAAATGTGGAATTTGTAGTGGAGACACCTCATGTAAATGTCTCTAGCACACATTTGCAAGTACAGTGATGGATGAGTGAGCAATCCCATGAATCGGGCCCCATCAAGAGTGCATGACTTTTGGGGGTTTTGGACTAAGAGATGGTGTTTGATGCAGCCAACAAGAGCTAATTTCTATTTGGTTCTCAATGGAGATAGTCTATTTGGAAATAATATGTGGTATAAGTGCTGTCATATTCCAGAAATTATTCACATTGTTATAAAAATTATTATTTAAATATAAATTATTTGAAATTAAAATTATATAGAGGTATATTTTTTTGGATATGTCTATTCATTTTGATTAGGTGTGTCTATTCAGAACAGACGCATTATTTGAAAACATCACTTTATGAATAGATTGTAATATATATAAATATAGACTCTTCACCAACATTCATAGAATAGAATATTGACAAAAATTATAATAAAATGATAGTTGACATCCGAATAGACTTCTGTCTTATACTCTCAATATTGATTTGAATGATTTAGACTTTCAAACATACTCAAAATGTAGACTAAATCATTTGTTCACATTAGGTATTGTATACCCAGGATAACTTCATGTCGACCAATTTGTAATAGTGTGAAGGAAATGTTATCTTAGAAAAAGATTCTTTTCAAATTACCTTGACTAATCTTATCTCTTATTTTTTATGTTCTTTATTTTATAATAATTCTCTACATTCTTGAATTTTTTTAATAATAATAGTATTGTCCATTGAAAGTTTGATTATTATCAAAATAAAAATTTAGGATATGAAAATATATATCTTATTTATATGATATTAATTTTTTTTGTTGCAGATTTGTGGTCATTTGACAAATATCTTAATAAATCAAGGGTTATAAGAGTTATTGTTAATAAAATTTATTAACTACTTTAGATAAAAGTATATGTGATTTAATGAACGTTCCATTTAAAAGTAGTTATAAAAATATTTACTTATTTATCTTTTTTATTATTCAAGATTTACTAAGATAATTAATATTTTTCTTGAATGAGTTTCTTAATGCACGAAGCATTATCTCTATAGAAGATATACAATAACAGAAAAATGAGATGAAGATGAGAATCAAAATCCTCAAATTTTATGTTTCAAATAGTGGGGTTATTAATCAAATGCGAGTGAAAGCTCATAAAAATGACAAATTTCATTCAAATAGGTAAGTGATATTTATATATTGCTTATAAGATTTTCTTTTAATTGTTAGATTTATTTTGCATATCTATTTTTATCTTTTAATTGTAGTGATCAAGAATATGCACTTAGATGGTCAAATTTTTGATCGATCAACATCTACTTAATTATCATTTTGGTTGGTTTAAGATGAACAATGTACTTATAGAGGATTTATATTTTATAAAATATAAGTTGTGTTGATATCTGTCCTAATGATATAACATTACTATTGTGAAATTTTTGCATTTTGTAATTACTCATTGAAGTATTCCATGAGTTAGAAGTACAAAAGAAAATAATATAATTTTAATATATATTATGTATTGAAGAGTAAGAAAAGTGTACTATCTAATTATGAGTTAATAAAACTATGGTTTGGAAGTATATATATATATAAATATGATCATATCAAAATGTGAAGATTTTTTTATTAAAATTTTTTTTGATGAGGTAAAATATTGATTAAATCTCATTAATACCTCTATTTAAAGCAGAGAGCAAGTTTGACGAGCATGAGACTATTACCGATTGATAGATAGCTTATTTAAACCCACTCTATAATATTGGTGCCAATTATTATTGAAAACTATGTGCATGAGAAATTGACCTATCCAAATACGAATCTACCGGAGAAATGTATAACAAGAGGTTGACATTTCTAGTAAATAAAGTTTAAGGAATAGTAGAGCAGAATCTATTCCTAAATAAACTCTCATACCCATTATACTGCATTTCACAATGGAAATTTTTTTTTTTAATGTTCTTAATAGATTCATAACTTATATGTGGTGATAGAATAGTTGCAAATATTACTTGATAAATCTACTTAAGTAAGTAGGCGGTGAAGTCATCTCTACAGATTATTATTTATAAAATCTCGAGAGTACTTATTAAAAGAGACAAACGTATGGCCAAGTATGCAAATTACATTGGTACTTATAAAGTTTATAATTACTTTCATATTAATATGATTCTTTTTAGTTTGTGCATATGCAATAGTTTCAAGATTATGAGAGCTATCAAATATTTTAAGAAAATATCTGACTGTTATTAGTAATATTAGATAATAAGTGGGACATTGTTGTAAAAAATATTATTATCTAATAATAATATTATTAGATAAAAATATTATTATCTAATAATAATATTATTAGATAAAAATATTTTTATCTAATAATATTTAAATAAAAATTATTTGAAATTAAAATTACAGAGAGATGTGTCTTTCCCGATGTATTTATTCATTTTGATTGGTTGTGTCTTTTCAAAAAAAGGATGTATTATTTGAAAACATCACTTTATGAATAAATGTGTAGACTCCTTACAAGCCTTGATAAAATAGAAGTCAGACAAAAATTATAATAAAATAATAGTTGACATCTAAATAAACTTCTTTTTTATGCTCTCAATATTGATATTAAACAATTCAGATTTTTGAATAAGCTCAGAATATATACCAAACCATCTGTTCATATTAGGTATTAGGTATTGTATTCCGGAGATAGCTTCATAGAGAACAATCTACAATAGTATAGAAGAAATACTATCCTAAAAAAAAAATTCTTTTTAGATTGTTTTACCTATTCTTATCTCTTACTTTTTTTTTTTATTTTATAATAATTCCTCGTCTTCTTGAATTTTTTGTTATAATACAAGTATCCCTCGTGATGATTGCCTGCAGTTAAATCCGAGGTAACTAATTGCTTGAGCAGTCTAGATTGCAAGGATCTCATAATCGAAAATTCAACTTCTTATGCAAGAAGCTTGGTTGACAGATGTGGCTTCCCTCATTTTCGGACAATTATAACTAATTTTCTCATGATTCCAATGGAGAAACAGCAAAAGAAGCTGCAGTAGACGAGGGTGTCTGTATTTCTACAATTTGAAGGAACTTAGATTCTCCTCTTAAGGCCATGTTAACTCCTCATTGTTACTTACAATTTTTTGTTCGTTTGTTGGCACTAGATTTGTCTTTCATATATAGAATAGTAGGTGAAGATCATTGCCTTGATAGGAATTATTGGTGTATGGATATGAAATCTTAATCTTATATAAAAAACTGAGCAGGAATTGTTCATTCAATGGATGTAAATAAGTCAGAGCATGAAAGTTGTCTAGCGTCATACATTATATATATTGCACTACATGAGCTTGTTTATTGAAGTTACAAAGCCTGTTAAACCGTAAAATTAAGGTATTGCTGTTAAATCCCAAAACCAAAATCAAACCATAAAATTTTGAACTTGGAGGTGGAGAATGAAATCTCACCTATCTGCTGTCGGAGAAGCCTGCGAGGAGATGGAGAGGATGGAGCTAGAGGCGAGGTATAGCTGGCAGTGGGGATGAGGACAATGATGCTACGATGGGGTAGAGTTGAAGGTCGGGATGGAGTCAAAGGCTGGTTTGGAGCGAATAGTAGTGGCTGAAGACGCGGCAGTGTGCCAGTTGCGAAGGCAAGCCCAAAGATAGCGACCTGGAGATCACCGGAGAAGAAGCTTCTCTACTAGGTATTTAAGTGCATAGGACCTGGAGATCGTGGGTTTTAAGTTATCATTGTTGGTGCTAAAGGATTAGCATTGTCAATGAACTAACAGAGGTGGCGCTAATATGTATCTAGAAAACAAGTGCTAAACTTGGCACTGACGAAAAAGGTACAAAGCACTACCAATGATATGTTATTGGTGGCATAAGCAGCACTAAATCTAGCACCAATTATAAGCGCCATTAATATCCTAAATTGCTGTAGTATTTTTTATTAATAATTAGTTCAATATTTAAATGAGTTCTTCTCCTTTCGATATTCGAAGTATCACACACAATAATCAAATTAGTAAATCTACCGAGTTAAATATTTAACAATTCTAACTCTTTGTTATTATTCATCTAATAATTAAATAAAAAAATAACTATATAGAAGCAATGCAATATGAGCAGCATAAACATCCAACATGCAATGTAACCGCGTAACACCGGCTTGTAATGCAATATGAGATTGATAAAACTAAAATCCAAGAAGATAAAAGCTGAACATTCTACTCATTATGATCATCGTTGTTGTCTTCCATACGGAAGTCAGCCAAGATTAAATAATAAATCACAAAAATGACCAACACAAATCAATCAAGTAGATAACTATAGATAATAAAGATCCGTATCATTGGCGAGGTAGAGGAATTAAAAATTTTTCAAATAGGGAGAGATTCTCGCCGACAAAGAGAGGTTGGGGTATGACTGGCAACGATGGTGACTATAAAGGATATGCTGACCTGACAAGAACACCAACAGTTGAAACCAACCAAAATCAACACATCTCAAAAAAAATAGAGAGAGATATGGAGAGAGATAGAAAAAGAAAGAGAGATAAAAAGAGATCTAGGGAAGGGAGGAGAGGGCTCTTGCAGTAGCAATGGTGGCGATGCCGCCTACGAAATGTTATCCCTCAATGAGCGAAGAGGTGAACTTGGAACATTTGAGACATAGCGAGAGAGAGAGAGAGAGAGAGAGAGAGAGAGAGAGAGAGAGAGAGAGAGAGCGCTAATGAAAGGAATGATTGGAATATGATTGACGGTAGCAGGCCAGGAACAAGGGGATTGAGAGCAGTTAGGGGTGTGCACTATTCGGTTTTAACCGAATCGAACCGACTGACCGAAACCGAATAACCAATTCGGTTCGGTTTATTCGGTTCTCGGTTTGGTTTCGGTTTTTTTCGAAAACCGTAAAAACCGAACCGAACCGAATTATATATATATATATCTATATACTGCGGTTTTGGTTTTGGTTTTGGTCTAATCGGCTCGAACAGACCGGACCGCCTATATAATCTCCGTTTTCAGAGCGGTTCGCCAGTCGCCACTTCGCCGAGCCGACGCCTGCTGTTCTGCTAACCCTAACCCTAACCCTCTCAGCGCTCTCGCTCTCGCTCTCGCCACTCTCGCCGCTCTCGCTCTGGCTCTCGCCGCTCTGGCTCTCGCCTCTCTCGCTCTCGCCGCTGCGAACCTGCGGTGCTGCGCCTCCATCCCTCCAGCTTTCGTTCACCCCCGGACGCCTCTCCTCCTCTGAGGACTGAGGCTCTGAGTCCCAACGCGGCGACGCCTCTCTTTGGTCGACGCTCTGAGTTTCAATCTCTCATTTTTCTACGAGTCTACGACGGATTAAGCTGCAAGGTGAGGGTATTTAGGGTTGATTTTTTGTGAAATTAAATTAGGGTTTTTTGATTTCATACGATTTTATTGTTAATCCTTTCGTCCACGGTCCACCCCCGGACCACCCCCCTCCTTCTCTCCTCTGAGGCTCTGATTCTCAGTCCCAACCCCTCAATATCTCTCTGGTCGCGCTCTGAGTTTCAATCTCTCATTTTTCTACAACGGATTAAGCTGCAAGTTGAGAGTATTTCGGAAATTATGAAATTTAGGGTTGATTTTTTGTGAAATTAAATTAGGGTTTTGTGAAATTAGGGTTCTACAACGGCATCATCGGGATCAAATTGCAAGGTTAGGGTTGAATTTTGTGAAATTAAATTAGGGTTTTTGATTTCATACAATTTAATATGTAATTCTGTATTTTTCTATTGACAGATGTTGAACCAGGATGACAGTCAGCAGCTTTCAAGCACAAATCCAGTTATTCCAAGTCCAATGCCAATTTCTGCCTCGCAGGAAAGTTCTACGCCTATGGCTATCGAAGTTGCAAATGAGGGCAATGTATCTACGTCTACGTGTAGTACAAAGCCTCCAATGCCGAGGAAAAGAATGGCAGCACGATCAGTTGTATGGGAGCATTACACAAAGTTCACAGGCCCGGGCAAGTCAACCAAAGCCAAATGCAACTACTGTGGTAATGAATTCTTGTGTGATTCAAAGAAAAATGGTACTTCTTCTCTTAGACATCACATGCATCAGTGCAAGCGATATCCATATAATGTTGATACACATCAAACACAAATTGCTATGCAACCTATTCAGAAAGAAGTAGCAAATGAGCCTGTGCTAACAAGCTGGAAGTTTGATCAAGAAAAAAATTAGAAAAGCACTGGCACACATGATTGTTGTAGATGAACTGCCTTTTAGCTTTGTGCAACATGAAGGCTTTCAATACTTTATGTCTCAAGCTTGTCCTAGATTTTGAATGCCTTCACGTTGGACTATGACTAGAGACTATTTTCAACTCTACCATGATGAAAAGGTAAAGTTGAAACAGTATTTCAGAGAGTCCAAATAGAGAGTTTGTTTGACCACTGATACTTGGACCTCAATTCAAAACATAAACTATATGTGTATCACAGCACATTATATTGATATTGATTGGAACTTGAAGAAAAAGCTTTTGAATTTTTGCAAGATTACAAGTCATAAGGGTGAAGTTATAGGAAAACTAATTGAAAAATGCCTCTCTGAATGGGGAATTGATAGTGTTTTGACTGTTACTGTTGATAATGCCTCTTCAAATGATACTGCTATTTCCTATTTGAAGAAAAAATTTTTGAATTGGGGCACTTGTTTGGCACAAGGAAAATATATTCATATGCGTTGCATAGCACATATCATTAATCTTGTGGTGAAAGATGGTTTGAAAGAGATGGCAGATTCCATTGCTCGGGTTAGATCTGCTGTTAAATATGTGAGATATTCTCCAGCAAGATGGCAGAGGTTCAAAGAATGTGTGGAAATTGAAAAAATTGAAAGCAGGAAATGTCTTTGTTTGGATGTATCCACAAGGTGGAATTCCACCTATATGATGCTTGAAGCAGCTCAAACTTTTGAGAGGGCTTTTGAAAAATTTGAAGAGGAAGATAGCAATTTCCGTCATGAGCTTAATGATGAAGATGAAACTCCTCTGTCTTTTGACTGGCAGAATGTCAGGCGACTTATTACATTCTTAGAGCATTTCTATGAGTTGACTCTTAGAGTTTCTGGCTCTATGTATGTTACAAGTAATTTATTTTTTGATGAAATTTGTCAAGTTAACCTTCTTTTGAATCTGTGGAAGGTCAGCGGTGATACAAAAATCCAAGAAATGGCTGCTGTGATGAAAGACAAATATGACAAGTATTGGGGTGAGCCAGAGAAGATTAATATGCTTCTCTTTGTTCCTGTTGTCTTTGATCCAAGACGCAAGTTAGAATATGTTGATTTTGGTGTTGAAAAAATGTATGAAGGTGAAAGAGGTGTTATGATGAGGAGAAGGTTGCATGAAGTTGTATATATTTGTTCAGAGAGTACAAAATGCGACTACAGCCGGGAGGAATGCCATCTGGTGAAGGATCAAGTTTGCGAAAGCAATCAGGTAAGTACATCTTAAGCAGTCTATTTGCTGAGCATAGAAAAAGTTTCATGGGTGATGAAATGAAGTTTGAGATAGACAAGTATTTATCAGAGGATCTTGAAAAAAATGAGCCAAACTTTGATGTTATGGGCTTCTGGAAAGTGAATAGCTGCAGATTTCCTATTTTGTCACACATGGCTCGTGATATGTTAGCTATACCTATCTCTACAGTGGCCTCTGAATCAGCTTTTAGTACAGGAGGGCGCGTACTTGATTGTTTTCGTAGCTCTTTGACTCCTACACTAGTACAAGCTCTCATTTGCACTCAAGATTGGATTAAAAATTCAAAAACAGAAATCAAGGTTGAGGAAAGTTTGGAAGAACTTGAAAAGATTCAAGAGGGTAAGATTTGCCTTGCTAATATTTTTATTATTGTATTGTATATTTCTTTATTATGATCAGATAATCATTGATTGATTTTTTTATTTCAGAGTTGATAAAAATGAAATTGGATGTCGCAACCGTTGAATTTTGAAAAGTCATCTTAAGGTTTGAATATGTTTACTTATTTTTTATGCATTTCTGTTCATGTTCCTAACTTTCTATGTTCATCTCTTGCAGATTCATTCTTATATATCCTTATCATTCATGTGCATCGCAGCATCAGTGCATGTGTGAAGTTATAATCTTACTATCCTTAGTTCCTTACCCAGTTACCTACTTACCTGATATTTTCTTAATTGCTTTTACTGTGATGATATTTTACTATGTTTTTTAGGTTCAACAGTATGATCCAACTATCGAGGGACATGTATGTATCCAACTATTATTTTGTAGGAGCAGCTGAGCAGGTTGATGCCTGAGGGGAGACATCTTCGTTTTTGATGATGCATCAAAGCCATCTGAGCCTCTTGAATTTTTGCTTTTATTTGAGGTTTTTTTTGTCTTTGGTGTTTTGATGCGGAGGTGTTCCAATGGTCCCCTACTCTGGTTCGGTTCAGTTTGGTTCGGTTCGGTTCGGTTTTAACCGAATGCACACCCCTACTTGCAGTAATGGCATGGTTGTTTGGATGGCCTGTGAAGGCAACCACTACCTACCATTCGCTCACGGGGACAGCCAGAGAGGGAATATGATAGTATGACCCTCTTGGAATTATTTTATGATTTTTTTAATGATATTTGTTGAATTTTCATAAGCTGTTTGAGGCGATGAAGATGTTGAATCATTGGCTCATTGCCATATGCTATGCTCGCATATGGGCAAGTGACTGATTGGACGATTGTCTCATTCTTTGGCTTCACCCTAGTAATGTTATGCTTCTTGGAAGTTGGAACTTCTGGTTTTGGGCCTTCTGAGTTCTGGCTTCTGTTTTGTTACTTCTGTACACAGGACTACAGAAGATTTCTCAAGTTTTTTTCTTAATGGATCATTTGGCATGATATAATCCTTCAAAGTTAAAATGCTAACCGATTACTGAATTGATCATATTTATTCTAAACCACATAATTACTGTTATTTATTCTGAACCACATAATTACAGTTGATCATATTTATTCTAAACCACATAACTGTTGAAGTGTTCTATAGCAGTGCAGCTTGCCAGCTTCTGATACTATACAATATACATGCTCCTGCTGCTGTGCTACTCCTGCTGCTCTGCTGACTGCTGCTCCTGCGACTTGAAGTCTTGAACTGTCTTGTTACATGAATTTGAGCTGTTGAAGTGTTTTGCAGCTTGCCCGCTTTTGCTAGACTGCTAGTCTGCAACTATACATTGTCCTGCTGTTACTGCTCAGCCTTCTCCTAGCCTCCTGCTGTGCTGCTCCTGGCTCCTGCTGTGTTGCTCCTGCTGCTGCTGTGTTGCTCCTGCTGTGTTGTTGTTGTTGCTGCTGCTCCTAGCCTCCTGCTTCTCCTGCTGTGTTGCTCACTTGTCCTGCTGTGTTGCTCCTTGGGGTGCTGCTCCTAGCCTCCTGTTGCTCCTGCTGTGTTGCTCCTGCTCCTGCTGCTCCAGCTGTTGCTGCTCCTAGCCTCCTGCTGTGTTGCTCCTGCTGTGTTGTTGTTGTTGCTGCTGCTCCTGCTCCTAGCCTCCTGCTGTGTTGCTCCTGTTGTTGCTGCTCCTAGCCTCCTGCTGTGTTGCTCCTGCTCTTGCTGCTCCTGCTCCTGCTGCTCCTGCTGCTCCTAGCCTCCTGCTGTGTTGCTCCTGCTCCTGCTGTGTTGCTCCTACTGTGTTGCTCCTGCTATGTTGTTGTTGTTGCTGCTGCTCCTAGCCTCCTGCTGCTCCTGCTGTGTTGCTCCTAGGGGTGCTGCTCCTAGCCTCCTGCTGCTCCTGCTGCTGCTGCTCCTAGCCTCCTGCTGTGTTGCTTCTGCTGTGTTGTTATTGCTGCTGCTGCTCCTGCTGTGTTGCGCACTTGCCCCTGCTGTATTCCTCCTGCTGGCTGCTGCTGCTGCTCCTAGCCTCCTGCTGTGTTGCTCCTGCTCCTGCTGTGTTTCTCCTGCTGTGTTGCTCCTGCTGTGTTGTTGTTATTGTTCCTGCTCATAGCCTCCTGCTGCTCCTTCTGTGTTGCTCGCTTGCTCCTGCTGTGTTGCTCCTAGGGGTGCTGCTCCTAGCCTCCTGCTGCTCCTCCTGCTGCTGCTCCTGCTGCTCCTGCTCCTGCTGCTCCTAGCCTCCTGTTGCGTTGCTCCTACTGTGTTGTTGTTGCTGCTGCTGCTCCTGCTGTGTTGCTCACTTGCTCCTACTGTATTGCTGCTGCTGGCTGCTGCTGCTGCTCCTAGCCTCCTGCTGTGTTGCTCCTGCTATGTTGTTGTTGTTGCTGCTGCTGCTATGTTGCTCACTTGCTCCTGCTGTGTTGCTCCTGCACCTGCTGTGTTGCTCCTGCTGCTGCTGCTCCTAGCCTCCTGCTGCTCCTGTTGTGTTGCTCACTTGCTCCTGCTCCTGTTGTGTTGCTGCTGCTACTGCTGCTCCTAGCCTCCTGCTATGTTGCTCCTAGCCTCCTACTGCTCCTGCTGTGTTGCTCACTTGCTCCTGCTGTGCTGCTCCTACTGTGTTGCTCAGTTGCTCCTGCTGCAGCCTGCTCTTGCAAATATGACAACTATGTATGTTATACTTCAACTGCTGTTGCTGCTGCTGTGTTGTTGTTGTATATCTTGTACTAAATTTTTTTTTGCCCCTTAATCCCTTATGCAAATGACCATATTCAAACCCTGTCAATTTCGGTTTTGCAATTCAGTTATAACCGAACTGAACCGAAATATTTTGGTTCGGTTCGGTTCGGTTTTGGTTTTCGAAAATTTCGGAAAATTCGGTTCGGCCGGTTCGGTTCGGTTCGGTTCGGTTCGGTTTGGTTTTAACCGAATGCACACCCCTATCAACAAGTATTCTAGTGAACAGTAGAAACAATTGCAGCACAAGTCTAATGGTCCGAAAAAAATGAGTTTCATTACCTAGTAAGTCGTACATAAACTCCATCCTAGTAAAAGCTCGATTATTCAGTGGACGGGGTGGTCTTCTTGCTGAGGTTGAGGAGTCTTCAAAATAAGTCAAAATGTCATCTTCAAATTGAAACTCTACTTCTTCCTCTACATCATCAACAATATCATCGTAATTAGACATATTGGTATTACAAAGAAGAATGAAGTTGTGTTATAGCATCAACAATAAGGTCGCTCTATATATAGGGATCGACCTGAGTCGTCAGAGTGATAAATCTTGACCGATTGATCGGACGTGTCATCCTGACATTACAGAGATGAACTATTGATGTCAGAGTGATAAATCATGTCGAATTGATATGACGGGTCATCTTGCTATTACCGAGATGAACTGTTAATGTCTGAGTGATAAATCTTGTCCGATTGATCGGATGTGTCATCCTGACATTACAGAGATGAACTATTGACGTCAGAGTGATAAATCATGTCTGATTGATATGACGGGTCGTCTTGCTGTTACCAAGATGAACTGTTGATGTCAGAGTGATAAATCTTGTTCGATTGATCGGACATGTCATCCTGATGTTACGGAGATGAACTATTGTCGTCAGAGTGATAAATCATGTCTGATTGATATGACATGTCATCCTGATGTTACAGAGATGAACTATTATTGTCAGAGTGATAAATTGTGTCTGATTGATATGACGATTCATCTTGATGTTACAAGGATGAACTGTTGACGTCAGAGTGATAAATCATGTCTGATTGATAGGACGGGTCATCTTGATATTACTGAGATGAACTGTTGTCGTTAGAGTGATAAATCTTGTCTGATTGATAGGACATGTCATCCAGATGTTACGGAGATGAACTGTTGATGTTAGAGTAATAAATCATGTCTGATTGATAGGACGAGTCGTCCTGATGTTACAGAGATGAACTGTTGACGTTAGAGTGATACGTCGTGTCTGATTGATAGAACGTGTCATCTTGATGTTACAGAGATAAACTGTTGACGTCAGAGTGATACCTATCTCCGACACCATTTCGGACTTAGTGCCAATTCAACATAAACTTTTTCTGCAAGCGAGAAGGAACACCCTCCAATTTTAGTCTCCTTTCCAGCTTTGAAAATTTTAAATATTTTTAGAATGCATGATGTGAGTCCCTCGTAGTTAATGTCCATCACAAGAATTAAATAGAGGTAAGTTCAGATTATAAAGAAGAAATTTGCGGCAAATATACCCCCTGTGAGATTGCTTAACTGCAAAAACATTCCCCTAAACGTACCAACAAAAATTAATACAACCTAAGCATCAGCTAGCATAAAATATGTTAATTAAATTATACAACATGTGATATACTACACAAACCCATGTGATATCAGCATGTGATATAGTACAAAAACACATGTTTCACAGTCACAAATCAGACAAGCATAGTTTCACCTCTATTACAATTAATCACATAAGCACACCCTCAGTCACAAATGACACAATGTCATATTCAAAATCGGGAAGCACACAGCTCCTTGACCTGGATCATGGACTCTATGGAATTTGATCCTGAAACTGGCCATGACAATGCATACTTCCTATGGAGGGTTATGCTTCTGTCGAGACCTTCCTTTCCTTCTTGTCCTTCCCTTGATTAGCACCAGCCTTGCTTGCCTTTGCTGCTACATTTCCTTTCTTCCTCTTCACCTATAAACAGTAAAAAACTTAGAAACAAAGCTTATACAAGACAGAAACAAATAATGCAGCTCAAATTAAAAGTTCATTTGCAGAAAATTGCAATTAGGACCTACTCATACATTTTCCCATCATATGACAGCCTATTCGGAGTTATCCAAGATTTGAGGGCACGACAGATGAGATTTACGTAACTGTGCCTTACTCCGTTTTATATCATATTCTTCTACTCACCTCTCAACCCATAATTTCAGCCCAAACGGATCCTCCTCTAACAGAAAATATTCCTGATTATGTGTTTCTTTCAGACATTCAGCACATTTAAACCTGTCTGCAGTGTTAATAAAAGTAAGGCTGAACAACTTGGCCATGCACTTTTTAAACATCTCAGTTGCAACAACTCTTTCACTATACTTTTTGTCCATAACCTACATCCACTTGTCCAAAGACTCTGGAGTCGCAGTTTGGCAAGAATTGCTTGCAGTACTTTTCAGGAACTCTCCACTACGTCTCCTATTATTTCTTCCACTGCTACAATCAAATCCTTTAGAAGAGCATTTCCCACGTGTCACAGAAGTAGGGTTCTCATCAGAAAACAACCTTCGAGCGAGATGACTGTATGGATGGATCATCGTCAACCTCAGTGTTGTTTTGCATCACTGGTGAGGCAGTCGAATCGGATCCCTCTTCTGCTGTAGGTGGCTCTGAAGGTGCACTTCTCGATGATAGCATCCACCTTCCTATCGCAATTGAGCTCTTCACCATTAGTTCTATATCACAAAACTAAGGAAACCCAATGATCAAAGCATTTTCGTATTGTGGGTTGTGCCGCCAAAAAGAAAAAGGTGTTAGACATAAAATTAGGGTTTGTATTCTGAAAGTTACAACGTAAAATGTAAAACATACCATAAAGAAATCTCTCATTACTCCCGGATCTCCTGCTGTTGGCCTATGCATGCCATAATCCCACGTCCATCTGCTCTTGTTCTTCATAAACTAAAATTCATTATACCTTTCTTTCAGTCTCTTCCATCTGTACGTCAATTGCTCTGCATCTCGTACCATGGCAGATAATTTATTTAATTTCTGCACAACTTTATTCGATGATTGCTTTCTGAAATTACCACCCTTGTTCCTTCCATCAACGTGTTCCTCCACTAGCAACCGAGCAAGTAAAGTGTCCTCAGCAGTGGTCCAATTTGGAGCACATCCAGCCTTGTTAGAAGACTGACCAGCTTGCTGACTTGATTTTCCCTTTCTTTGTGTTCGAGGACTTCACCGAACTGGTGGATTGTGAGCATCCATTACTGTATTAAAATCTGAACAAGTAAATATGCGGAACATGAAAGCATGTTTAACAGCAATTTGCAAGAAAACCTAAAACAAGCTTTATATAAGAAGATTCCACATTTAGTCAAGTATTCATCCATAGATTAAGTTAATGATAGTTGTTATAGTTGTATCTTGGCATGCGTAAAAGCCATTCACAATAGTTTGCTACATCAACCAAAACTCAGAAAAATCCACAACCTAGCTCACAATGCTGGTTCTAAAGAGAAATGACAAGGCCCCATTATATTGTGTCCATTGTCATCAAAATGAGAGGTAGGCTGCAGAAGCTGTGAAGCAGCAACAAGCTTCACTACAGTCTCCAGATTACACGATACATGCTTCCTCTACCAAAAAGGACATATGTTAGACCCAAATGTTGCAATTTCAACTTAGGAGACAATCGAAACATAACCTAATGAGATTTGGCAAACATGATGCACATACAGTACCTACATTACCACCACTCCTTGTGTTCCATTTTGTTCTAAGCTACATTCTTCTTCTGGTTTGATCAAACAATAGACAAAAAATAAAAAGTCAAGTAATAGTCATAACAAACAAGCTATTATACTTAAATGCCTTATCATGAAGATAGAATAGGTTGTACCAGCTCTAATTTTCCATTTCCATTAGATGCTGGTGAGGCAATATGAGTCTGTGACAATCAACTACTTGCTATTGTTGCTATTGTTATGAAAATCACTTGATCGAATGCAAGTTAATAAGCAACTATAAATTTAAAATGTTTTTTTCTCCGAATGCTGTAGATTTTAGGCTCCTACATCAATGACGAAATTATTGGAATAAGCATGATCCATATGAAAGATAAAAAGATTAAGAAGAACCACTTAATTAATTATATGTCATTGGCGGGGAAGGAGAGGACTCCTGCGGCGTCCGCTACGTTGTCGGCAGGGAAGGAGGAGACTCATGCGGTGTCTGCTGTGTCATCCGCAGAGAAGGAGGACTCGTGCGGCGAGCTGCGTCATTGGTGGGGAAGGAGGAAACTCGTGCGGAGTCTACTGCGTCGATGGCGGGGAAGGAGGATACTTGTGCTGTGTCTGCTACGTCATCAGCATGGAAGGAGGAGACGCGTCTGGCGTTGCCTGCATTGTTAGTGGGGAAGGAACAGACTCGTGCGTTGACTACTGCATCGTCGGCGGGGAAGGGGGAGACTTATGCGGCATCTGCTGCATCGACAGTGGGGAAGGAGGAGACTTGTGCGGCATCTACTACATCGTCGGCGAGGAAGGTGGAGACTCATCTGGTATCGGCTATGTCATCAGCGGGGAAGGAGCAGACTCATGCACCGACTGCTGCATCATCGGCAGGGAAGGGGGAGACTCATGCGGCGTCTGTTGCGTTGAAGGCGGGGAAGGAGGGCGGCGTCTACTGCGTCATCGGTAAGGAAGGGGGAGACTCATCTGGCATCAGCTACGTCATCAACGGGGGAGGAGCAGACTCATGTGCCAACCGCTGTGTCGACGGCGGGGAAGGAGGGCGACGTTTGCTGCGTCGTTGGTTAGGAATGAGGAGACTTGTCTGGCATCAACTGCGTCATCGACGGGGAAGGAGCAGACTCATGTGCCGACTGCTGCATTGTCGGCGGGGAAGGAGGGTGGTGTCTGCTGTGTTATCGGCGGGGAAGGAGGGTGGCATCTACTGCAACGTCAGAGTAGCTGCATCGTCGGAGGGAATATACTTGATCGGGGAATATACTTAGGGTTTTAGCTATTCCCTGATCTGAACCGTTGGATCGATATCCGACGGTTCAGATCAAATGAGGGTATTTTAGTCAAAAACTGGTTAAAATTTAAATGAATAAAATAATGTTAGTGCGGTCAAATTTTTGGTGTTTGGAAGATAATCTGCTCAGGACGGGGTCAGCCTAGCCCTGACCCCATTCCAAACACCCCCTAGTAGTTTTAGTTGTAGTAGTTATAGTAGAAGTACTTGCAGTAATAGTAGTAGTGGTCGTAGTGGTAGTAGTCGTCGTAGGAGTAGTAGTAGCGGTAGGAGTAGTAGTAGTACTTGTAGGAGTAGTAGAAGTTCTAGTAGTTGTAGTTGTAGTAGTAGTCGTAGGAGTAGTAGCAGAAGTAGTAGTATTAGTAGCTGTAGTAGTAGAAGTAGCAGTCGTAGCAGCAGCACTAGTAGTTGCAGTAGTAATAGCAGTTGTAGCAGAAATACTAGTAGTTGCAGTAGTGATAGTAGTTGTTGTAGTAGTAGAAGTAGCATTAGTAGAAGTAGTAGTTGTAGAATTATTATTATTATTATTATTATTATTAGTAGTAGTAGTAGTAGTAGTAGTAGCAGTAGTAGTAGTAGTAGCTGTAGTAGTTGTAGTAGTAGTAATAGGAGTAGTAGTTGTAGAAGGAGTAGCAGTTGTGGTAGTAGTAATAGTGGTAGTAGTGGTAGTTGTTGTAGTCGAAGTAGTAGCATTGTCGTATCAGTAGTAGTAGTAGAAGTAGCAGTTGTAGTACCATAAGTATTAGTGGTAGTACTTCAAGTAGTGGTAGTAGCAGAAGTAATAGCAGTAATAGTAGTAGCAGTGATTGTAGTTGTAGTTATATTAGAAGCCGTTGTAGTTTTGATAGTAGTAGTAGTTGCAGTAGCAGCAGTAGAAGTAGTCGTAGTAATAGCAGTAATAGTAGTAGTAGTAGCAGTAGTAGTAGTAATTGTAGTAGCAGGAGTAGCAGTAGCAGTAGCAGTTGTAGCATAAGTAGTAGCAGTAGTAATAGCAGTAGGAGAAGTGGAATTAATAGCATTTTTAGTGGTAAATTAGTAGTAGCAGGAGCCGTAGTAGCAAAAGTAGTAGTCAAAGTAGTACCAGCAATTGTAGAAGCAGGAGTAGCAACAGTACTAGTTGTATAGAAGTAGTAGTAGTGGTAGTAGTAGCAGTAGTAGCTATAGTAGTAGCAATAGTACTAGCAGTACCAATAGTAGTATTTTTAGCTATAGTAGAAGTAGTAGTAGTGGTTGTAGTAGTAGCTGTAGTAGTTGTAGTAGTTGCAGCACTAGTAGCTGGAGGAGTAGTAATAGTAGCAACAATTGTAGTGGCAGTATTAATAGTTATGGTTGTAGTTTGAATAGTAGTAGCAGCAGCAATAATAGCAATTGTATCAGTTGTAGCAGTAGTATCAGTAGTATCCATAGTGGTGGTAGTAGCAATAGTAGTAGTATAGCAGTAGTAGTAGTTGGAAAAGTAGTAGGTGCAGTAGTCATAGCAGTGGCAGCCGTGACAGTAGGAGCAGCAGCAGCAGTAACTGTAGTAGTAGCAATGATTGTAGCAGCAGTAGTAGTAGAAGTAGTAGTAGTTGTAGAAGCAGCAGCAGCAGCGACAACAACAGTAGTAGTAGTAGTAGTACTTGCAGCAGCAGTAGTGGCAGCAGTAGTGGCTGTAGTAGTAGTAGCGGTAGTAGTAGCAATAGCAACAGTAGTAGTACTACTAGTAGTAGTGGTAGTAGTAGTTGCAGTAGCGGCAGTAGTAGTAGAAGTGCTAGTGGTAGTAATAGCAGTAGTAGCACTAGAAATATTAGCAGTAGTGGTAGTAGTAGTAGTAATAGTAGTAGCAATAACTAGAATAATAGTAATTGTCGTAGCAGGAGTGGTAGTCGTAGATGTTGTTGAAAGAGTAGCAGTGTATTAGTAGTAGTAGCATTGGCATTAGTAGTAGTAATAGGAAATGTTGTAGTTGTATAAGTATCAACAACAACAGCAGCAGTAGTAGAAATAGTGGTAGTATTGGCAGTAACAACAACAGCAGTTGTAGTAGTGGTTGTAGGAGTAGTAGTAATAGTAATAGTAGCCGTAGTTGTACTAGAAGTAGTCCTAACAGCAGTAGTAATGGCAATAGTAGTAGCAAGAGTAGTAGCAGTAGCACTAGTAGTAGTAGTAATAGCGACAGTAGTAGCAGTAGTTGTAGTAGTAGTAGTAGTAGCAATAGTAGTAGCAATAGTAGTAGCAGAAGTAGGAGATGTAGTAGGAGTAGTAGTCGTAGTGGTAGAAGTAGTCACGTTAGTAGTAGCAGTAGAAGAAGTTGTCATAGTAGTAGTAGTAGGAGAAGTAGTTTTAGTAGCAGCACCTACAACGAACACTTTTAATACTTCTACTGCTACTGCTACATCTACTACTACCGCAACTACTATTGCTACTACTACTCCTATCACTACTACTACTACAATTACTGCTTCTGCTATTATGACTACAACTACTGCTACTACCACTACTACTACTACTACAACAACTACTATTACTATTACTACTACTTGTATTGTAGCTAATAGTTCTACTACTTCTGTTGTTAAGGCTACTCCTACTACTACTACTACTACTACTACTACTATTCATGCTACTACTACTACTACTACGGTTACTACTACTACTAGTATTACTACTCCTACTTCTACTACTGCAAGTACTACTACTCCAACTAGTATTCCTTCCTCAACACGTAGTCCTACTACATCTCCCACTACTACCAATACTACTACTACTACGACTACTACTACTACAACAACAATAACTACTACTACTACTACTACTACTACTACTACTATTACTAGTACTACTTCTACTTCTACTACTACTACTACTACTGCTACTATCAGTAGTACCACCGCCACTACTACTGCTATTTCTCCTACCACTATTGCTACTATTACTACTACTGCGACTACTACTACTATTGTTGCTACTGCTGCTATTGCGACTATTACTATGGCTACTACTACTACCACTACTCCTACTACTACTACTATTACTGTGACTACTACTACTACTGTTGTTGCTCCTGCAAGTACTAATATGGCTACTACAACTACTACTGCTGCTGCTGCGAATGCTGCTAATAATACTAGTACTCCTACTACTCCTTCTACTACTACTACTATAACTACTACTGCTGTTGCTACAGGAGTGACTACTTCTGCTACAACTACTACTAGTACTACTGCTACTACTTCTACTACTACTATTGCCATAACTGTTGCTACTATAACAAGTACTACTAGTACAATAACAACAACAACTACTACTACCACTACTACAACTACTACAGCTACCACTCTTAGTACTTTAATGGCTACTACTACTTCTACTGCTACTGCTACTACTATACTACAGTTGCTTCAACTGCTACTAATACTACTGCAACTACTATAGCTACTGTTGCTCCTGCAACTACTTCTACAACTACTACTGCTACTACCATTGCTACAACTACTACTGCTACTACCATTGCTACTACTACTACTACTACTCTTACTAGTGCTACTACTACTACTACTACTTTTGTTGCTACATTTGTTGTTACTCCTACTAATACTACTTCTGCAACCACTAGTATTGCTATTAATACTACTACTACAACTAATACTTCTACAACCACAACTATGACTGCTACTATTACTACTTCTGCTACTACTACTACTTCTACTACTAATGCTACTACCACTACAACTACTACTACTACCACCTTAGCTACTACTATTACTGCTACTACTTCAAGTACAACTACTGCTACTGCTGCTACTACTACTATCGGTACTATTGCTACTACTACAACTTCTATTATGACTACTATTGCTACTACTACGACTACAACTATTACTAGCTCCACCACTACTACTACTAGTACTACAGTTGATGCTACTACTACAACTGCTACTACTATCACCATACTACTACTCAACTACAACAACTACTACTATTACTATTGCTACTAATACTATTACTACTACTACTTTTGCTGCTACTAATATTGCTGCTGCAGTAGCTACTGCGACTACTGCTACTGCTGCTGCAACTACTACTACTATACCAACTTCTCCTACTACTATACCTACTTCTTCTCCTATTGCTACAACTACTAGTACTGCTACTGCTTTTGCTGGTACTACTACTACTTCTCCTACTACTACTATTCCTACTACCACTATTGCGACTACCATTATTATTATTGTTGCTACTTTTGCTATGAATACTACTTCTACGACTACCATTACGACTACTACTACAACATCTACTGCTACTATTGCTACTGGCGCTATTTCAACTACTAGTCCTATTATAGCTACTACTACTACAACTACTACTAATACTACTACTACTACTACCACTAATGCTACTATCACTATTGCTACTACTACTACAACTACTACTGCTATTACTGCAACTACTATTACAACAACAACTACTACTGCTACTACTACTAATACTATTACTACAACTACTACTACTGTTGCTTTTGCTACTACTGCTGCTACTACTGCTACTGCTACTACTACTAGTACTCCTCCTCCTAATACTACTACAGCTTCTACTATTACTACTAGTACTCCTACTCCCAAGCCTACTCCAACTACTACTTTAACTACAACAACAACAGCTACTACTGCAACTACTATTGCTATTACCACTACTACTGCTACGTCTACCACTACAACTACAGCTACTGTAGCTACACCACTACTACAACTATTGTTACTGCTACTACTTCCACATCTACTTCTGCTACTACTTCTGCTACTGCTGCTACTGCTGCTGCAACTACTGCTATGACAATTATTGCTAGAACTACTACTACTACTACTACTACTGCAAATACAACTATTACTGCTACTGATACTACTACGTCAACTACTACTACTGCTGCTGCTGCTGCTACTGCTAGTACTGCTCCTCCTCCTCCTCCTTCTCTTGCTGTTAGTACTACTACTACTAGTTGTACTACATCTGCTACTACTACTATTGTTACTACTACTGCAGCAACTACTACGACTACTACTAGTACACCTACAACAACAACAACTACTACTACAACTACTAGTTCTACTACTACTGCTACTTCTATAGCTACTACTACCGCTACTAGTACTTCTACTACTACCATTAATAGTACTACTACTACTGTACTACTGTTGCTACTGCTGCTACTTCTATACTACTACTGCTGCTACTACTACTACTATCGCTATGAGTAATACTCCTACTACTACTTACACTACTACTTTCTACTACTGCAAATATTACTACAACTGCTATTACTGTGACTACTAATCCTGCTGTTACTATTACTACTACTACTACAACAACAACAACTACTACTACTACCACTACTCTTACTAATGCTACTACTAATACTATGACCTATACTACAGCTATTTCTACTCCTACTACAACAACTACTATTATTACCACTCCTCCGACTACTACTACAAGTACTACTAATCCAACTAGTATTCCTTCCCCAACACGTATTCCTCCTACTACTCCCACTACTACCACTACTACTACAACAACAACAACTACTACTACTACTAAAACTAGTACTACTGCTGCTGCTGCTACTAGTACTACTACCACCACTACTACTACTACTATTGCTACTACTACTGCTGCGACTACTACTGCTGCTGTTGCTACTGCTGCTATTGCGGCTATTACTACGGGTACTATTGCTACCATTACTCCTATTGCTACTACTATTACTCCGACTACTACTACTGCTACCACAGCGGCTACTACTACTCCTACTAATGTTGTTGCTTGTGCAATAACTATTACGGCTAGTACTACTACTAATGTTACTACTACAATGACTGCTACTACAACTACTACTACTGTTGTTGTTCCTACTACTACTGTTGCTATAGCTAATAATACTAGTAGTCCTACTACCTCTACTACTACCACTACTACAAGTACAACTACTGCTATTACTAGTGCGACTACTTCAAATACTACTACTAGTAGTACTACCGCTACTACTATTGCCACAACTGTTGCTACTATAACAAATACTACTCGTATAACAAGTACTACTACTACTACTACAACTGCTACAACTACTATAGCTACTACTCTTAGTACTGCTTCTGCTATTACAACTTCAACTGCCATTGCTACTACTATTACTACTGTTGCTTCAATTGCTACTACTGCTACTACAGCTACTACAGCTATTGCGGCTACTGCTAGTTCTTCTGCACCTAATATTGCTACTACTACTACTACTACTACTACTACTACTACTACTTGTGCTACTACTGTTACTACTACTGCTAACACAACAACAACAACAACAACAACTACTACTACTGCTATACTTACTATTGCTACCACTTCTTCTACTACTTCTGTTACTACAACTGCTGTTACTCCTACTAATACTACCTCTCCAACTACTAGTATTACTATTAATACTACTACTACTACTACTACTAATACTTCTTCAACCACAACTACTTTTGCTACTACTACTACTTCTGCCACTACTGCTACTTCTACTACAACTACTACTAGCACTACTACTACTACTACAACTACTACTACTACTACTACCACTGCTACTACATTTACTACTACTACTACTGGTATTGCTACTGTTGTTGCTGCTACTACTACTACTACTGCTACTACTTCTGCTACTATAGCTATTACTACTACTTCTCCAACTATTACTATTGGTAATATTGCTACTACTGCAACTTCTACTATGACTACTACTACTACTACTACTACTACTATTACTAGCACTACTGCTACTACTGCTGCTGCTGCGGCTACTACTACTACTACTATCATCGTACTACTATTGTACTGCAGCTACTACTACAATTATATTGCTACTAATACTACTTCTACTACTACTAATATTACAACTACTACTATTTTTGCTGCTGCTACTACTGCCAACACTGCAGCTATGACTACTACTATACCTACTTCTCCTACTACTATACCTATGTCTTCTCCTACTGCTACAACTGCTACTATTACTACTGCTTCTGCTGGTACTACTACTTCTTCTCCTCCTAGTACTGCTATTACCACTACTACGACTACCATTATTATTACTATTGCTACTTTTGCTGCCACTACTACTTCTACTACTACCACCACCACTACGACAACAACAACAATTGCTACTACTACTACTGGAGCTATTTCAACTACTACTCCTATTACTGCCACTACTACTACTACTACTACTAATACTACTACTACTACCACTACTGCTACTGCTACCTCATGTACTGCTGATATTACTACTACTACAACAAGAACAACTACAACTTCTGCTACTATTACTACCTTTACTACCACTAATACTATTACTACTACTGCTGCTGCTGCTGCTTTTGCTACAACTACTGCTACTATTACAACTACTACTCCTAATACTATTACTGCTACAGCTACTACTACTACTACACTACTACTACACTACTAATACAACATCGATTGTTGTTAGGACTGCTACTACTACTTCTACTATTGCTACTACAGTTACTACTACAGCTACTAATACTGCTACTAGAACTACTACTGCTACAACTGCTACTATTACCACTACCACAACTAGTAATACAACTACTACTACAACTACAGGCACTACTACTACCTGTACTATAGCGACTACTACTACTACTACTACTACTACTATTTCTGATACTACAACCGCTACTACTAATACTACTACTTCTCCTGCAGCTACTACTAATACAACTACACCTCCTACTACTGCTACATCAACTACTAAAACTTCTACTTCTACTACTACTATTACTACTGCTACTACTATGACTATGGCTCCCCCACTTCCTCCTCTTGCTACTACTACCACTACTACTACTAGTACTAACACGTTTGCTATAACCACTGCTACTACCACTACCACTACCACTACTACTACTACAACTACTGCTGCTGCTGCTACTATTACCTCTACTACTACTAAAACTACTACTTCTGCTACTTCTCCTATTACTACTACTACTTCTGCTGCTGCTACTGCTACTACTACTACTACTACCAGTACTACTATTACTACTGTTGCTGCTACTACTACAACTACAACTACTACTACTGCCACCACTACTACTGTTACTACTACTACTACTGCTACTACTACTGCTACTACTACTACTACTACAACTAGTATTTCTGCTACTTCTACTTCTGTTACTACTGTTGCCACTTCTACTACTACAACAACTGCTACCACTACTACTAGTACAACTACTACTACTGCTATTGCTATTCTTACTACTAATGCTACAACTAGTCCTTTTACTACCAGTACAACTGCAACCACTGCTACTACTGCTACTACTACTACTACTAGTACTACTACGACTACTACTACCTCTACTAATACTACTACTACTATTATTACTGCACTACTACTAAAAGTACTAGTACTAGCACTAATACTACTCCAACAACTACCACTATTACTACTACTAACATTACTGCTACTGCTACTACTGCTATATAACTAATCCTACAAAGACTACTACTACTACTACATCCCCAATTGCTGCTACTGCTACATCTACTACTAGTCCTATTACTACTACAACTATTGGTACTACTACTACCACTACTTCTGCTACTACTATTCCTACAACTACTTCTACTATTGCTAGTTTCGCTATGACAACTACAACTTGTAATGCAAATGCAATAGCTACTACTATTACTACTAGTACTACAACTACTAGTACTAGTAACGCAACTACTGCTACTACAACTACTACTACCACCTGTACATCTACTACTATTGCTACTATGATAGCTCCTAAAAATACTATTACTACTACAACTGCTACTACTACTACTGCGATTGCTCTTGCTGTTGCTGCTACTAATACGGCTACTACTACTACTATTGACACTACTACTGCTGCTACTACTACTACAGCTGCTGCTAGTAATAATACTACTGTAACTACTACTACTGCTACTTTTGCTGCCGCTACTACTACTGCTACTGCTGCTGCTAGTGCTGCTTTTTCTACTACTACTATTACTACTACCGCTATTACTAATACTAGTTGTACTACTACTACTACTACTACAAATACTACTAATACTGCTACTGCTACTACCCTTACTACTACTATGTGATACTACGACTTTCAACTGCTACATACTCCTACTTTACTGCTCCTACTATGCCAACTTAATGCTACTTACTTATGACTATACTAGTACTGCTACCTCCTCCTCCTCCTTCTGCCTATACTACTAATACTACTACAATACTACTACTACTACTACCACTGATTCTACAAACATGTACTACTGCTTCTACTTCTCGGGATTACTTCCACTACTTATGCTACTACACCACAATTTAATACTACTACCCCTACACTGTGTTACTATTACTGTTGCAACTACTACGACTACATCAACAACAACTACTGCTACTACAACTACAAATGTTGCAACAATAGCTATTGCTACAACCTCAACTACTACTACTACTACTACTATAGTAGTACTACACTACTACTACAACTACTACTATTGCTACTACTGCTACTACTACTACTGCCGCTGTTGCCAGTGCTACTCCAACTACAACTACTACTACTACACTACTACTACTACTGCTACTACTACTACTTCTACTTCTTCTTCTTCTTCTTCTTCTTCTTCTTCTTCTTCTTCTACTACTACTACTACTACTACTACTACTACAACAACAACAACAACAACAACAACAACAACAACAACAACAACAACAAATATAGCTAGTGCTACTACTACTATTGCTACTACTACTACGCCTATTGCAACTATTCTTGCTACTACTACTACTACAACTCTTGTTGCTGCCGCTGCTGTTGTTGCTACTACTACAAGCACTGCACTACTAGTACAACAACTACTACTAGCACTGCTAACAACTACTACTATTACTACTACTAATACTACTACTACTACTACTATTACTACTATA
Source organism: Trichopus zeylanicus subsp. travancoricus (assembly GCA_005019695.1). Taxonomy (NCBI): domain Eukaryota; kingdom Viridiplantae; phylum Streptophyta; class Magnoliopsida; order Dioscoreales; family Dioscoreaceae; genus Trichopus; species Trichopus zeylanicus. The sequence continues at coordinate 913,078 of RXID01014382.1, forward strand.
GCTGCAACTACAACTACTCCTATTGCTACTACTAATCCTACAATAAATACTAATACTATTACTACTACTCCTACTACTACTACTACCACCACTTCTACTACTCCTCCTCCTACTACTACTAAAACTGCCCCAACTTATACAAATACTACTTCTACTACTACAACTACTCCTACATCTACTCTTACTACTACTTCTACTGCCACAACTACTACTACAATGGCTACAACTGCTATTACTACTTTGACAAAATTTCAGGGTAGAAATTTGCCGGTGTGACAAGTGGTATCAGAGCCTGGTTTGGTGAGAAACCGGTTCAGCGAAAGCCAAGATCAACAAAAGCCATGGTGACGCAAGTAGAGCTTCGGGATCGGTTGATTCGCATCGAGGAGATGCTGGGAAATCCGCCAACCGAAGATGCGGGCAGCATATGGGCGCGGTTGGCTTGGCAAGAGAGCTAGAATGCTGCTCTCAAGGAGGCCCTTGCGAGTGAGGTGGGCGAACCTTGGCGCCATCACGGGCAAAATTTCAGGGTAGAAATTCGCCGATGTGACAAGGCTACTATTGCTGCTACTATTACTGAAACTACTACTACTCCTCCTACTACTATTACTACTCCTAACGCTCCTATGACTTCTACGTCTACAACTCCAACTACTACTGCTATGATAACTACTACTACCACTACTTCTACTATTGCTCTGCTACTATTGCTACTACTATTACTACTCCTGCTATTCCGACGGCGGCGGGTCCCCCGAAGCATGGCTACGAGACGACTCACGCCGAATGCGACTACGATGGCGAGACAACGCCAATAGAATCGGCCGGCGGCTTACTACGCGACTACGACGACGACGACGACGACTCGACGACGACTACGACGCTACTACTACTACTACGACTATTATTACTACTACTACATTACTAAAAGTACACTTGCCACTACTACTACTCCTTCTACTACTGCTACTACTACTGCAACTATGAATACCACTACTACTGCTACAACTTCTATTGCTGTTGCTGCAACTACTACTATTACTACTGCTATTGCTACTGCTACTATTCCAACTTCGACTCCTACTACTATTGCTACTACCACTAATACTAATATTACAACTACTGTTGCTATAGCTTCTATTACAACAACAACTACTACTACAACTGCTGCTGCTACTACTACTAGTACTACTACTACTAATACTACTAATACTACTACTAGTACTACTACTACTACTACTACTGCTGCTGCTGCTACTACTAGTACTACTATTACTACTACTGTTGCTCCTCCTCCTCCTCCTCCAGCTACTACTACTTCTACTACTACAACTACTCCTACTGCTACTACTACTACTATGGCTACTACTACGTCTACTACGACAAAAGCTACTACTTCAACCACTTCTCCTATTATTGCAACTACTTCTGCCACTACTACTACTGCTATTGCTGCAGCTGCTGCTGTTACTACTGCTTTTGCTACTACTATGACTTCAACAACAACAACTACTACTACTATTCCTCCTAATACTACTAGTTTGATTACTACTACTACCACTACTTGTGCTACTACTACTACGACCACTACAACTGCTACTACTACAACAGCTAATACCTCTACTACATCTACAATTGCTATTACCACCACCACCACTACTACTACTCCAATTACAACCCCTACTACTACTACTATAACTACTACTACTATGACTACTACTACAACTACTACTACTAGCACAACCACTACTCCGACAACTTCTACTACCACGCTACTGCTACTACTACGACTACTACTGTTGCTACTGATACTACTACTACTAGTCCAACTACTACTACTACTACTACTATTGCTGCTGCTGCTACTACAACTACTACTACTGATACTATTATGACTACTACTACTACCTATACTACTTCTTCTATGACTACTACTACTACTACTACAACTGAAATAGCTACTGCTATTACTACTAGGACTACACCGGAAAGTACTACTACTTATACTGCAACAAATACAACCACATTCGCTGAAACTATTACTACAACTACTATTACTACTAGTACAGCAACTACTATTATTACTATTACTGCTCCGACTACTACTACAACTACTACTGCTACTACTACTTATGCTGGTACTCTTGCTACTACTGCTACTAATACAACAACTACCCCTATAGCTAATTAGACTACTACAACAACAACTACTACTATTGAGGAGGCCACTACTACTACTGTTGTTGCGGTTGCTACTATTACTAATACAACTACTGCAACAACTACTTCTGCTACAACTACTGCGACTACTACTACAGTAGCTACTTCTACTGCTACTACTACTGCTGCTGCTACTATTACTACTGCTGCTGTTGCTTCTACTACAACTATTGGTAGAACTACTACTGCTACAAATACTACTACTTCAACTACTACTTCCCTACTACTACTACCGATA